>CM023452.1:86395847-86611602 GCA_013339765.2 Haemaphysalis longicornis
ATCCATTGCTTGTAGCGAGTTATGTAGAAGTCCGGTATATAGTTGAGCGAGAGCCCGTATACGCTCACCCGGTCCTTGGCCGTCGTAGCTCATTTCAGCGATGTAGACCTGATTGTCGCTGACAGCGTACACTTTGCCTTTGAAGTCGTGTGCGTTGGTCTTGATGTTGCCGATAAATTTGCCGTAGTATTCGGCCAGAATGCCTGCAAGCAGAAAAGAAGAGCGCCACTGTGAATGTTGCGCCAGGTCTGGGCTAGCCCTATTATGTAGCATGTATTCACCGTAACCCTTCATTGTGATAAACCGGAACATTATGCAACAATACAGGCTCGAACATATAACTTATCTACCTATAAAACCGCAATAAAAAGGCCAAACACTTCGCCTACAAGCACGTTTCGTCACCAAGTCCGGTTCCATATGCAGTATACCCGCAATCAGGATTCACCTCAATGCAAGCACTGAGGAAGTTCAGGCTCCCTTTACCCACAGTCTAAGAGTGTAGCCAAAACTAGGACCCGCCCCGCTCTTTCCCTTCCCTACCCTCCTCGAGAATGGAAGACGGCGCTGACCAGCGCACGCCTTGCTCACAGGGTCATGCTGACGGTGAGGCCAGGACTTGCGAAAACGACTCTTCGAGTTCTTGACCGAGAAGCCACCAGTACGCATAGAAATGTTCAATATTACAGCGAAACTGTATATGTCTTGGTTCACCCATTAGGGCGCGGGGACAAATCCGCGTAAAATAGAGATTTTCACGTAGGAAGTATGGTTAGAGAAAAAGTTTGTAACTCGTGTGCTATCAAAACTATCCCGAAACAAATTATACCACAATTGGCAGCTAAGACGACCCTATTAAGGGGACCCAGAAAAGCCTTTTGTAAAAAGTACAAAAGGCCTTTATTGTCGCGTAGTACCAATATAGCGATGCAATGCCGTTGGAATTTGGCTATCTACATTCAGTATTAGCTGCCGCCAGAAGCAATTAAGTGCACCTCTCCCGCCTTGCCGATCGATTCCTCCTCCCTCTCTGCTTCTTTCAAAGCAGCTGGAAACACTGGGAATAGCCATGTGACATCACGACTTCTATTCTGGGAATAGCCATTTGACTTCTATTCTTCGCTAGCTACATTCCTGCGCCTAGGCACGCATCAATCGCTGCAGACCCGCCTTTGCCTCGGTATCGCGCAGGAAGGAGGAAGAGCAGCCGGAAGCCAATGACAGTGACGTTGCCGCCGACCGACGATCGGCCGAATCAGGGGTGCGCCTCGCCGTTGCGTCAGCCGCGATCGGCGTTGCGTCATCCGCGTTCGGCGTTGCGTCAGCCCCGGTCGGCTCGCTGCGGCGGCGCGCTCATCGGCTGAAAAGGGCGGTCTTCAAAAATTGTTTACATTTGGCTCAAGAATTCCCCGTTATGTGTTCTACCACCTGAATACTTTTGATTGCCACCTTCAGAAAGATTTTCTGGGTCCCTTTAATACAGCGAGTTTCGTTAACTCTTCTTAATTACGTTTTTCGCAATGAAGTTGTAAGTATTGTGGAATGCCCATCTGCTGTCAATATATTGGAACCTGCGGGAGGACAACGGACAACCCCACGTTTTTGCGCTAACAATAAAGATCTACCATTCAAGTTTTATCCATCTCGGTTAACTTTAAAGTGGCATCATCATCATAATCACCATCATAATCATCATCATCGTCTTCAGCCTATCTACGCCCAATGAAGGGCAAAGGCCTCTCCCATAGATATCCAATTTCCGGTCCTGTGCTAACTGCGACCAATTGATCCCTGCAAACTTCTTGATCTCATCTGCCACCTAACTTTCTACCCCGCCTTCCGCGTTGCCTTCTCTAGGGATCTTTATATGTGCTCATTGGAAAATCAGAAACAAACATGTTTTGCTTAGCCACTTTATTGGACTGCGCCCTGCTTCGCCATAGTCTTTCTTCACAGAGTGGAAGGACACTGAAATATTTTGAGGTCTTTTTTCTCCAGGGCTGCAAATTTGACGCAACCGCAAGACCGGAAAGAAAATTTGTGCTACCGGATGTACATTCCACTGAGTGAGAGATTTGTTACATTCATTGTAACAACATACTTAACCAAACTTTTGAAATTAATTCTCTCTCTCGCTCTGTCTCCTTTCCTCTCCCCCACCCTTTCACATTTCTGGAAAACGTCAGAAAAGGTTCAGAAATTAGAAAAATCTTTAGTAGCAGCTCATGTTCTCTAATTTCCCGCTTATGTTTAAGATCACCCGACCGCGGAGCATAGAAACTGGTAATGGTGGCCAAAGGTTTTCCCTAAACGGCTGCAGTATTTACTCCATGCTTCGGGCGAATGAACGTCACCAGTCGGGTATTCCAGTTAGATGAAATCTTGAATCTAACCAAAACACACTTCTGGCAAAAGTTATCAATTTCTTATCTGGTAGCGGCCTAAGAGTGTTGCAAAAGCGACCGGCTGATAATTTATAATTATCGCCCTATCTCCATTCTTACCACCATTAGTAAATTAATTGAGCATTTATTCGCTAAACGCCTTAATAGCTGTTTATCTAAATTCAGTCTCCGGAGTGATTGACAGTTTGGTTTCCGATCGCGGCGTTTCGCTAACCTAGCCTTACTTTACTTAACAGATTATATAAAAAAAAAATCAATCGACACCAGAAATTTTGTGGGTTCAGTTTTTTTAGATTCAGTAACGCATTTTATAGTAAACGATGTTTGCAGAATTTTTTTTTTTTAATGCGACGATGCCCTTTGGCATAATCACGTACAATGCACCCGTTTTCCCGTGAAGTCCAGAAGAGAAATTAGAAGCATATGGGGTAACAGGGTCACCTCTAAGATTATTAAAAAGCTATTTCCTCAACAGGCAGTACTACGTATATGTGGCTGATAGCTTCTCTGAAAACATAACAGTTAACCAAGGCCAGGGTTCGATTTTGGGCCTGCTGCTCTTTATTTTATATAATAATAACCTTACAAATTTACTTCATTCCTTTCATTGTGTCCTGTATGCTGATGATACCACAATATCTTCTTCATGCGATACAGCAATAACTTTTCTCACCTCCAAGCTGAATACTGTGCTCAATAACGTCATTAACCCACAATAAAGTTATTAACCCACAAAAAGCTAAATTCATGATTTTCAGGACTTCCAATATGCAGACCAGCATCCTCCCCGTCATAATGCTCGGATCCCACCCAGTTTACACATTCATTTTTTGGTCGAACTCGACACTACGTTTTGTTGTTTTCGTTACGTTTTGCTTTCATTTTTGACATAAAGGAGCCATGAAGAGAAAACACAGTTGGTTATCAAAAGATTTCCCGTTGAATCATACTGACACCACTTTTAACGTAAATCGCTCAAATAACTCATAATTAGGAAAAACGGGAATGGTCTGCGACCCACGCTCATCCCCGCAACAGAACCTTTGTCACATCAGCTGCTCTGCGATTGGCGGAGGCTGGCAGAAGCGACGCAAATTAGTAGAGTACAAACTAGGCGAACGAGCGATTTGCGTAAATTTAGGGCACATTCTTTACAAAGCAATAAGAATTGGGACAAACAGTGGAAGTTACGAAAGACATGTAAACTAGAAGTACTGATGCGTTCTGCTGCACTGCGCACAATGCTTGGTTAGCTGCACCACACGGGGCTGTTCAGACGACACTGGCATGACGCAAGCCGGTGCACGTGACCCATTCGAGCGAGCACTGTTTCAGGGCGAATATTTTCTCCCAGAACAAAAACAAGCCAGGTTTAAATGCGCAAAAAAAACCAAACGCTTGCCACGGTATTGGCGCCATCTAGGTCGGAATAAGAAACGCGGGAACAAACCAACACCGCTGTACAGGGTGGAGACAACCTACGGTCCCGTGCCGCCGCATGGGCCAACGGGCTCAACGCGTATTCTTTTCGTTCCCACGAGACCTAGCAACGCGAAACAGACAATATGATTCAAACTTTCAGTAACCGCGTTGCGGCGATAATTTTAGCGCGGTTTTGACACAATGACTTGCTTCGGCGGCGAGCGAGCAACCGAAAATGGCGGCGCCAGCGTATACGTGTTACCCTTACGGCGGTCGTGGATGAAGGTTCTAGGCTGCAGAGCGGTCGGTTCCTGGGTCATTTGGGACCACGAAAACGCAAGATTGACGAAAATCAAAATTTTACCTAAATGTTTAATTCTCAGCGAATAAAGCCCGGCTGTATCCGGACAAGCGCTGGGGGCACATAAACACGAAATCTTTCGTAAAACCAACTTGCATTTTCTCTTCATGGCTCCTTTAAGCCAGAACCACATTTGGCATCCGCAAATTATTGCATCCATGCATCGCAGGGCGCGCTTCGAAGAAAACCATTTCACCGCGTAAGGCCCACAAACCCGTCTGCTTCAGCTTCAGAGAATGGCGCTCCTCAGTGAAAAAGCTCCTTGCCCGGGATAAAAAGATGTTTACGGACACTCTGAAACATCTCTACCCACTCCCCCGGGAGTTTTCTGTCAAATTGCACACGTCATGCACGCGAAAGCATAACCCTTCAGATGGTGACAGATTGTGTCTGACCCTAGGCGTGTTACTTTTCCAGTCATTTTTCTTCGACATACTCGACCTCTCACGACAGCGGCAGCGAACTGGATTTATTTACGGTCCTGTATTGCCTCCCCAATAACCGAAAACGATGTTGTTCGCCATCCGCAAACTCCCATCGAAAAATCGGCAGGTTGTGACAGCATCCCTTCTTATCGTGAAGGGTTGTTACTGTTTTTGCCCCTTTGCTCTCACATCACGTATGTCTGGTTGAGCAACATTTCCAACTATGGAAAATTGGTTCCATCTTCCCTTTGCACAAATCCGGAAGCGCCATCCCAGCAAACTATAGGCCAATCTCCTTGTCTTCATTTTCAAAGCTTCGAAAAGATCTTGAGATACCTTTTATCAGCTATGCATCCAAATTCATTCCCCAGGCTTCATGCCCGGAAGGTCGGTGATTCATCTTGCCTGTTTTCTAAACAATCGGCCCTAACAACTCGCCAACAGGTAGATACAGTTATTACTGTAGCAGGCCTTCGACTGTTAATCCGATCTACTACTTCGCAAATTGTCCTCTACGGTCTTTCCCTTGATTGCCAGTGGTTCGGCTACTTAAAGAAAAGTTCTTGCTTTGCGGCAACTGGGCCCTCTCCTTTTTAATTTTGGTATGGCCTCCATCTCAACATAAAGTCATCATCATCCATACAAATCTTTAGTCTTCCCCGCTCAAACGCCTCAAAGGTTTTTTTTTTGTCCTTACTCCTGTCTCCGTACATCCCGCGCGACCAGATTTCAAAATCACACTTACATTTCATGGTTGTCTGCAATAGTGTTTGTTCTTGTATGCCTTTATTTTGTATTGTAATTTTTTCTTGTTTCCTGTTGTTTATTTATGTCTTTTTGTTTAATTCAGTGCTTGGTCAAAAGTATGTCTCTTAATATATGAATTTCTTTTGCTTGACAAAGTGTGGTCATGATTATTTGTTTTGTTTTGCTGCCTTATAAATTCGCGTTGTGCATTTCTCATCGATGGCCCCGTAACAGTCGTTAGACTCTGGGACCTTCGCCTGTATAATAATTTGCTTGTATATACAAGTTCGAGAACAAAATAAATTTGAATTTGAGATTTGAAGGCGAAAGTTCAATGCGTCACTAGCCTCCGCAGCTTCCCAAACCGCGTGCTTGCTCCGCGTACACTGAAGCAGCTGGCATAATTAAACCACCCGGCCTCGCTTCGGGTGCTTGCGGGGGCGCGGTCCTTTTCTTTCTCCCGCGGGCGCTGTCTTCTTTGTTTCTTTCTTTTTTTCCAAAGACGAGAAAGACGAGACAATGGGACCAGTCAGGGGTGCGCGCTCGCCGACGGCGCGTGTGAAACATACAATTGCAGGCGTTGCTACTTTCGCACTACGGATCATAATCTGGAAGTGCGCGCCTGGCTCTTCGGGTTTGCACCACGAACCACAGCGCGTAATTATTCAAAGTGCGTTCCGAAGGACGTGCAATGCCATCTACTTTATGGCGCGTGCGTTTCTAATACTGGTAGCTGTACTGCCAATCAAACATGGACACCCGCTACTTCGAACTCCGGCTACTTCGAACAGATTTTCTAATCCCGGGGGTCTGAATTAACGAAAATAAATATATGTATATATTCTAACGAAGACCGTAGGACGTTTCGCTCATACTACCCTGTCTGCAAATAAGACGTAGCAAGGACCGGACGTCCTCCGTGGATGGGCAGATGCCAACACGCGAGTAGCAATCATTCCCGTCAGCACCACCTTATTCCGAGGTCGGTGAAGAGGCAACAATCCACGGCAGCCGCGTCGCGAACGCTAGAAGCGAGAAAGCCGCAGCTGTTGTCTCGACCGGCCTTGGAGGGCGACCTCGGTTACGGGGCGGGCCTTGGCCGAAGAATAAAGTTG
This sequence comes from Haemaphysalis longicornis, assembly GCA_013339765.2. Taxonomy (NCBI): domain Eukaryota; kingdom Metazoa; phylum Arthropoda; class Arachnida; order Ixodida; family Ixodidae; genus Haemaphysalis; species Haemaphysalis longicornis. The sequence continues at coordinate 86,402,323 of CM023452.1, forward strand.
GTATAGCGTCGCTGGTGGGTGGCTATCATTTGCAGACACCGGGACAGTAATGGCGCTTGCTATGGTCTACACCGTACAAGCACACACACGCAAGCACGCATACCCGCGCGCACAAACACACTGTGCGTACGGTAGCTTCCGCTCCGCGGAGCGGCACAGGGGTAGGGGCTCACAACCATAGCTGGCCGCGTGCGGTGGTGCTCGCCCTTTGCGGCGCTGTCTTCATGCTGTGAAACTGGCATGGATACATCGCATAGTGCCTGGGTCTGTCACTGCATGCCGCATTAACGAATTAACTGAACATTTTTATGCCCTATCACGCTCGCTCAAGTCATGCGGTGGCTCCTATCTCCACCGTTTAGAGGAGTATTCATGCGGTTTCTTTTGCAGAACCTAGCCCAGCACCAAGCTTGAAATATTTGAACTCTTAAACGCAACAAATATGAAAAGGTAAGCAGTGAGGGGGAACATTCATCAGTCTCTCCACAGTGTGATGATAATGGCGATGATTATAAATACGGGACGCCGGTATGTATGCAAGAAAGCACGCACATACTTATGGGCGCATCCTAAGTGTAATATGTCACAAAGTATCTCCTGTGGTGCTTCAAATAGATTGGAGAAGTGATCCTTCCGCGCCAGCCATGTTTCTTTTCATCACGGGCATCTCTGCACCTAAGCCTAATAGTGTTTCCATGGGACCATAAATATCGCTTGTTTTCGAAGCCAAGAAGATAACAAACTAACTGCAAAGTAAAAGAAGGAATTATTGACGAGTATGGTGTAACAAGTTTGCAGATAGGGATTACACCCAAAAAAATGCCCCTTGTTTGCAGCAACCACCCAAGCACAAGAGGAACGCACGCCGCCGGGTTCACCTGCCCTTTCTTTTTTTCCTCGCTTATTTTTCTTGTGGCGGCCGAGAAAACTTTCCGACGCCGCCGCCTTCAGAGCAGGCAGGGTCGCCCTCCCCACAGCATCTCTTTTGTTGACCCTCCCCCCACGCCAAACATTGACCCTCGCACGCCTCCGCAGGTCATTACAGGTGGGCGTCGGACAGCGTGTTTGTGGCGCTTGGGGCCAAATCGTCCTTTCCCTTTCTTCTTCTTTGTTGCTCCCGGCTTGCCGAAACATTCCGAGAAAACATTAGACGACCACAGTCTGCATGGAGCCGCTGCTTTTCTAGCGCTGGTTTTCCCCCCGTCGGTTTCTGCCTGGCCGCATGACAACGGCTCTTCTGTGATGAAAATGCTCCCGCCGCAACTATTTGATCTGACCCTCATATTGACACAAGAAAGGTTTTAACCTTAGGTTATTCAGTGGTTAAACAATGCTTATCGCGGACGCGCCTAAATAACGATACATGTGCATTTTCTCGCCTGGGTGAGTGAGTCTGACTAGAGCCACTAGATGAGGTTTCAGAGTATCGGCACTCTTTTCTGTCATTGTTCTATGCCGCCGACAGCGGCCATCGGTCGACCCGCGCCACGTGACATTTGTTTACCTCGGAAGACCCATGGGCGCTGACATTTTGGTGCCTCTGTGTTGCCGCGCGCGCGCTCTTCGATAAGTCGTGATTTTCGGAGCGCAGCGCGGCTGTATGACACGCTGGAGTGAGTTTTTAAGCCCCCAGACAGAGTAGCTATGCCGTGCTGCCCTGTACTGGGCTGTTTCGACCGGCCGGAAGGTGGAAAACACCTGCATCGCTTCCCGCTGGGAAAGAACGACAGTGGCCTAGCGTAACTTATAGCCACTTAAAAAGCGTAGCTTAATTAGTGGCTCTAGCGTAACCTAGAGGGACTAAATGAGCTACGCTAGCGTAACCGAGCCTGACCCCATCGCACCGGCGCGCTGTCTCTAAATCTTCGAAAAGTAAACACAGCTGCCATGGTTGCCAGGCGGCGCCCGGACCAATTCCGCCCGTCAACGTCAGCCGCAATAGGTGGCATAAAGCTGGCCACCCTGGCGTCAGGCACCAAAATGGCTGCCGCCGTTTGTCAGTGCCGTTACTCTTAGGCGTAGCTTATTTTAAATATTCTATGACGCATACCGCGCGTTTTTGCGGGGTTGTGTTCGCAGTCTTCTCAACTAAGTGGACTGTTAGGGACCAGTCGAATCAGCAGAAACGTCGATCCAATCCTAAGACGTGTTTTGAAGTGTCACCCACCAGGCGGATGACCAGGGTGATTAGATTAGGATGAGTAAACAGACGCCTCTACGCCTCGAATTCCTGTTCTGGTTTGTTCGGGGTCCCAACGAATCTCCAGTTTAGTCATTTCTGTTAGTTACTCCGGTGCTCCACATAAGCATATGTATGGATGGATCCACAATTTGGGAAGTTTCTTGGGGTACTTCGATACAGTAAGTTATTCGCGAACATCAAGTTTTGTCGTCCTTTTCGCGCCAGCCTGCGGTTTCTCCCCAGAGAACCACGGAACGAACCATCTGACGTTCCGTGTGGCACGCCGCCGGCTTTTCAAAGATTATCGGATCGCAAACGCTGCCACGTGGAGACCTCGGTTCGGAAACATTACTGTCGCTGTTGCCGGGAGCCTGAAGCCTACAGGCGCCTTTCGCCAAGATCTAATGGAATTAAGTGTTAACTGCAAGTCGTCAATCATAATGACTAGCGCAGTGATAGTCACCTGCTTTCACAATGGGGTGCTGTGCATGTAGGTAACAAACGGAGGAATATGTGAAAAAATTGAATTGATCAGAAAAAGCAAATAACTGGCTAGTCTGTATCATGGTAACATGTTTTAGCACAAACCACTTCCGTTTATCAAGTGGGATAAGAAGATATTGTAGAATATGCGAATCAAAATTAGCCCGAAATCAAGCTCCCAATGAGATATTGGTTATGACAGGATTCGTAGTTGATGGGTAAGTTATGGGCATGAATAGCTTTTACAGTAACAAAACAATGCGACGTTATAAGAACAGTAACAAATCTAGAGGTCTTGGGAAAACTGGTGTTAAGACGCTAGTTATCTTACACGTACAAATTTCGAAAAACGCTGCAATAAGTTCCGAGATATTTCCGGGCAACCTATGCAAGCAAAAACGAATTATATGTAAACGAATATATATATATAATAGCTCGTAAAATTCAAACTTTAATTCGAACTTCCGGTTAATTCGAACGCACGCCCTTGTCCCGGCACAGCCCGGTAATTTCGAAAACTTGGTAATTCGAACTTCGGTTAATTCGAACTATGATCCCCTGGTTTCCATCGCTCCTCGCAGAAGAAGTCGGCCCAGAGTGATTACAATGTGTTGCAAATCCAAACTAAACCAAATTTACTAGAGATGCAAAACAACGAAAGAGAAAAAACAACAGCGTGGCGCGCGCGCTACGCTCCTGGAACAGCTCATTTCGCTTATACAGAGGGCGCAGCGCTACCGGCGCCAGTGTTCAGGCGCATGCCATAACGGACCAGGGGCGTAATTTACGAAATCCCCTGCCACAAACGTGTCGTAGGGCCTAATTTGCGATAACGAGACCAGAGGTGGCGTCTTCGGGTTCTACCAGTGCAGCGTGGCTTGATTTTCATTCATTCTCGCAACCGCCCGCTAATTCGAACTTCCCTTAATTCGAACAATTTTACGGTTCCCTTCGAGTGCGAATTAACCAGCTTTTACCGTAGTACCATGTGTAGGATATGTATGGAACTGGTTAAAGAAATTACAGAAATTCCAATTCACACTTCGGCTAACTATGGATCTGTTTGTAGGCTGATGAAAGGATGACCCCGACAGTCGAGAACAAGTATTAAATCCCGGCGTGCTACAAAGACGACGAGAAATCTTAGTAAAAATGCATGCACCTCCTTTTCGCAACCCCGTGTGCGCACTTTCAAAGCAATCCCGCTTCACTGGCCTCCCAGGTCCCGAAAGCAAGGCACTCCTCTCATTCAAAGCATCTGGCCCCCAACCATGTTGAAAAGCGTTGTGATGTCTATAGCCTCATCAGAAATGTAGATGCGAAGACTCCTGAAAGTTGTTTTAGATTTTGCGGGCACACACGACGCGTGAAAGAAACTTGATATCATATCTTTTTGCGGAAGACCAACCAGTACGCATACAAAAAAACCATTTTATTTCTAATCCATGCTTCCCCTACGGCTACTGTGCAGGCTAAAATTCTGAAGTTACTTTTAGGCATGCGTGAGAATATACCTTCAGTGAGCCCCATCCCAATCCCGCATTATTTTGGGCTTAAAAGATATTGAAGGGACAGTGAAAACGCCGTTTCTTCGGGGGTGTAATTACGAAAAAAGAAATCAATATTTTTGCTAGAAATTACCATGAGAAGCCTATACGCGCAAATACTATTCTTGCTATCTTAAGCTGTCTCAGTTACTAAAACAATGTAAGAGAAGCACATTTCCCGCTTTTAACTTCATTACGAGTGCAATTTCCGCAAATCTGGAAGTATAAGTGCCCAGCAGTTGAGCACGACAGCAGTTAAAATGCCCACTACTGGCGCCATCTAGATGTACACTAGCCGACCGATTTTTCGGACTTAAAGGGAAACAAAAAATAGTCCGAATAAAAGAGCAGTCCCAAAAGTCTGTGAGCCATTACTCCCATGGACAACTGGTGATTCCTCGAGAAAGTCCGGAATATCCAGCAAGTCCGAATTTTCCGAGTCCGACAAAAAAAAAAAAAAAGTCGGTCCGCTAGTGTAGATCAATGTGTACTCGTATTTGGTAATCTGTTCAGTTGTCTCTTTGTTTTTCGATTCCAGAAGAAGACTCCGAGTGGAGGAGCTCACCTTGAGGGACCAGACAGAGCAGCAAAGCTGCGTACAGGCAGGAAGCCATGGCGGTCCACACAGAAGCTGCCGAAAGTAGTTATGCCTGCGAGGAGAGATGGGACAATTCTGTTTATTACAATAGAAAAATTAAAGGTATCGAAACCGTGTTGTCTCCAGAATGTTATCTCAGCTGTTCCGGCTGCTATAAGTTGGCGTATCAAATGGTAAAATATTTAATTAAATTATATATGGATAATGACCACTAGCGTTGATACTGTATGTGCCTCCTTAATGTGACTGTATACCCGTTCCTTTTTTTTTTCTCATCGGAGATGGAAATGTTCATGATTTCCAATATACGTAACATATCCGCTACAAATTTTTGCCCAGAGAAAAACATATTCTGCTTCCGCTTTTTCGCGGACTACTGGTGCTTTAGCGCCTGCTGGAAGTGCTTGTTAGGCGGCCTTTTTTGGATATCGGAGATATGCAACTGGTACACACGAGTTGACATCTTGCACGAATATACTAGCAACGTCTGACAAAAATATGCGGCCAAGAAGTGGCTAGAGCGGAGCTTACTTATTCCTTCTAAACTGTGAGGCGTTTTACAATTTAAAATTTGAACAACAGCTTCACTTAAAAATGCAAAAAGCGAAAAGCTTTATGAGCAAAGAACGAATTTGCATAACTGGCTGTAGTAATGTTCGTCATCTACCAATAATCATCCTGCTTATCGAGGTTATTTTTTATGAACTGATCGAGAGATTGAATGTAATACCTTCGGTATTATTTCGGTCTTAAAGCTCGTATACTCAGCCATTCAATCCGCCCAATATTAGGGGCGAAGCTCGTTAGGCGCTGCAGCCTTTGGCGTCTCCTGTCGTCGTCATAATCGTCGTGTCATGTAGTCACAGTACTAAAACACTGGGAAACTCGTTTACTCCTCGCGCAAGACCGTAACGCGACTAAGAAAACAACAACGGGACACTCGTTTACGCCTCGTGCTAGAGAGCTTCGTGCTTGAAAGACAAGAGACTTTTTCAGCAAAGCTGTATACCTCTACACCCCAACGGTTTCATTTCCGTAGGCCAAAACACCAAGGCGTCAAGAGTACACCTATCCACTGCATGCTTCGCCCCTCCCCAGGTTTCATCTTAGTGGAGATGGGCCGTGATTTTTGTCTTTTTGCACGCAGGGTCGCAGTCCATTACGTGATGTCGAAGGGAATGAGTAATTCTAGGAAACTTCACGTTTTGGTTTTGCGCAGCGAACAAACGCACGTGTTACATGAGTTGCGCGTGTATTTTTGAAGGTTGCGAAACAATCTGCTCCACCCAAGGATTTCCACAAGAGCTCTAAATGTTCGCCTAAGTACACCGCGCTGTCTGTCAGTAAACTGGCTATCTCGTCGCGGCGCTGCTTTTCATGCGCTGCTCTGCATTAAAAAAGCGGAATGTTTTTATGAAGAATTCAAGAACGCACGCTGATAATGTGTAAACAGCGGTGCCGACCAGAGCGAACTCGCAGGGTACATATATGGCTGGGAGACAAAACATTTCCTGCCGACACACCAGAGCGAAACCAAAGTTTATGGCACTCAAAGAAGCAACGAAGTGAAGACCGGTCCAGACTTTCTCGGCATACGTGTCTGCCCAGGTAGCAATGAAAATCTGCGATACGAGAAACTCCTAAAAAGCAATTTGGAGACTACGAGGGAAAACTAAATCACGGGTAACAGGCAAGACTCCGAGCGGATTCATAGAACTTGCGGAAATATTAGGGGCCGTATGAATCTGCTTTAAGCAGGTAAAGTACTTAAAATTTGCACCATACCATGTGGACACCACGAAAAGCTTTTACGCCACCATTTCACATGAGATAACGTTGTCGCGAGCACGGTGCTGAAATAGTGCATACAATTCGTCGAATAAATGCCGAAGTAAAGTTGAGGTCAGGTTCGGCTAATGCATGTGCTCATTTCGAAACAACACATCACATTGAACAAAATTAACCAGATTATATAATTAGTTTGCCGCAGATCAGCTTCGCCTAAATACCATATTCTAGCTGCGCTTCACTTCACCACGAGGACGCGGTTTCGATTTCGGGCCCCGGCGGCCGCTTTTCTGATGGAGGCGAAAAGCAGAAGCGCCCGTTCGTTCGAGATTTCGGGGCACGTTAAAGATCCCCAGGTGGATAAAATTAATGCGGAGCCCTCCGCTACGCGCGCCTCATCGCCTGCGTTGCGTCGGCGCTTTAAACCCTATACAATCAATCAGAACTTCTTCACAACCCACATCTGGTACAAGGGTGCGAACCTAAGCCTTTTGTTAGCGACAGGGTACGGTCCTTCACATAGACACATAGGAAATTGACGAGCGACAGGCACAACGCAGGTTGTAATGTTCCTTCTAAGATTTCACATAAAATTAACGCAGTCAAGGACGATGCCCGACGCACGCATACACACGTGCCGGTAATGTCGTACACATACCTCTGCCGAAACCGATAGATGTAGCCGCTCCGAATTATGTACGAGTCCCCTGCCTCGTCTATTTCACAGCGGTCGTACCGAAGAATGCAGGCGCGCTAAAAGCTCGGGCTCTCTTAGCTACGACTGCGTCGATGCACCGACCTGATAAGCTTCTGAGCAATGCTTCCGGGTGAAACGAGCAGCAAAACTTTGTATCCTGTCTGAGGTTGACCCTCGCTGGCGGCTGGAGGCTTGGGCGGGACCGATTGCCGCTTCCTTTCAGCGGCGCCCAGTTTGCTGAGCAAACGTGAGTCAGGAATGCGTCGGTGGACGGAAAATGTGCGGTCGCACGCGAAACTATAAAAAGATGTGATTTCATAGGCACGCCGTTGCGCCTGTACGAATGTCTACGCAAGGAACTTGCAAAAAAAAGCTCGTTGTTGCAGCCGCGGTGGCATGGAAAGAAGTCACGTGCCCGCTTATTGAACTGGCTACGGAGAAAAATTAGAAGTTTGGTTTATTCGAAAGACTGCGTTGTCCGAGTAACAATGACACGAATTCTAGCGCAAACTTTTGACAACTGAGACACTAACGAAAACGGACAAAAAAACAGTGGTGACTCACCATCTACTTTGACCCCGAACCTGTTTGCGCTTATTCAGATTCAAACTACACGTGGTCTGTGAGACGCGCCGTAGTCGAGGAGTCCGGATTAATTTCTACCAACCCGGATCTTTGCGTATATAGAAATCTCGAACACACGAGCGTTTCCGCTTTCCGCCTCCACCAGAAAAGTGGCCACCGTGGCCGGGAGTCGAACCCCCGTTCTTTTGCTCAGAAGTATACAACGACTTAACTACTGAGCCACCGCGCCAAGTCCTGGTTCTGCTATTGGCGATCCCTGACCAACAACACCACAACAAATAAAAGGAAAAAGAAAAGAAAGAAACATTACAATGATTAATTTCCCTTTGTCGTATCACGCGAATGTAAGGTGGAGTTACTGCAACTGGTAACTACGTTTTTGGCATTTCTCCCATTACATCACTCCTAGCTCGCGTCATGTAGCACGAAATTTGAATTTTTCCAATAGGCCCATCTCTCTGGTTACGAACACGCCTTTCGGGGATAGAATAAAGTTGAGCGAGGAACCATAATCTTGTTTCTTTTTTTTTTTAATTAAGTAAGGCAGTATTTCACGCTCATGGCCCGCTTTTAAATGAGTGTGAAGTTCCCGGCTAAGGCTCACCCCGAATACGAAGCGCCGGATAGAAATGGCGCACATTCACTTCTGTTCAAATGATGGACCGGTGAAGTTGACCATCGCTTGGTCACATAATGGCAGCAGCTCGATGGGGAAATCATAGTGACGGTCTCCTCACTTCCTCTTGAGATGAGAAGCCGTAAGCCCTTCCCTTGTAGTAGTAGTAGTAGAACTTTTATTGTGAGAAGAAAGGGGAAGGGGGCAGGGGTGAAAAGTTGAAAGGGAGTTCATGGGTGGGGCCCAACGTCGAGGGCTCAGATGCAACGGCTCCCACTTGGCTCTCTGGATCAGACGTAGCTGATCGTCGAGAGATGAGCTGGTAAGGCTGCCTCCCATGTCTCGATAGGATTAATCTGTATACTATTGTTTTCCTGGGGCCAGATGCGCGGGCACGCCCAGGTTGCGTGAAATAGCGTGGCTATCTCGCCGCATTTTGTGCACGTTTCTTGGAAGGAATTGGGGAACATTTTTGCCAGTCGTGACTTATGTGGGTACGTGTTTGTTTGTATTTGCCTCAGGATTTGAGCTTCTATAGCATTTAATTCCTTGTGTGGAGTAGGAAAGTTACTTCTCTTTTGCCTAATAAGCGAGAGTCTTTCTCCATATTTTTCAGGGAGGGGGGTGTGATAAGCGTGATCGTCAGGTGTGAGGTGTGTGACTTCACGCACTGCCTTGTCCGCTGCTTCAAATACACCACGCCGCGTCACCTATCGTGCATGTCCCTAGAACATGAAGAAGAGCGACGAACTGATGATGATGATAATTCATCTTGCCCAAAACTGGGTGAAAGCCTCCCTTAATTCAGTTCCCTCAGATGGCGGATGAGGCGTGCACTTGGGATCCGTTGAAGGCAGTAATAGCCATTCTGCTATTGTTAAAGGGACAATGCAACACTTCCTTCAACTTTTTTTTTAAATCTTGAAAGCTTGCAGAACGTACTCAACGAACACATTCAGTACTTAGATTAGGGGGTCGCACAGTACCCCAGCCAAAAATTACTTTTCTATGCACATTAGATAACTTAGAAACTGGCCGAAAATATTTTTATCTTTTTCCCCTAACGTTCTTCCTAACGTTCTTCGACCGCTGGAATTGCGTCATTGCGTTGTGCTGCTGAGCAGAGGACGCGGGTTCGGTTCGCGGCAGCGGGGGCCGCTTTTCTGATGGAGACGAAAGGCAAATACGCCCGTATGTACGAGATTTCGGCGCACGTTGAATATCCCAAGGTGGTCAAAATTAATCCGGAGCCCTCCGCTACGGCGCGCTTCATCGCCTGCGTTGCGTCGGCGCGTTAAATCAATCAATCAATCAATCAATCAATCAATCAATCACAATCAATCATCAATCAATCAATCAATCAATCAATCAATCGAATTGCGTATATCCCTAGGTGGTCAAAATTAATCCGGAGCCCTCCGCTACGGCGCGCTTCATCGCCTGCGTTGCGTCGGTGCGTTAAACCTTACAATCAATCAATCAATCAATCAATCAATCAATCAATCAATCAATCAATCAATCAATCAATCAATCAATCAATCAATCGAATCGCGGCATTACAGCGGTGTAGCGGCTGCTGGCCGACTTTCCTTCAGTTGCAGTAATGAACCCATTTGACAGCCACTTCAAAAGGAAAGCCCCAAAAGCAACGCAGAAACGGACGGCTTATCTGCTCCGACGAGCACATTACGTAGTGACGCTCCGTGCTGGCGATAACTATAGCTTTCGCAGTGCTTCCACACGGGAAGGAAAGAAGTGTTGCAGGGTCCCTTTAATGCATCCCTAGTAATCTCTTGGGGACATAAATAACAACTTACGTGCCTATAGATGAAGGGACAATGCTGTGCCATTGTACCTACAGTGTTTTCGCGTAATGGGGAGCGACGGATTGAAAACTGCAAAATGAATTTCTTTTAGATTTACGAGGGCGAGGACGGGAAAGAACCTTAACAGCTTCGCCTGAGAAAAAAAAATATAACAGAAAGGAAGAGTTCCTTTCAAACGGCAAATACAAAGATAACACAGCACATGTGCGCGCATCAGCAGCTGGTTTTGCTGTTTTTCACCCATGGTTTATTATTCTCCACCCAACACAAAAATACCCTAGATTAGGGATCGGCAACCCGCGGGCCGCACGCGGGCCAGAAGTATTATATGAGGCCCCCGGAACGAATTCAGAACCTCCTTCCTTTCCTTGTCACTTCCTATCTGAAGGCTCATATGGCAATTTAACCTCAAATTGGGTTAGACAGGAACAAAGCAAGATCGTTTCCACTTGGCGTTGCCCCCCATCTTCACACTTGGCCATTGACGTCTTCGCTTCCTTTCTTTGCATCGGTTCACAAAAAGCCCCACTGCCACCCGCCTCCGTCCCGCCCCTATTTGCCGTCCGGCCCTTGCCGTGCCGGCTTCATGCAACACAGCCCTCCATCTCAACAAGATTGCTGAAGATCGCCTCAAAAATTAAAAATGAAGAAATGTGTAGGCAATAATCCGATGGACGCAAGTGACGGGTCTGCAAAAGCAGCGCGCTCCATCCTTGTGACCGATATATGTGTTTGCTTAAACGGGTGGACTTTTTCCCGCTACCCCCACTTTCTCACTTATCTTTTCGAAGTGTTACTTTTCGAAAAAGACTTCATCATGATCATCCTTTTCAATCCCAATGCAGAATAGAGTCGTCTCCCACAGACTTCAAACTGTTCCGATACTGCACTGTACGAAATCCATTCTTTGCAACCATTTTTTTTTTCTATTTCAGCCCTTCAAAGAGCTATCGGCCTTCTCCTACACTTACTCGTGTCTGGTGGCTCCGTACACAATCGAAAAACTTCAGCTACCCCCTCGAACGCGCGCCTTCCTCCACATAGGCGAGCACGGTCTTCAGCGCCTACTGCCGCTGGAGAGCCGCGCGCACAACGGCCTATTTTATAACGGGCCTCTATGATGAAGCACGCCCAAACAAACACCAATCTGGCGCTCCTTTCGGAAGGACCGTTCTGTGTTAACCCGACCACGCTCCAACGGTGCGGCGGTACGTGGGAAGACAGATACGAGCGGAAGAAGCAACCTCTCGTCGCGTTCCCTTTCGCGCCGACCGTACCGTAGCAGCAGGCCGGTCAGCGGGTCGTCCGCGCCGAAGGGCGGAACGCACGGGGGGAACCGGTTTCACAGCCTTGCGCACGCTTGCGCGCAGGTGCAAGCGAGCTTTGTCTTTTGGCTTCGGCAGGACCCCGCTGCTTACCATTTATAGCGTGCTATGTATGCAAAGCGCGTTGGCGCGTCGCTATGGGGGCCGTCATAGCGCATCGCTCTTTTCGGGCTTACGTCGGCTAGTAATTGGCCTGACTGCGGATTTTGGGCTAAGTGGCGCGGCCGCACGGCTAGTGCTGGCACAGGGAATAATTTTGCAACAGAATAACAACGTTGCAGCATTGTAGGATGTTAATCGTTAAATTACCGCCTAGTTTTTATGTTTCAACACAGCATCACAGCCTAGTTTTCCTGCTACAATACAGCATCACAATGAAGTAAAATAGCGCCTCTGGACGCTCCAACGTTTATTTGGTGGCTCCTGACGCAAGGTGTCGCAGAAAAACAAAATAATAAAAAAACAACTCCGCGTGTCTCCTCACTTTGCTGCACTTGTTGTCCAAAGACAACAAGCTATTCTTTTATCTTTAATCTTCTTCTTAACTTATAGCCTTGCTTCTAATCTTCTGTCCGCTCCCTGCCGCCTTAAATGCCTATTCCTCTCTTTCCGGCCCCAGCCTTCATGCACTTACCCTCCACTTTCGCCTCCTCACATGATAAACCACGGATGAGGTGTTGATGAAGTCAATTTCAATTTTTTTTCTCTCCTTAGCACTGCTCGCACGCCACCTACAGGAAATTTTGTTTACTGCTGACCTATGAAATGCGGCCACGAGGCGTAGGCTTGAGCATGAGCTCTTTTTGTATTCTTGGTCAAACATTGTTTTCAAAGCCCGTTTTAATTTGCTGTCGACAAAATAAAGCGTCCGCCTGTTTTCAGTAAAAGGAACAATGCCTAGGGCCCGTTATGCGTTGATATTATGCCTCAAATATGCCTAATGTTGTATTCTTCTTGCTGAAACAATGTTGAAGTATACTAAGTGGGGTACAATATTGAATGGTTTGAAAATGTTTTGCCTATATAAGTTTGTCGCTTAAGAATTCCGTCATGTTTTGGCCGGGTGGCTTAATCGAGGGACAGAAGGGCTAAATTTTCTGGTTTAAGTAGTCCAAGAAAGACTATCGTCTTTAATACCGTTGTTCTAATACACCCAGCGCTTGTATACGTATTGACAGCAATGCACAACGGTACACACTCATCATAAGTCCGTGCATATCTTCTTCTAGGACTCCAGCGAGGGTATCGTTAACTACCGACTCTCGCTTACCCGGCAAAACTGTGACAAGGGGATATGTCAGCCAAGTTTGAAGGGCATCTGACTTAGAAGGGACGACGTTAATACGCGAAAGGATCTGCACGCCAATCCGCTCTTTCCTCTGCGTCTATACGGCCCACAAAACCTCCGCTCCTCTAACTTTATGCAGCCCACGTAACTTGTTTCTGCCCACGGCTGGGCTGGAAGTCGCTTAGTGGGGTAAGTGGCTGTCTGCCGCCAGGTTTTCTTTTTCCCATTTATTGAGACTGAAAACATCGGTGTATGCGTCAGCCCGTCACCGACCGCTCAACCAAACCTGGAGGCGGGCCCAAGCAAACACGGCAATTATCTGCCCCAAGGGCAGATGGCATACCCGAATGCGTGAAATAAAATGGAAGGGTTACACAAAAGCAACCTGCCGTGTGGAACCTCCCTGCGTTGTCGTAAAAAAAGACAAAACAACACAAAAAACAGCAGGGATGTAGTTACGGCTCATATCATCGCTGTATTAACTTCTAGATCGGACACAACTCGGTTACAACTCAAGAACGGCACCACCTCATGTAGTGCATCCCTCCGCCAAAGCGCCGGAGCTGTGACGTCAGTGCGCGCGCGTTTTGAAAGGGGTTTGCTATCAATGCGTGATATCGTCTGCCTTGTCTCACGCAGTTTTTTTTGTCGTCACTGGAGTCGTTGATAAGCATATTAGGTCCAAAAAATCACGGGGACGGCTCACGCCATGTTCAAAATATTCCCAGTAACGCCCTACTTGCGCCGCGCGAAGAAACATCCGGCTACGGTTAAAGGCACAGCGGCAACTTCCGGTGCCGTTCCTAAGTTGTCACCGAGTATAGACTGAACCAAGATTATATTATTCCTATCTGAAATACTTAAATCTCGTGATGATAATCTGGCATCATACGCATACGAAACTAAGCTTACAAACGCAATGCAAGCGAGCGGGCTTCTGCTTACCAAATCGACCGAGGTAGCGCCGCTGTCGAGGTCACGCGTTAAGGCATAAGAGAAGTTGAAATTGTAATTCAAGAGCATTTCACATAGGATTGATCTAGTGAAGTGATTGCTGGAAGTCGAAACTCGGTACTTGCCGGATAAATTTGCTGCGACCTTCTGCGTCTTCGTCCGCTGACTGTTCAGCAGCAGGTTGTGTAACTGGTGTTATCTATAGCGGTGTGAAAAGGCTTACTTTCGAGCAGGAAATGACGGCTTTCCTCGCTTACCGCACACCGCGGAAACGCTTTAAACACCATTACCGCAACGAATGGATGCCGAAGCGCGCCACTTACTGGCCGTACCGCTCGAGTTACTTGAGTACGAATGACAGGTATTGTCAATATTTCAACGATTGAATGCAGCCATTTTTTTGCTTTCTTTCAGTTTTTCAGCGCCGCAGAACAGCCAGGAATGAATCAGCCAGATTAGGGGTAATTTCCAAGGTGGAGTAAGTATCCGCGCAAGAAAAAAAAATGATATCCACCTGCAATGCAGCCACGCGGCTACAGAGGAAAGCTATAGGAGTTTTCACGGAAACTCCGGAGTCGAAGATAAATTCGCATGGCTGACCTTTTTGAGCGCGAGAGCGAAATAAGCAACAACTCGAAGTGAGCACCAATTAATTATCCACCAGTTTAGCGCAATTGGCAGAGCGACCCGGTTGATTAGCTCAGTATGTAGAACAGGTACCCTGGATATCAAGCAGTCCCGGGTTCGAATCCTGAAACAGGGCGAACTTTTCTTCACTAGCAAGTTTCTGTGAAGGCTCTGTAAGTTTCCTTTTTAGCACTGTATACGGTTGCATCTCAGGTGGGCATCAAATATTCCTTTCGCAATGGTCAAGACAGCGTGCAATTGAACGAAAGACTTTGTGCACGAGATTTCGGCGCACGTTAAAGATCCCCAGGTGGTCAACAAATTCGGAGCCCTCCACTATGGCGCGCCTCATCGCCTGCGCTGCGTGGAACACTACAATCAATCAAAATTAATGGTACGAAAGAAGTCGAAAGTGCGGCTGAAAGTGGCCGCTGATATGCGCGCGTTCTTTTCTGACGGAGTCGGAAAAAAGAAAAACAAAATCGCATGCATCTAGACTTAGGCGGACGCTAAACGTTCATGGTGATCGACTTTAATCCATAGCTCTCAGATAAAGACGAAATTGAGGCTTTGAATTTTAATCTGGCAAGTTTGGGCGTGTGTTCACGGTGGTACGACGGAATTACAAGAGCCACAACGCTGCCTGAATGACTTTCCTCCTGACCGATCATTTCAATTTGAAGAGCTTTTTTTTCCCCAAAGCATCGAATACTCTGAATACAATTTCAGCGAAAAACGATTGGCGCTCTTTTTATGTACCAACCACAATTATATAGTTCGAAACTGCCTATGTAAATATATCTTTCCATCCTTTAACGTCAATGAACTCCACGGCGTACGTTTGTTGACGAACGTGGCATAACGGGAACCGAGGGGAGCGGCCGCTGGGAAAAACACACGGATATCCCCGAACAGCGCCTTGAGAGTAAAAACCATCTCTCGCGATACGGGCTAAATGACACATTCCCGGCCGGGACCTTGTGGGAGTCAACGGAAGCGCCCGCGCGACCCAGCCCTACCTGCCTGAGCAGAGGCGGACGCGCCTACTTTTTTCTTGTTCTTTAAAAAGCGCGGACGGTTTCTCTTTCGCAGAAGGCGCGGACACGACGGGCCACCGACCAGGACGTGAGACTGTTTCCCCCTCGCCAGAAGCCGTCGTGGTGTTCTTATTCTGTTGCAAGCGAACGAGACAAACCACTTTGCTATGGACCCGTTTTCCCCCCCTCTCTCTCTTCCTCTCACAATTGTTTCACCACCCTTTCCATCAAGCGGCGCAGCCGTCTACCCCGTTAATCTGGGTAATCCCACACCAACTCCGACGAAAGCGATTTGCATGCGGTTGGTTCTGAGGTGTTTCCGCGCGTAACGCTTCAAACTGCCTCGCGCTTACAAAGAACTGGCAACTGAAAGCGAGGATTTGCGAGAGAATGAAACTATATTCACGGGTGGTTAGCCATCCGGAAAGTAATAACCAATCCTAAACAAGGCAGCATATGTTGAACCGCGCCGACGTTTGAACGCAAGAGTAGTCACGGACACGGAGGCGATGAGATCCGAATGGAAAGCTCGAAAAACGCGGGAAATTTAAGAAACGAGAATAGTTAAAGTACATCTGACAACGCTCTCGCTTAGAAGCTGGCCCCTTAAAAAGCAACCCCGCGTGAAGGAAGCGCTTAACTCGGCCGCTGAAACCAAACCCGTAACGGAATCTCAGTGCACGGGGCGATGGGGCAGGTGTCCCAAAGCGCGGTTTGCGAGACCGTAATACAAGCGGCCCAGATTCGCCGACGCCATTAAGAAGCGCACGTCTTCCGTCGGATGTAGCGTTTGTTCGCTTTCAAATGTTCCGGTTATTGTGTCCCCGTAGCCCCGTTCCGAGCCGCGCTCGCCGCACCTAACACTGTCCGGCACCGGCCGATTTCTTATTTCGCCGTACAAAGTGCACACGCACAACGACGCGTCACACAACAATGAACAGCCCCGATTAAACTACCTGTCCGATAGGCGGCACAAATTTTACTATCAGTGAATACAGCGCGGCGATGATGGGACTCACCTTGTTAGTCGGGCGGAATCCACCGGAGTGTGACACAATAAGAAATGTAGACAGTGAGTGTGCGCAGTGGTAGCGCCCCTCTATCGGGAGAGACAGTAAAAGAATTCCGTGGTTTTACCGTTTCTCCTGTTTTCCCGTTAGGTGGGCGGCTCGCTGGACGCTCTCGTTCAAGCGTGAAGCCGCCGCCGTAATTTACGTTAGCTATTATGATTTTGCTCTATCCGAATGGAAAGACAGTGTAACAAAACAGCAAGCAGGGGACCCTTATGGCCGCTGAGCAGTTCAAGGCGCGCGAAATATGAACGGCTGCCGTGACGTCCGGTTCGCAATCTACAATTGTAAAGGGCTTCATCCATTCAAGGCTAGGTTTTAGTCTTTGTTGGCAGCAACACTAAACCTGTGGGCAGTAATCACGTGTCGTGTCATGGTTTTACTGTGCCATTTACATGCCATTTACATGGTAGTGGAATTGTTTGCAGGCTAACATCATTCAGTTTAAAGGGGAATATTGGGTCCAACGCTCAGTTAATTTTAAATGCGCATTGGATTGCTGTGTACAGAAAGGAATGAACAAGAAAAAAGGGCTGAGAACGTCGTGAGATAACCGGTTAACGGCGTGCGTTACAGCGCTGGGTTAACCCACATCATTTCGTGCTGCTTCGGGCGGCATCTTTTCCCAGCTTCCTGTTTCCTCACTTGTTCAAAAGCGTCTCGATCGCTTAGCGGACAACATTACGAAAGATGAGGCTTCGAGGAAGTAAACTCATTGCAACCACATACACAGACTCGGGTTTACCAATATAGCTAATGGCGACACAGACGGAGGAGGTACTTGCCCGATTGAATTATTTATAGGGTTCGCATCCTCTGGCAATCCATTGAAGCACGGCTCTCTTCTTATTGGCGTACGCAAAACTGCAGGAGGGGGTCGAGGCCGCCCGCGTCACTTCTCCCGGGAGTGTCAAGCTTGAAAATAAAGGGGGGGGGGGGGGGCGTGGATAAGGCCACTAAAGTAGCCTATTATCAAATTGCTACTACGGATAACTCTTTTCTCTTGAAAGTGTGCACAGATTTTCGGCGTCTTCGTTGCCTAATATTTGCACGCCGATGAGTGAACAATGAGGAAATAAAGATGAAGTGAAGTCACGAAAATGGAGAAATGATGGCAGGTTGACGTGGAAAACTGCACGACATCCTCAAAATCTCTAGCTGTATTTTGAATTGAGTCCCCTGTTAGACTTACTGCTTTTTGTCTGTTCCTTTTTTTCTTTCTGTTTTTATTTCATGTGCTCCCTATAACTTTTATTTTCAAGATATGCCCCCCCCCCCCCCAGTGAAATCCTGCTTGCGCCACTCTCTCTCTCTCTCTCTCTCTCTCTCTCTCTCTCTCTCTCTCTCTCTCTCTCTCTCTCTCTCTCTCTCTCTCTCTCTCTCTCTCTCTCTGTCTTTCTTCGTGATTTTATTACTTTGTTTTGAATTTTACATGCTGAAAACCGGCTCCTGAAACCGTTGATTCGACGCTCGCGAACCTGTTTTTGGGAAAAAAAGCGAAACGTTTGCGATTTCCAATTGATTTACGTTAACCGCAGGCCCGAAACCCGAACGAAACTGAAGCTCGCAGCCCTCCCTGAACCCGAACCCAAACCGGTGTTTATTGTTTTGTGTAGCGGTGAGCTACACTGGCCGAGGTTGAGGCAGTTTCCGACGTGGCTCCCTGGAGGAGCCGTGCTGCGCATGCGCGAGGGAGCAAGCAGACGTCTCCACGAGCGCACAGAACGTTTGATCCGCTGCCCGGCGTCCTTCTTCTCTCACACCCCAATGCGCCCAGCGGTCTTTCGCCGACCTCCGTTTCCGTCATAGTGGCGGCCCGGGTCCCACTTGATGATCCATGCGAGGGGTGGCCCGGGTTGGTGGAAACCCGATTGGCTCGTGCGTCCGCAGCAACAACCGGCCGTGCGCACCATGTGGACCAGTTTTTGCCTCTGGGGCGATTGGTGACCGCTGGCGGGCCGGACAGAACCTCCTTGATAAATACCAATGTGTCACATAATGCGTATACCGTGTGTGTGTCGTTGAAGCAGCAGTAAGCATGATAATCAAGCTAGTTCTAGACAACCAGGAAAGCTAAGAATAACCAGCTGAACCTTCGAAATTATCTCACGCTACGTAGATCCTGGCATAGCCGAGCTAAGCCACTGCTAATTTTGTTTGGTTCCAGGGATCCAGTATCTAGTGGCGGTAGTTC
Organism: Haemaphysalis longicornis; assembly: GCA_013339765.2. NCBI lineage: Eukaryota > Metazoa > Arthropoda > Arachnida > Ixodida > Ixodidae > Haemaphysalis > Haemaphysalis longicornis. The sequence continues at coordinate 86,421,140 of CM023452.1, forward strand.
GTATACAGTACGCTGGTATCCATTTCTTTAGGTAAGTCGTGCTTGCGAAAGACTGGTAGGTGTCTTGACATAGCTGTCAGGATGGCCAAGTGGTCTAAGGCGCCAGAAACGTAGCATCAGCCAACAGGAAATCCCCGACTGCCGTGTTTTTTATACAAAAGTTTTCTTATTCCTCAGTATAAAAGCCGTAATTCTGCAAATAATGCAGTTTACCACACCGACGCTCCACCTGATTACAGTGTACTAGAAGGCAGAGGTGTACGGCGGAGACGCGCGTTCGGGGAAAAAAACCAATGGAGTGCGCGGGTCCCTTTTGCTATGAAAAAATTTTATGGAGCGCTGGCGTTCTCCAGACCACGGCTGCTCGATGGAAACAAGGTTTCATCGAGGGGCCGTGTCCACACAAGTCCTGTTGCAGCCATCGCCGCCTGTAAGTTTTTAAATCAAACTAAACGATTATTTGACGGGTTTCATAAAACTTTATAACGTGAAATAAAGAGAGAAGACTGTTTAGGGCAATAAACAAGGATTCATTTAACAACAAAACTTCTGAAAACCAGCTGGCAAGCAGCTGTCGCCAGGGGCGCTGCATACAACAGGAGCGCCTCAGCAGTAATGTCATCGCAGTAGGGGACCCCCTAATTCCCCTCAAACGACACAACTGTCCCTTTTAGTATCACTGAAACCTGGCTATTGGGCACGTGGCAGTGGAGGTCTAGACAATAAATTAGACTATACCCAGGGCATGTGCAACGTGAGCTGAAATATCGACACGCTGGTGGTTTGTTTGTGCTTCCCATCTTGAAAAAACGGCCGCCCCAGGCGAAAGATCGAAACCAACGGCCACGGTGTCAGCGGCATAACTCCTTAGCAATTGAGCCCCGGGGCGGGTAATTGAAGCTGCTGCCCCCGTTGCAGTAACCTACGCCCGCAAATAACCCGGCCAGTAAGATCCTCACACCTGCGCTGTGTTGCAGCCTAATCGTCCGCACGCGTATTCCCTAAGGCGGATGCTGCACACATCGCCGACGGAGCGTCAATCTATACACGCCCATGACTTCGTCGCTCTGCAGCTTTGGCGCGTGGTACTGCATCGCGTGCACCTCATTGCAATTCAGGAGCAAAGAATGGAAGTCATTTCCGCCGCAGGGTCATCGGAAGCCTACGTTATATTTCCTTGCACGAAGTCGTACCAGCGACCACACCTATGCCTGCACCGCCGGCTGGATAACATCTGCGATTCTGGAGGCGCCCCTTAATTGTTATACGGTAATGTCGCTATCTATTAATTCAACATTGCGACTGCACCATCACCCTCCCTGGCGCTTTTTCAGAGCACAGAATGCAGTTTATCTAGAAAATGAGCATTTTCCGTTGCGAATCAAAGCCTGCCCCTTTAGTCCACAGGCGTACACAGGGGGAGGGGGGGGTATCGCATGAAACGGACGAGGGTCACAACTCTGCATCAGATACAGGACTATCATTAATCACTTTTGTGTCACAAGGTACACACTAACCACATGCGGCTATGGTCTCACCACAATTAGCCAGTATGCGATCTCACTAGAGGAAAAAAAAGTGAATAAAACAATTGGGAAATTTATATAGAATCCGCATCTCGAAGTTATTTATTTTTTAATTGGAACTACTACTCGCTTTGCATTTTTGCCGCCTCTTTCGTTGTCTTTAATTTTCCTCTTTTCAAGTTCTCTGTTTTTTTTTTTTCGTGCGCCCTCCCCTCCCCCTCTCCATCTCCTCGCTCGAAATGAAATTTTGCGTACCACACTGCTTCATCCACTCTAGTTATCCTCATAAAGCAGCTACTTGAAGCCAAAACACTATGTGCTTTCAGAACGTAGCGAACCTTTGGTGGGAAGAGATACACGAGGAGCTATTTTTTCGAAATGAGCCAGATCCAGAAACCGAAACTAAGTCGCATAAAACATCAGCGACAAGAAAAAAATCGGGAACTTCCCCTAAAAAATGAGGTGGCGGGAAAATAGTTCCTATAATGCCCTGAAAACATGTTTACGCAGATCGTAGTTCGTATTGAAAATTAGCCAGATCCTGCTGTTTCACGGCTCAAAATGAGCCAAATCCATTTGCCCAATAAAGGTTTGCTTTTGGTTTGGCTGTTGAGACTGTTTCGTTGGTGTTATCGGAAGTTTTTCTTTTTTTTTGCCTTTAGGAGCTGAATTATTATGATTTTAGCCGGCAATAAAGAGATCGGCGAAATATCTGTCCCCAGATGTCAACGACGAAGTGAACGGGAGAAGGGAACGAAAGGAAACTGAGAGAGGTCATACAGTAATTTCGTTTCGTCTCACCCATCCCGACGAAATAATTAAGTATGGTTATGTTTATTATTTTTGTATTCGCATATTTATCATTTTAGTGCTTAACTAAATAGCCGCTGCTTACAAGCCCTACAGGTCCTCGAGAGTAGGGCCCTCTCCCCGCTCTGAGAGGAACCACTTCATTACGATGAAGAAGGTATGAGCGGCGTTCTTGTGAAGCGTTTGGGAAATTCATGGCAACGCAATGAAGAGCTTGCTTACTTCGTGAGTGCCTTGAGGTGTGCTCAAAAATTATCCTTTAGGGAAGGATTCGAAAAAAAACCCGCTAATGCTGCCAAGAGGACTCGCCTTTTCTTCATGTATGGTTCTAGTGTTCTTGAAGTCCTGTTGCATATTTTTAATGTATTTTCCACCAAAATTCAATGGCACCCTGTTTGAAAGTGAATCTAAATAAAGTTTTCATAGGTATGTTGCATCAACTTGAGTGTTTCAATTCAATATGAACCAAATTCAAACTTATCACCTCAATATTGCTCAAATTTCCGGCATAACTCTTAATTACTTGTGGCCACTTCCGCTTGTTTCTCAAATTTGCGTTAGATGCATCTGGCTCATCTCGAAAAAAAAACTCCTCACATTTGGTATGTTAGAGGCATACAACAGCAAAAGTTTTGTGAGAGTACACACAGTACTTCCAAAGCTCGTGCCACTATACCGAACACCTGAGAAACTCGTCTTTGAAATTGGCGATCAGTCAGGTCGCAGCATTCTGTGTGTTGTCGTCTCTGACTCTAATCGGGTTGCTTGCAGAGCGTTTCCTGCCTAATGAAACAGTAAAAATTCACGCGGAGCAGTAAAGTATGAACCAGATGTTCTTTATCATAACGGTGAGACGTTTTGCGTACTTAGTTTTAGGACACCCTCCAAATGCTCAAATTGTAAGTCGAACTTTGAAGCACCCATGCAATACTCGCTCCATGTTGTTGCCAAGTTCTCGGAGTGTGCTACGATGGCCCCCACGACTCCCATCTGGGTGCTGCCGTGCCTCTGGCAAAATTTGATTGAATTCTCCTCTCCGCTCAAGTTGTATCGTTTTTACGAGTGCTGACTACCTGTCCTTACTGATAGATTAGATATTTTCGAAGAATATGGCGTAGTTTTGGTGACTACTCTTCGCACCGTAAGTGTTGTTCCGTGGTACCTACCGAATGCCTATTCTTACCTGACTGAAGCGTCCAAAAAGTGCGGCGTCAGAAGTCAGCGGCAAGCCAGAGACCATAAGTGTTTTAAGGTAACGTTCCTGTATTTCATGCAAGGACGACAGCTGCCGTCAACACTGTAAGACCACCACACTCCGCGGCCGTTCCCTGCGGAGATCGTCGTCGGATATTGGCCCGCGCCGTCATTCCCCGAAAAAAAATTATGAGAGCGTTCTCGTGCCTCTGCGATCGACAGAATTTGCATAGAGCCGGACCAAAGCATCCGGGAGTGCATTCTTTACGCGGCCTACCAGTAACGGCTGGACAAAATATGTGAAAGTCAAAATAGAGGACGCGGTCTTTCTGGTTTCGCATCACGTGTTCGACCAGCAGAGGCAAAGTGTCTGCCCGAGCCTAGCGCATGCCTCCTCCGGCAGCAGTTACCTACAAACAAACAAACAAACAAACAAACAAACAAACAAACAAACAAACAAACAAACAAACAAACAAACAAAGAACAAACAAACAAACAAGTCTTGTTCAGTTGGTGCGCTGTTTTCATTATGAATTGTATCGAACTAGCCCAACTTAATGCGATTTCCCAGTAAACGAACAAACACACACGAAAGGCTCGCGGTGTCTAACGCCCCGCGTTTTAAAGACTTGCGTATAGCCGGCTTTGCCGGCAGGCGTCTTTTGACGCCGCTGAACAAAACTGGAAGGAGATCCTATAGGCAAAGCAGCTACGCTCTAACGTGAGTTCGGGAATCACAAAATTACACCACCATGCGACGCATCATGGGGGTTCCGTGTAGGTTCCATTGTGTTGCCGTTATGTTGTTTCATTTATCGGAGCACGCATCGGAACATAGTGTGAACCCCCACGTAGAGACAAATAAATGTAGAGACAGCGAAGAGACAGACACCCGCGTTACCTTATCGAACACCTCCTGGTTCTCGTCTTTCTCTATTGCGTGCTCACGCTCCTACCCCACTGCCCGCCCCTTCGTATCTTGTAGAGTTGCAAGGCGCGTGGCGCTTTTCGCCACAGCTTTCCCACGGGAAATTCAACATCTTCCTCTAAAGTTTTCAGTTCGTCGTTTCCGTTGACGTTCAGCTTCGCGTGCCTTTGTTGTATCAGTAGCTTCTTGACGTAGTTTGAATGAGTGAAGGACATAAGGCGCGTTCGTAGCAGATGCTCCCGTCTCGGTCATGTAAGTAAGTTTGTTTTGTGTTTCTGTGTTGTGTCGAAGACCGGCATTAAAGAAAGAAAAAAAAATTTGTAGCGCAGTGGGAAGAGCGCCACGTACAGTCGGTAAAACGCTTGTATAACAGCGATTGTCCAACACTGTCGAAGTACTCGTTCCAAACATGCAAAAGCGAAGGGCTAAGAGCAGAAGTCATCATCGATCATCTACTCGTTCTAAGGCATCATCACATCATCCCAGCCATCTCACTGCAGGGCAAAGGCCTCTCCCATTGTTCTCCAATTACCTCGGTCCTGTGCCAACTTCTTACCCTCGCAAACTTCTTGATTTCATCTGCCCATCTAACTTTCTGCCGCCCCGCAGAATTCCGCAGTATTTTTATTCAAATCCCGGACCGGTGGGGCAGGATAAGGCTGAGAGTACGAAAGCTGTGTTATAGACAAGCCTTCTACAGGCTGTACCTCCCGTTGCGGCCAGAGAGTCGTGGGATTCAAACGGGGCGCCGCCTAACTATTTCTTTTTGTAGTGGACTGCGCTGACGTCAGGCCAAACGGTGACGGGGCTGAAGAGACGCGCATGCAAAGTAGAGTGCGGACGGCGGGCAACAACGCGCACGGCTCGATTAGTGATCTTTACGATTCCAAGTCTTGCTGGCAGGCTTATCCGACGCATTGTACAGACATAAACATGGCAGAAGCAAGGTATGCCGATTACGGAGATATCGAGAATGCCAACGAAACGATAACGTCGGGTGCCAATCATGTTGTCTCCAAGAACCGAAACCGAAACTGGATTGAATTTTAATCTTGGACATCGTCCAATCACCATCGCCTCTTGTATGCGAGTCACTGCTGCTAGTTGTAGCGGCCGCCGCAAATGTCGCATGGTATCATTTGTTCTTTCAAGCTTTCAAAAAAGTGTGTTCATTTTAGCAAGTCTATGCAATGCAAACGAAAGCTGAATTGTGGCAAATTCACTTAAATGTCCCTTCAACAATTTCTCTGAAAATATAAATACCTCATGTATTTTATGCGTGGCTCCTGACAAAAAAAGTAATTGCATGCATCCGTAGGACCATGCCCTCCAAGGTTGCGTAAGCCGCGTATATCTTACCATCTTCCCTTATATCTTACAGTCAGTCAGTGAGTCAGTCAAAGTCATGGCTTAGTTTCTCATTCCCTATTCTACATAAATTCAGTCAGTCAGTCAGTCAGTCAGTCAGTGAGTCAGTCAGTCAGTCAGTCAGTCAGTCAGTCAGTCAGTCAGTCAGTCAGTCAGTCAGTCAGTCAGTCAGTCAGTCAGTTAGTCAGTCACGGTAGCAAAGTCATGGCGATGTATGCTGCCCGACAAGTTTCTCATACATCCCCTTTCTCATACAAAGATTTTATCTTGTTCATCCCAATCATTACTGCGACTGATTACTCCAAAAAAAATACACTTGATATCTCTATATCACGGTTTCACCAAGAGTGGCGAATCCCTCTATGTTGGTATACGGCACTGTGAAAAAAAAGAAGTGCGACAAGGCTGAAGCGCGGTGGCTTTCTGGGACGGCATGGACGCCTTCGCTAATCCTTGGGATTCCGAGTCCGACGAGGAAGCAAGTTTTTCCTCTGAGGAGGTGGATGATGAAACCTACAGTGGAACGGAAGACGAAGGTTCAGAACACTACGAAGGTCAAGACGAGCGGAGTGCTGATGGGGACGGTATCGACGGTAAAGAACGCCTCGTGTCAAATCTGCTTTCGCGTATAGTCATGATGATTGTGCATATGGCGTCCATGGGAGGTTCTTCTCTCGACCTTATCATCCGCTACAAACTGGAAGGTCTGGCTGAACTGGCATCCATGGAGGTGAGTGGCTTCAGTATTAACCCTTGCTTCCTCACAAGGCTGCGTCAATAGTGGCATCTGACGGTACTGTAAGCACTCCACTAAAGCGACGTCCACCGTCTTTTTGTTAACGTTTGCCGTACCTGACACTACTTCGTCCTCCCTATCTGAACGTGACGTAACCCAACAAGCCCTGACATAAACCAAACATTTAAACGAGCGACGTCTAACCTAAGCCACCACGAAGTATAATTTTGAATTTGAGGATTTAAAAAATAAAAACAATCTGATAGTAGTTGCGGGATTCGAACCGCCGCACTTGGAACGAGGAAGCTAATAACTCTACGTCCAACAGTAGCCGCGCAGCCCTGTGCCCGAGTAGTTTGATGCCTGTGCTACACGTCAACCTTAAATTGACAGTTTAACTCTTGTTTACAGGTACGTACAACAGATGGTGAATGCACCACCCTATAGGCAATTCATGTGACGGCCCTGGGAAAGCCTTTGAAACGGCCTTATAGCAGGGTTATTAAAACATTTGAATGTCGTTGGACTGCATTGTAGTCATCACTGCATTCATTGCAGCGCTGAAGTGGGGCGCCGTCGTACGGCATTCTACACACTGCGTTCCCACAAACGTCTGGTAGAACGACAGGGCTATTCGCAAGAAATCGTTTAGTTTGCGTGATAACCCGTCGCGGTAGCTCAGTGGTTTTCACACGCTGACACACATCTTGTCCTGGCCCTGCACTGTATAGGGATCGGTACAAAGGAGTCGGCAAAATGACTGTCCCGCCTTATGTAAAGTCTTTTTTCTTTAAATTACACGTGGGAGTATTACCTGTTAAAACTTGGATGATTGAAAAAGGTTTGTTTGTTCCCTGGGGGCCTGACTGCTTGGTTTGTAAAAAGCCAGAAACAGTAGAGCACGCATTCATAGACTGTTGGGACGGGGTATTCCTGTGGGACGTTTTGCAGAGAACACTAAAAAAGGATTTCCCGTTGGATAGCCATGGAATCAGGTTCTTGGCCGTTGAAAACTACGGCGGCGTCCCGTATGATCTTTTGATGTTGCTGGCCCTGCATAGTATATGGAAAGCTCGAATGGCAGTTCGCCATAATGATGTCGATGTGAAACCGAGCAGAGAGTTGTTCTGCCAGAGTGTACGGGAGATCTTAGAAGTGTGTAAAGCCCAACCATCTTCACCTGACTGGTTAAATGTGTTGGAAAGTGTGGCATGGCTTCGGCCTTTTTAACAAGCGCGCACTAGCAAGTGGCGTGCTGATGTCTTTTCGCGCTTTGTAATCCTTTTTTTTTTGTTCCTATTGTGTATACCGAAGACAGGCAATAAAGAAAAAAAAAGCGGTAGCTCAGTGGCTAAGGCGTTGCGCTGCTGAGCACGAGGTCGCGGGTTCGATTCCCGGCCGCGGAGGCCGCTTTTCTGATGAAGGCGAAAATCAAAAACGCCCGTGTGCACGAGATTTCGGCGCACGTTAAAGATCCCCAGGTGATCAAAATTAATCCAGAGCCCTCCACTACGGCGCGCCTCATCGCCTGCGTTGCGTCGGCGCGTTAAACCGTACAATCAATCAATCAAATCTATTTTGCGGGATAGGGTTTGCTTCATGACAGGACATATTCTGCGGCACCGATTTGGAAGGCGTAGTGCCCCTTTGCCTGTATGGTGTCATCAAAACGCCTCCGCCTTGCGAACAGAGGCTCAGTGTTGGAATCCTATCTCCTTCCTACGTCTATTTTTTTAGAACGACCAGCTTTTTAAAGCAAAGCTTTCTACCTCCACCAGCCAACGGTTCCTTCGTGGCGTGCGCGACAAGAAACTCCCAACGCAGCTGGGGAGGGGGGGCAGTTTTCACTCACGGAGCACAGTGTAGATGGCGCGGCGAATGGTTACCCAGCGTTCCCCGCGCGCAGGAGCCTGCTAACACCTGTGGGCGTGTCGGCGGGACGGCTGTGTCGTCTGATTTAGCGACGGTTGTTTTGTGCCTGTTTTGGCGCAGCTTCGTGTCTATTGTGCGCTTCCTTCGCACGGCTTGGTTAACTTGTTCGACTGCACCTCGTTGGTAATCCGGACCCGACGGAATTAAGTGGTCGTACGGCAAAGATACGTTAAGGATTGGTTTTAGAAGGGCGGGAAAACAAAATGTAGAGACCACATACAGACTATCTGGCCGCTAGAAAAACGCTACCTTTCGCGCACTGCTTGCCACGAATGGGATGCCGTTTTCTAAATTGATGAAAACCAGTTCGGTTCTGTTTTAAGAGGTATTACAAAAGGCGCAAGTAGCAACTGGTTCTGATAAATAGGGATTATAAAAGTTGCCTCTGCTTTCTCGCAATTCTCAACCTTGGTAAACTAACTAGTTCAAATCGGTATAAATGGGAATCACTAAGCTCACATGCCGAATTATTTCGGTGCCTGAGCTTGTGTCGCGCGGTAGTGTAGCCCCGAGCTAGCATGTCAGGATGGCTAGGTCTCGCTGTATGACCTTTGGAATGCGCTGCTCTCCGTTTTCTTTGTGCCGATGCACTGCCGGGCTGACAGCGGCGGCGTCCGCCGCTCTAGCCCGGCCGTGGCCAACGCTGCTGCGTTCGGGAAGCCGCCCCAAGAATTCTAAGTAACTGGCTAGCAGAATCTCCGGTTTCACTCTTTGTAGAGCCACGTGTGTGTATTCAAGTGACGTCGCATGAGCAATTGTTGTTTAAAGATTTGCTTTCCGACTACCTTCACAGCGTGGATTAGAGCCAATTTTTTAATAACTAACCAATCAATTTGTTATATTTCTGGCTACTCTATGATCCTATCTGATACGGTAAGCTGGACGCTTATATACAGTACGGCCGTCTCCGAACAGCGTTATAAGAAGAGATGATGACTGTCAGCCGAAGTAGTAGATGAAGTTTTCTTGAAGTGTTTGATGATGGAGATAATGTGAAGGTCAAATAAATGAACTTCCTCGCTTCGTAACTTCGCGCTCACAGTAATATTTTTCTTGGTTGGAGAAGAGGTGTACGTTTTAGGCCTCTTTCGGCACAGTGCACCTAAAGCCCTGCTCCGCTCTCGGGGAACTCCCATCACCAGGCAATCACTCAACGATTACACGTATGCACAGTTGGTTTGGCATGCTGATATGGGGTGGTACCTCCTACGTCACTGTCGACACGGGTGTCAACGAATCCAAAAGGGAATATCCGCCCCTGATGCGTAACTGCCTCTTCTCTTTCCCCCTTTCCTACCTCCCGCTCTTTCTCTCTCTTATCGCCTTTCTCACGTGGAATACAATGTAGGCGATTGCTCTAGCGACTGGTTTATCTTCGCAGGCACCCCGTGTGTTTGCCCAAGTGTTGAATGGTATTTTCAGGAGAGAAAACGCGTCTTTCTGCTACCGGGGTAGGTTGGCGGTGGGTGGTGTTGGAGCACTTGGCTGTGAGGATTAGAGCGGTGTTATTGAAGTAGTTGTGTGGGCTTTAGTTTGATTGGAAGTTACGGGTTTGAGAGCGTGTGGGGCTAGCTTGGATCTATGTAAGCTCGTTGGAAAAGAGATTATATAAAGAACAAAAAATGTGTCAGTTACTATTCGCAGGCTGAGTCTGGGGATTAAGCTGTCGCTGGGTTGCTAATTACATGGCGGTTAATGTACCCCTTCGTCGATATTAACAGACGGGCTAGTGGGAGGAGTTTTCATTCTCCAAATGGGAAGGTTTTGTTTTCTGGGTGTTGCGCTTACTGGAAAAGCAAATGTTCGATTTAAATGAAAAATATGGCCCACATGGCCTCCCACAGCTGCTTGTGGCCAAGGTCCAAGCGTTTATTCCCAAGTCCAAGGCATCCAAAGGCCCCGAGGATGCTTGCACCCTCCAAAAAAACCCGTGGGTATCCGGTGAACCTGGTACTTCCCGATCACAATGCGAGTGTTTTACCACTGGACCAGCGCTGTCCGTTATCGGAAGACGTCTTTCAAAAGACGTTCAAAGTGTCGAAACGTTTTCCACGCACACGGGTGTGCGGGGTCACAAAAAAAAAAACGCAAAAGTTTTCGCGTGAATGGCACGTTTCCAGCTCGCGCAAAGCTCGGTTTCAGAAGGAGAGCGAAATGGCGCCACTTCTAGTCGTTTCTTCTCACCAGATCGGCAGCCAGAAACGCAAGTGACGTTGTGACCGTTCACGGAACACTTTTCAGCAATCAAAATAATCCGCGCAATTCAGCTGTGCACTACAGGTGAAGCGAACGAGCCCTGCTAATAGCACCGGGAGCGTCTGCCCTGCGCCGCAGTCTCTTCGGACCACTTGCCGGAATGCCCTACTATGAACGCAGTCACTACGGCAGGGCCCCTTTGGGCAAACCACGGATTTCTCCAATAGGGTGACGATGGCGTTTCAACACCAGAAAAGCCTTGAAAACATTGGTTACTGTAACGGACAGACAGACAGACAGACAGACAGACAGACAGACACGTACATAGGTCATTCAGAAAACATCGAATAAAGTGTGGTTGGTCGACCTCTTCAATTTGCTTGATAATTTTTTTATGTCGTTCCCTGATTATTCTAAGGTTGGGATTCAGCAATATTGTTTCCGGGAACAATTTTGTCTAACTGTAAAAAAATTTGAAACATAACAAGGTCGACCTCCACCGCTACATGCCCGTGCGCAGACGCCACCTTTAGCGACGTCTAGCGACGAAAATATTTACGAGGGGCAATACGTAAATTTTCTTCACCATGTAGGCCTGGTGTACATTATCGAAACAAATTTCGCTACTGTCAAAGATATAAGCGTTTCGCAATAAAATGTGAAATTCGGCTCATAGCGCTATTTTGCTCGCACTTTTAGCCCAGATACTTAGTACTTACCGTATTTACTCGCGTAATGATTGCACGTTTTTTCCAAAAGAATTAATGCAAATTTAGGGGTGTGGTCATTACGCGGGGTAAAATTTTCGCAAAAAATGTTTGAGCACAGGAAACGCAAACAAGTTGTGGGTCAATTTTTTTACGATAGGTATAAGGGACATAATTAAACATAAAGGTAAATAATGCTTAGTTTTGTAATAAACGCACGCATCACATGGACAACACACAGACATTTTATTAATTATTTCTCATGCAATGTCGACGTCTCATTTCGAACTGCACACACAGACGGTACAGAAAAATGAATGAAGTGACAGAACGAGCGTAGACAAAAAATAGACGGGACGGGAAAAGGGCGAAGAAAAAAAAAGGTATTAGACGAGCCCGTCAGAACCGCTGACTTTACTCCATGTCTGTGTCGTAGCTGTCTTCACCACAAAATTCCATGTGTGAACCAGTAGTGTCGTCGTTGGAGTCACCCTCGCAGCCCCACAGAAAGTCGTCTTCTGTGCCGTCCAGCGCGTGGAGATATCGGTCTTTTTGAAGCTCTTGGCCATTAGCTCGTCGGGGATGCCTCTCCAAGCTTCGACGATCCAAGAGCAAAGCACCTCCACTGATGGTCTTTTGATTTTACCGCACGGCGTGAAGTCAAGTTGGCCCTCCGCCATTCACGCTGTGTACAGCCTCCGCACTTTGTCTTTGAACGGTTTATTCAAGGACGCATCGAGGGGCTGCAGCAGCGACGTGAGGCCCCCAGGGATAACAGCAATCTCCGTGCGCAGCTCTTTGAGTTCAGCACGAACGCTGTCGACGAGGTGGACTCGGAAGATACCCACCACAAGCAGCGAGGGTAGCCGAAGCGCTCCAGGTCTCCGCCCCCCAAACAGTGCTGATCCAGTCGACCATCAGTTCCGAGGTCATCCACCCTTTGGCTTGAGCGCAGATGTGGATGCCTCGGGGAAAGTTTCCCTTCGGTATGGTCTTTCCTTTCAGTACAACTTATGGTGCAGCTTCCGCCCGTCCGCCGTCACTGCGAGCATAACGGTGCATGGTTGCTTCTCTGCACCAGACGTCCTTACCAAGACACTCCGAGCACCCTTCTCGTTCACTGCCGTGTTTCGGGGCATGTCGAAGAAAGTGGCGTCTGATCGGCGTTCCCTATTTGCGACAATAGAAAGCCGTCTTTCCGCGATCCTCGTGACGAAGCGATGAACGTCTATCACCTTGTCTTCGAACGCAGATGGAAGCCGCTGGCACGACGACGTCCACCGCCTCAGTAATAGTCCGTTTCGTCGCATGGAGCGAGTCGTCCAACCGGAGCTGGCACAGAAGTCTGTTGCGGCGATTCTCATCTTCCTGGCAACTGCGTGCCTGTGTCTGTATCATTTCCAACGATACTGCACAGGCATCCTTGCGCAGGTCTCTAACGTATTCAAGGACCGCTTCCTCAGCTTGAGGGAACTTGCCTGTTTTAGTTTAAGCGCGGCGCTTTTTACAGTACCGTATGCAGATCTCATCGGCGCCGAATGCCTGCCCGAAGCGCGGTTGTCCGTGTTGTAGCGCGTAGTCAACAGCCCGAACATTGAAACGCAGGCCGTGAAACTCGCATACCGCCCCATGGCGAAACAACACCGCAACAAGCAAGTACAAATGACTTCCGCACATCGCCGCCAGCCGCTTTTGAAAAGTGGCGCGAACGCGGTGTTTCAAGAATTATAGGAACGCGCCGGAACGGGTTTGCTGCGGGGTGACAAACAGGCCGACCAATAAAGCGGCGGCCACTGTCACAGTTCGGGACATCAAAACAAACACGGCAGCCTACGCAGCAATCCAAGCGATTTTTTTTTCTTTCAATCATGAGTACATTACGGGCATTTAGGTAGGGTGTCTTCATTATCAATAATGAACACGGGCTCATCGATATTGCTAAATATCGGCAAGTCTTACGGGAGTAACGTGGCCTTGTATGCTTTGAAAGGGAACTAAACAGAGGTAAGCACAGTCATCGTCTCCTAAGCTTGGCACACGTACTACCTATCGCTCCGGCAAGTTCGGCGGGTGCGATCATTGCGCGGGAAATAAAAAAAAATTGAATTTTGGCAGCAAACTTCAGGGTTGCGATCATTACGGGAGTGGAATCATTATTCGAGTAAATACGGTTCGTTAAAAGCTTAAAATTTTATTTACGTGGGCTCCGTGCAGTTCTTAACAAACACACCGAATATTATAGTTGTATATGTACGGTCAGACGCAACAAGCACGCAAATTTGAAAAAAAAAAAGGAACGGAAAACACAAATTATAAAGTATACAAACTCATCGGTTTTTCTCAAATTACTCCTAAATGTAGGCCTTTATATTGACTTGCATCATTCTCAAAACATGTTGTATCATTTTGTTCCTGGAGCGCGTACAGTTCGGCCGAGGAACCCCATTCGCTCGGTTTGTTGTGACAGCGACAAGTCAAACAAAACTTTGCGTTTAAAATAAATGAGGATGCAACAAAAATTGCGTTTTTAATGTCCGCATTACTAGTTGCGCCCAATTTGCGTGTATTTTAGGGTCTACGGATTGGTTGAAAAAACAACAAAACTTTTAGGTTCAGCCCCATATTTAAAAAGAGCGCTCTTTCAATTTTTGTGTAACTCTCCAACATGTTGACCGCTAAATTTAGTTTTGTTCGTAAAATAACCACCTTGTATCATATCGGTACTGGAGTGCGTACAGCTCCCCATTCCTAAAGGCTATCAACTATATGGCTATCAACTTTAGCTAGACAGGTGCTGCACAGTAGTATATAATTTTGATAGGGTGACGATTGTTTATCGCGCCAAACGTTAACTTTCTGTACAGGTAATCTGTTTAATTTCATGTCCGCTGTAACATTTGGCCTTTTGTACAAAGCAATCAGATATATAACAACGTAGCTATTATACTGTGTACTTTCTCAGTACCCCTCCTGGTCCATGGCTGCCAGAACTGCCTTCTCGCGCTGTACACAGTCTAGTAGCAATACGATACAAGGCGTTTCTACTTCTAACCAAAGTAAAGTTAGTGGCAAACTAGGTCCAGAAAGTTTCATAAAATTGAGGGAGCCCTTTTTTTAAATATTGGGCTGAACCTAAAAGTCTTGTTGTTTTTTCTCCCCAATCCATAGGCTTTGAATTGGGCGCAGATTGGTTGGTATGGTGGCAACGTGGACATTAAAAATGCATTTTCTTTCTGTTGCACTCTCTTATTGTATCCGTGAAGGGTTCATCTGCCTTTTATAATAACCATTAATGTGATACAATTCTGAGGGAACTCGCTATCACTACAGTACGTTGTGGAGAGCCGGGCGGATGGAGCTCCTCTCTCGCACTGTACGTGCTCCGTGAACAAAATGATGCAACATGTTATTGGCGATAGTACAAGTACATATAAAGAGCTACATTTGGAAACAATTTGAGAAAAATCGAAGATGTGTTTTCTTTTATATTAGCTTTTATGTTAAATTGTGCTTATCAGTTTTTTCTCTACCCACCTGCGCGGTGTATCTTAACGTGCAGTATGGGATTCTAACATTCGGTGTGTTTATTAAGTACTGTAATTGCCACACGTGAGTACATTATCAATTTTATAACTGAAGCACTTTTTCTAATATTTAGGCTCAAAGGTCGAACAAAATTGCGCTCTGAGGCAAAGTTGACATTTTGTTGCAAAACATTTGTATCCTTGACAGTAGCAAACTCAGTTTAGATCAATCTATACCAGGAGTAAATGGTGCACAAAGTTTACGAATGCCCCTCATAAATATTTTTGTAGCTAGACGTCGCTAAAGTTGGCCGAGGCGCACGGGCATGTATCTGTGGGTGTTCTCCTTGTCACGTTCCAAAATGTTTTACACGAAGACAAAATTTTCTCCGCGAGAAATATTGCTGAATCTGAACATTGGAATAATAAGGGAATGATATAAAGAAAATTTAAAGTAAACTGAATAGGTTGACCAGCCACACTTTGTTCGATCTTTTGTGAAATCGCCATACATACATACATACATACATACATACATACATACATACATACATACATACATACATACATACATACATACATACCCGCCGCGGTGCTCAGTGGCTAAGGCGTTGTGCTCATGAGCACGAGGTCGCGGGCTCGATTCCCGGCCGCCGCGGCCGCTTTTCTAATGGAGGCGAAAAGCAAAAAACGCTCGTGTGTACGAGATTTCGGCGCATGTTAAAGATCCCCAGGTTGATAAAATTAATCCGGAGCCCTCCACTACGGCGCGCCTCATCGCCTGCGTTGCGTCGTTGCGTTGAACCATACAATCAATACATACATACATACATACATACATACATACATACGTACATACGTATATCCATACATACATACATACATAATACATACCGTACTTACCCGATTCTAACGCGCACTTTTTTTTCGGAAAAATAGGTCGAAAAATCGCATGCGCGTTATAATCGGATACGAAACCGAAATTGCCGCAGCAGCAGAAATTTCGTCCCACCCATCGTCATCGTCATCTCAAGATGGCACCAAAGTTTTTAGCAAGAATTTTTCGGACGCATGAAGCATAGGCGCCTGGGCTTTTCGGCGTTCACACAACTCGTCAAATCGTTCCACTTGCGCGCTTGATAACAGCGATGGCAGCAGCGGCTCTCTCGCATCCAAAACGAGCGGTCGGCTGAAGCGTGCGCCTCGGGAGAATCTCGCGGGATGGGCTTGCGAGGCGTGGGCCACGATCCCATCGACCATGGTTGTACGTTCGTTCGGAAGTGTGGCATCGCGAACGCGCTTGACGGCACCGAGTACGAGATGTTGTGGTCAGCTGAGAGCGACGAGGAGTGAGACGAGGAGTGAGACGAGTGAGATTACTTTGGGAAATCATTCGCCGGTTTCTCTCGCATCCGTTATTCTTGCTCACAAAGTTCCGTGCGCGTTACAATCGGAGGTGCAAGTTTTTTCGTTTTTTTTTGCCAGGAAAATCGGGTGCGCGTTAGAATCGGGGGCGCGTTAGAACCGGGTAATTACGCTACATACATACAGATTTTGAGTGTTGGGTGACCAAAGAAAGTCTTGCGTGTTGAATGCTCTCCTAATAATCACGAATGAATCACGCACGCGTCCGTCCCTTGCTAGCCAGCTCAACTTCACGCGCTATGATTTCGAGCAATGGCGAAGCTGCAAGTATTTACGAGAATGAGACGCTTCGCACTGCGCAAGCCGAGGGAAATCAATAGTGTAAACGGCCAACGGAGGTATCAAGGCAACTGACCAAGGCGCACGTGCGGGAGCAAAACACATGCAGTGACAATGCAGCTTTACGCAGCGATCGGCGTTAATGGCTGCGACTCTTGGGGGCACGGGTGGCCGGGTCTGCACTGATACGCTGCGGACGGTGGCGGCCTTTGTCCTTCAAAACGGCTGCTGACCCATAACGGCCTACTCCAAAGCCCCATTGTCTCAGCAAGTATTGATTTAAAATCGTTGATCAGTCTGGTAATAAGTTTGTGCACACGTGCAAGCACGAATACAAAAATTTCAGGAAGGTCGGGGGCTGTGAAAGCAGGTCAGGCCTGTTGTCAGCAGATAAGGTTTCGTACTATCGGAACATTTTTCTCCTGTTGTTACGTGCCACCGCCATGATCATTAGTAAAACTGTATCACGTGACATTTGTTTACACTGCGGCGGTTAGTGGGCGCCGCCACTTCATTGGTTATGCGTGTGTGTCGGTTTACTATGATAGTCTTAGCCAGCCATCGCCAATCTGCTGCTGCACGCGACTGACGTCATTGCGAATGCGAATGGAAGATACCGCGTTTCGCAGCATTTCAGCTGCTCAAGTGTGTCGAAAAATAACAATTCGCTGTGTCTTCGGCAATATTGTTTACAAACGACCCAATCGAAGTTAGCGGCGAGGCCGTAGAAGTGGCAATCTGGCAACATTGATAAACATCAAAACGGCCACCGCTGCTCGCTTCCTTGTCTCAGTGGCGGTACACCGAAAGCTTATTTAGTAAGTCTAGTCAGGCCTAGTTATCAGAGGCGTTTTAATGAAAGTAGTTGCGTGTTTCCCATTTTTCAAGGAACCTTTTGCTCTTGACGATGTGAGTACTCTCTCAAGTATGTGAGTGTTGTTTGGTAATAACGGCACAGATTGCTCATCCCCAGGCTAAGGCCTGCAATAAAAAAATTTTAGGTAGCATTATCTGGGCAAGGCGAACGATGTTTCCGTTTGATTTAAATAATTTGGGTTCTTTGATGCCTAACCGGCAGTCTTGGCTGGTACAATTTTGGCACGCGCTTTTCGCGAGGAAGTGGTATTTTGTACTGCGAAAAACTACTAGCTCTATTTGGGTGCGCTTCAAAACATCGAGGCGGAAGAGCAGGTCGAAAAAGGCAGGACCTTTGCAAACAAGGTCCACTGGTGGTGGAGATTAAACTTTGTGCACAGGTTGCCTTATCAGATCGGAAGGAGAACATATACATTTAAACGAAAACTCCAGCGTTATTTTTAATTAACCTCACGTCGCCTGGGCGTTTACAAAAATGAGTAACAAACGTTGGTTAAAACGGCGTGGAAGACAGGAGGCTGGTCAGCGCAAGAACACGAAGAAAGAAAAATGTACCCGTATTTGATCTCTTCGTTGCCAAATTACTTCGAAAGGCGGCAGCGTTACAGGTGGTAGCTGTACTGGACTATATTAAAGCCTCTACTTTTTTTTGCCAGCATTCCAAATCACTTTTGGGTGACCAATGTCGCCTGACTGTTCACATTCCCTGGGATACTGTTAAATCACGGTGCTACGGGAAGGGAAACATTTAAAAGCCCGCGTATTGGAATAGATAGAATAGTATTAAAGGAACGCGCTGAATAGTTTTTGTTGCGTATCCGGAGACCGGGCATAGGCCCCAGCATTTTGATTGTTCTTGCCCACAAAGCTCTTAATCTTCAAGGAAGGTGCTTTAGCTAAAAAATCAAAACACTGCCCTTAGAATGGTTGTAATGATGTTATTTCCAAATGTCAGACTTCTCTGGTCTCTATATGTGTAGTCACGTTTTTCAATTATATTCCCATTTTGTTTGTTTTTCGTTGTCTTGCTTTCTTTGTTTGGCCGGCTGTCCTTCTTTCTATTATATTTTAATATGTGTTAGCCTACTGGTTTTTGTTAGTCAGTACAAGTCCACTCTTTTAATATCTGCTTTGTATATTAGTTGTGTGTATAATTTACGTGAATTCGAATAATTTAGGCAAATAATATATACACCTAAATGCTTTACATATCCGCTTATACCTGGGTCGGTTGCATGAAACTATGCGGCACTGCATATTTTACTCTGGGGTTCTTGAACTTCCCCAGCGCCCTCTCCTCCCCAGATCCTCCCCATAGCTATTCCCTTTTTTTTCTGCAGCGCTGAGTCATTTCCCTTCGTTCCCACAAGGGAACACAAAACGAAGCGCTCTCCTCATTCTTACCATCCGTACTCTGTTTCAACTTAAGTTAGCAATATCGAATTATGGTCCTCAAATTTACACTTTCTCGACGCATCCTTCAATATTTCTCCTCTTCAACCCTCGAGTCCGTGTTCCCAGCTTAACTCCTGCTGCACCAGCCCGCCTGCCCTCTTACGTCCATTTGACCCTTCCCGTTACTTCCTACTCATCCCTCCCACAACTCCTTACCATCTTCGCTCCTCAACCTCTTTCCCTCTATATCCCAATTATTCTCGCACCACCATTTTACTTATTCCTGCTCCTGCCTTCCTTGTCCTGAAATCCCCCCACTCCCACTGGCGTGACTACCTCGGCCTCTCCATCCGCATGCTTCCGTTAGCTATATTTCGGCCTTCTCTTAGGGTTCCTAATACTCCCTAGGTTCATCGGTGTCAGTTGGAATAGGAAAGTTGATTTAAAAGCTGTCAGACTTTGGACACAGGTACAGTATCCTCAAGTAATTGAAAATGCTTTGCCGAAGCCCCTTTCCCCGTCTTCCACAAAACTACCTCATTTTATACACGAGATGTTCGTGTTTGAGGGTAATTGGTATAATTATTGCAGGTTTTTATACTTTTTCTAACAGGTCTCAGACACTAACGGTCTTGTCTAAAAGTAGGCTGTTCAACAAACTTTGCGGTTCCACCTTATTTGATTTACTGGCAACTATTTTACAATTTACTCTTTACCCTGACGCATGTTAAGCGTAAGCCATGTGTAATGTACATCTGTAATTACCCTGGTTTGTAAACAGGTGTTACCAACTAGCCCACCTGTTACCAACTAGCCCCACTCGTTTTGTATGAAAGGGGATGAGGCAGTGGTTTTCCACCGCGTAACGGCGCAAGGAAATTAATATTTTGAAAAAGATGATTGGCTTAAGAAAACGCTTTGGAACGATCCAAAATATAGGAAATATTTCATGTAGCGTTTTTGGTTTAGGATTGCTTGTACAGCATTGCCTATAACTCCTGCGACTGCACTAGGCACACAGTGCCTGCAAAGATTCAGAATGACTGCGGGAGGGTTCACTGTAGGCGTTGATTTTGAAAATTTTCTCCGTATGATTTGTTCTGCATGTTTCGTTTTTCTCTAGCTTCAACATTATGTCCCAAGCCTGCAAAGAAATTTTATCTGCGCAATTAGATTCTTGTAATAGAGTTATTACTTTTTGTTTGCAGAAGAACAGATTTATGATAGCATTAACCGTCGTGCTACCAAGAACATGCCTGAACTTCTTCCGTATTTCCATGATGATGGTAATACTTTCGCCGTGTGTGGCACTAGCGGCTTTAGTGTGGCTTACGTCGAGATCCTTTCCTTCCTTGAAGAGTGCGTCACAACACGTGAGTTTCTGCTTTTTCTGAAACCAGTGCTTTTGAAGTGTGGCATACACGCTTCGATCGTGAATTAGCTACACCAAAACGAAACAGTCGTAAACTTTGTACGGGTAGTTTTGTTCGGTTAGCAGTGGCGTTTTTGGTGGCGTAAAATGTCTGTTGCGGGAAATAAGTTCTTATGGTTAAAGATAAATACCTTGAAGTTTGTTTAAATACCTTCAGTACCGCTTGGGGCTGTAAATTGCCCCATCCGCGGAAGTAGTTATCGACGAAATTGTTTGTTAATTGTATATAAATACACTGTTTCTTGCGGGTAGTAATTGTAACAAAAAAAAAATGAAATAAATAATCAGGGCAAGCTTACCATCAAGCCTATGTAACTCGCTTCGTGTTGATTATCCCATTTGGTGGAAGGTAGAAATAAGCAATGCGCTTCTGCATTTATTGTAATCCACGCGGTAAATTTTTTATTGAATTTGCTGTTTTATCAAGCCCTTCCGGGCAATACGCGGCTTCGTGGTAGGGTTAAATTGATGGCTATGCTGGACTTGCGGGAGATATGGTCTGAATATCAACAAAGTTCGAGGTGTAGTGCCCCCAAGGTACACAAAAATAATCCAAAATTGTCGTTTATATGCGGACAACCCGACAGTTGCTTTTATGAATAAAATTGATGTCGCGTACTAAAGAAGCTAGCACCACCAAATTGATTGTCGCGTAAACTGAACGGGACATGTATTGTTTGAGCTATATTACTAGTCTGAGAAAATGGCACTCTTTTAAGGGCATAACAAGAATTTGTTGCGCGCATAGATTTAAAATTCTGAAAACTTCCCAAAAAACGCTAAATCATTGCTAACCAATTCGAGCCAATAGCAGTTATTGTGCTTGAACAGAACTGCGTATTAGTTTTTATATGCAGAGCATTTCAGTAACTCACGATGTGACCCGCGTTGACGTCCGTAGTCCGCACCATCGTTGTCCCTACTAAATAAAAAAAATACTCTATCTGGCGCCCGGTTTCGATCCCTCGACCCTGCGGGCAGAACGCAATGTACATGGTGCTCTACCCACTGCGCCACAAAGCCGACACAGAATGGGACGCTACGAACGCGCCTTATATCGTTGACTCATTCAAATTACTGCTGACGAGCGCTCTCTCGTCAGCAGTTGCCACAAGTGCAACAACATTAACGTAACGCAAACTACTTAACGTCGTGCGCCCCCGAAAATGCTCTGCATTTGATCGTGCCCCTCGCGAGGGGGATGTTTCACTGCGTCTTCTCTCGGTCGCGGGACCCGTGGCGCCATCTGGCGGAGGCGCGGCACAACTCGTAGCACTTTGAAAAGATGCGGCGCCAGCCAGCTGTGTGTGCGCGTGCCGCACTTGTACA
The DNA here is from genome assembly GCA_013339765.2 of Haemaphysalis longicornis. NCBI lineage: Eukaryota > Metazoa > Arthropoda > Arachnida > Ixodida > Ixodidae > Haemaphysalis > Haemaphysalis longicornis. The sequence goes on from CM023452.1 coordinate 86,442,797, forward strand.
AATGGCGAGTGCATTTAATCTTGCTTTGCTGAGTGTGGTAAGAGAAGGAAGTGAAAAAAAAACTTTGCTGACATTATACAAGTTTGTGTAAAATATGCTTTTATGGGGTGACCGACGCGTTTCTGTGCGTAACTCCGAGCCCGCTCGTGGGGTGAACACAAGCGCGGCGAATAACAAAGAAGCCTCCGAGGTTTCTTTTTTATGATGTATTTAGTGGCCCGCAAGGAACGAGCTCGTTCCACACGTAGTTCGCTTTACCCGTATAACAAACATTTACCGGAGCTTCAGTTTTCTGCACTTGTTTAACACGCTTCCCATCTGCCAACTCTTCTGGTACATCAAACTTTCAACTAATTGATTGATTGATTGTAGGGTTTAACGCGCCGACGCAACGCAGGCGCTGAGGCGCGCCGTAGTGGAGGGCTCAGGATTAATTTTGACCACCTGGGGATCTTTATCGTGCGCCGAAATCTCGTACACACGGGCGTTTTTGCTTTTCGCCTCCATAAGAAAAGCGGCCGCCGTGGCCGGGAATCGAACCCACGACCTCGTGCTCAGCAGCGCAACGCCTTAGCCACTGAGCCACCGCGGCGGGTCAAACTTTCAACTGCTGACGAACGATTATCATGGGTAGGGAGTTTTTTAAATGCAGAGCATTTCTTTAACTCACAATGTTATTCGTCCGTAACTCGGCGTCCGCACCACGGCAGCTGCGCCCTCTCCCCCACTCCTCCTCGCTCTCAACAACAGGTGCGGGCGCGCATGCGCGTGCTCCGGCGCTGAAAGAGGCGTTGCAGCAGCGGGTGCTGCCTCCTCTCCCTCTACTGCGCGCGCTACGAATATACTCGTTGCCCGAGCGAAGGATCAGCGGCGCGACGTTGACGTTTGGCCGCGGCTTCTCGTGCACGAAGTTCGGCGTCGGCAGCGCGCTTAAGACGCTTGCGTCCGGCGTCGGCAGCGCGCCGTCTCGCCGCCTTGTCTTCTGCCGCCGTCGATGAAGAGGATGGCACGATGTCTTGAACTGGTACTGCAACGCTGACGTTGGCTCGCGTCGCGGTTCTGGTTGAAGGTGTTGCTTGTGTCGCTTATGAACTTCGACGATGGCGCACTGCCCTCCCGAGAGGGATAATAAGAAAGAAAAGACAAGAAAGAAAAAAATAATAATAAAGATCCAACCGATTGCCCCGCAGAGAGGGTGGGGTGCAAACGATGGCAATAAATAACACGTTACGTACTTACGTCTCTCGTCTCTCTCTCTCTCTCTCTCTCGTCTCACCACCCAACTACCCAACCCCTACGACAACATCTACAACTACCACCGCCAACTACCACAACCTACGCCACGTGACCACCCCCAATGCTCTGCATTTACTCGTGTCCCTCACGCGGGGGCATGCGACGGAGGGTTTTTGAAATGTTTAGCTAATGTTATCAAAAACGTTACAATAATGTTTTGTCAAACATTATTTAAACTTCCACAAAACATTTTGTATAAAGCTACTGGGATTGACAAGAAGGACTAGAGCTAGAATTCCCTAGTGAGTTTTAAGGCATAAACAGTTGTTAAATTCTTTATTACGGCGATGAATAGTACAATAATAGTGTGATGAAAAGTTCGTAATGCACAGTAAACAATCAGAGGGATTATAGCCCATTGTGCTTCACTAATTGCACGGGCTTTGAGGCAATATCAGCAACTGGTTTCTTTTTAAGCTGTGCGTGGAGAGAAAACACAAAAGCATATCGTGCGTGGCGACGTCTCAGTTGAAATTTTTTTGCGGGGGGGGGGGGGTATATTTATTTATTTATTTATTCGCAATACTGTAAGCCCTGTCGGGCTGTTCATCAATCAATCAGTTCAGACCCTTTCAAAGATACTATCAGAATACCTTATCTTGATCAGCCATAAACAAGTCCAAAACGTTTAGAGCAACGTTTGAACGCAGGATATACGTGCAGAGCAGGTCGAGTGATTAGAGAAATGCACACAAGCCCAACAACAATGGCTCGAGTAGCCTGAGCAATAACATAGGATAACACTTTCGGGGCTATTGGCCCCACTCATTTCTATCGCGGTAAGCAGCTTGACCACTATACAGTTGAAGTGCTTCGGTATGCGCTGTTTTCATACGGTTTTGTACTATGTAAAACCTCGCAATAATGGGCGGAACAGAATTTTTATGGTTGAAAGTCACGTAAGCAGGAAAAGGGATGTTTGAATGGGAACAGATGCTACGCGTAATGTACGCGCTGCTATACACGTAATCATAGTGCGAGGACTTTACAATGGTGTTCCGCAATCGAGAGAGCAAACCATTTCATTTACTTACCTTATTGACCGAAACCAGAAGACGTTGGGAAGAAGTGATGGTTCGATTGTCCGAACGACTGAATAACTGAAAAAGGGGCACTCTGGAACGAGTCTATTTTACCCAGCAATGAAGCCAAGTGGGTAGAAGTTACTACACAGAAAACATTGTATTTAATCCGACTATCTTCTTATCAGGAAAAGGTGAAACAGCAGTCGTGACAATACGGAGGTTGGCAATGAGAAAGCCGGCACAAAATATCGGCGTCGAAAACAGTGCATGTATTTTTTGTCCCTGGTGGCGGAAACATTTAGTGGGGTGTTTCGCGAGACGGCTAACTCAGTCCCGGGATCCAGCGTACAACCAGGGCGTCTTCGCGCCAGGCGTCCTAAACTCGTCACATACACTGGGCGCAAGGAAAATGGAAGGGGACAGATCGTTCTCTCACGTACCAAGGTGATGGTACGTGAGAGATATTTTTCGTTATTGAGAGATATATTAAGCTAGTATACCCATCTACAGGGTATACTAGCTAAATGTTTACGGACGGGCGAGAAAACACACCTGAGGAGGTATTTCGATGAAATGGTTGAAGGTGTTGTGGGTCACTGGTAAGACTACGTAGGGGGCACTAATTAGAAGAAGCGACCCCATACAGGAACTGATGTGAAGGTGTCTGCTGATGACCTACACCGTGTGCACTCCGTGGTTTTTTGTCTCATTATGTTGGAGGAATCGCTCTTGCTGGCGCTTTTAGGAATAGTTCCCTGCACATTCATGGATTGCGTCGCGCTATTTTTAAAAATGAGGCTACGAAACTTCTGTGTTTACGTGCTGGCAGCCAGGGAAACTCCGCCGCGTCTCCGCTCGTGCTTGTTAGCGTAGGTACAAAGCTATCGTCTCGGACGATGCTGCGTGGCTGCTTCGCGCTTGCTTTGGAGGCTACGGAAAACTGCGTTCCACAGATAAGGGCGATGCGTCGAGACGTCACTAGCCTCCGCCCATACACATTCCTACGCCTCGCCCTCGGAAGCAAAGTAACTGCACTCCGCGCGCGAAAATACATATTAATAGGGTTTCGCTACGTTTGCGTTATACATCCGAAAAGTAGGATCTGCAAAATGACGCTACAGAGCGCCAGTGGAAGCGGAAGTATCTAGGGCGGGAAAAAGGGGTGGCGCGCCTGAAAGGGCCGCGAAGACAAAATACAACTGCGTTTTTTTTATTTATTGTATTTCAGTATTTGATTTTTATTTCTTGGCAAAACCAAGGGAAGGCTGAGACTAAAGGCGGACGTGGCCTGACAGGGCCTGCGCCACCCGATTTACAGCGTACATAATAACACGTCTGTTCACAAATTTAAGCATAATAGCACCATCGTAATAGAGAAATAGCACAAAGCAAAGTCGTTACTACATTTCCTATGTATTATACAAACCATAGGTCTAAAATTCACAGAAGGATCACAGTGTACACATAAACGCAGTGATTCGTACGCATGAAGTTTGAAAGAACTAGACTTTTGACACTCGCTTAGCTGAATTGCATGTACGAAAAACACTTTTTAACCGAAGAAAACGGAGAATACTAAGAAGCTCTAAATTTTGTGCTACAGTGAGGTAACATGCGCAAGAGTGACACAATATGTAAGCATTCAAAATGGATCAAATGAAGCTCGGGGCCCAACTACAGTCACATAGTTTTGTTCCGCGGAGAGGATTCAGGTCGGCGGCAGCCAATCGTACACACAATATTATGTGACGTCATAGACATATTGCCGGAATGTGGCTGGCTGGGCAGTGGCTATTGCTTCAAGTATTTTCGTCAGTATCTGAATAACGTCTTGGGCGTTTGCGAGAACATTGGTGTCGTTGTCCTAATCCTAAAAATACTAATTCCTCAGCAGTACTGATTTTTCCTAAAATCTGGTATAATTGCATCACCGCCTTCTTTCCTTGAGCTGTTCGAAAGCACTGATAAACAATTTGCGCAGTTAATTTTTGATAGTTCTTTTGAAGGTAACTCATTAAATATAAGTGGCCATACCTGCATACTTGGCAGCAGCTGGTACTCAGGCCCGGGTTCGCGTTTTCGTGTACACGGAAGCCCGCAGGTTTGCACCATTGTCATTTTTTCATTGCAGGTGAACTCTACAATGCGGGGCTGGGTCAGAATTTCCGGTTGCTTTTTGCGTGAATGCCTTGTTCATATCTGTTTGGCCATCTGCCAAGTCATCGTAAGTACAGAATCAAATTGAGAAGATGTACCTTTTCAGCCCCTATTCTTCCACGTCTCTAAAAATTGCCCCGACTTGTACACGCTTTTTTCACTCTATTGCGTTACAAAAGGTTCACGATAAAAAATTATGCAATGGTCGCGTAGGGCATATCTATTTCATCGGGAACCCTCCATCAGTATCATCCACAAAACATGCTGGCAAGGATTTTTTTCTAATTTCTAAAGTTCCATAGTCTAGCGCTGGAATATATAATGGCGGCCCGCTGGACTTAGCAATACCAACTTATACGTTTAGGATGCCAGTCGTCGCACATTGAGTGAGTAGTGTGTAAAATATCTGCTGTGTTTTTAAAAACATTTCCAGAAAAAGATAAGACGTGAAAGAGTCGGTGCGGATTAAAGCCAAAAACCACATGTTTAAAAGCCAGACACGGTGCAAAAAAAAAGAGCAGAAATGGAATCATATATATAATTTTTTGTTTTACAGCTATCCCTTGAACAAGACAATATATAAAAAGTTGTGTAGATTTATTCACCCTTTATCTTTACGGTGAGAGCGTTGATATTGCATTTTTTGAAGAAATTAAAATTTTTGAAGGGTTATTGAGCCTTGCTTGCTATAATAAACCCACATCTTTGCTAGAGAGAGGCAAAGAAGGCACTTACAGACACAACCGAAAGCCTTAAATAAGTTAGACAGAGTTGTTGGAAATTAAAGCTCAAACAAGACTGAACGCTTATGGAGTAAGGCGCGAATATGGGTTCTCTACGGAGAGAACTCGCTACACTCAGATTGTGTTATAAGCCTTTACACTAGCCTCGGCAAGCCGTGCTTGCGGGACAGACGGGACAGACAGATATTCAGCGTGACGTAACCAAGATGCGTCTTGCGAAGCTCAGTGCCGGTACGCGGCTATAATATGTGAGCTGATACGGCCCTTTCGAAAACCGTAGTTGCGTATGCGCGGAGTATAGAGTAAAGTACAAAAAATTGTAAGCAAGCTGCACCCACGTGTCGTTCTCTGCAGATGTTGAGCTTGCATAGTTGTTGAAGGAGGCCATCGAGCACGTGATGTGGTGCTGGCATTCACTGAAGACCTGTGACCTACCGGCAGGTGTGCGGAGTATGGCTAACTGCGATTGCGCAATGCCGTAGCAATGGCCAGGTTATACATTTTTTACATAAGTTGAAGACAGGTTCACGCATTCAAAGCCAGAAGCCTTGGTAGAAACCAAGTGGTGTGTGTTTCCACGGCATCGTTTCTGTGTTCAACGCAACAGAAAGGTTACTCATGCATTGCAGTACGGGTGAGATTGATATAACGTCTTGTGCATCTCCCGTAAACAGCGCAAAACGACACAGAAAGAAGGGGGATGTTACACTCCCCACCAATGCCATATGCCCAACTTTGTTCTCGTGTACACTTCGTTTTGAACTATTTATTTTATATTTTCAAGGATCAACAGATAACAAACCAAAATACGTACTTTACTGTAAATTAAGTGCTTGCAAGAGTCACGATAAATAGTTTGTTTTAGGCTTGGTTGATAATGTATGCATTAAAAATTGTATCATGGTTGCTATGCCTATGAATGAACCAAAGTGTTTTGACGCAATAGTCGATTTAATGGCGGGATGCGGCTGGGTGCAGGATGTCGGCTGGGAATATCAAGGGCACCAGCTTGCGGCGTAAATGCGCAGATAACAAGGTCTTTCAAATAAATATGGAAGTCTGTGAAATGTAGACGTGGCGCCACACCAAGGGCTCACCCTTACACCGCCACATTTTAATAAAGGGCATAGGAGTACGCCTGGCTCAAACGCCGCTAGGCATGGGAGGGGTACGAACATAGTGAATGTTTGGAATCTGGAATCTAAAGCAATGTGTTTCGGGCGTGTACTTTCACCGATACACAACAGAATAAGTGAAGCGAAGTAATAATATTTATTATGCTACTATTATAAGGTAAACAACTTCTAGCAGTTGTCCTTAAGCAATCGGAAGCAGACCACTGAATGGACATTTTTATTCGATGGTATACCGGCCTCCAAACAAGAGTGATTAAGTAGAGGACAAACATCATTACAGCGGGGAACATTGTTTGCACGTTTGTTTAATGGTTTATTGTCTGTACCCGCAGCTTTTCATGGGAAAACACGTTAACACTAATAAAAAACATCAGGTGCTACTGGTAAAAAATTTAAAAACAAAAATAAAAACTTTTGTATTTTTATCAGCCAAACAACTAGTATTTTAAAAAATAAATTTAAAAGTTCATGCGCAATAAACAAAAAAAAATTAACTTCCGGAAGTTTACTACAGAACTTTAAGTTAAACAATTTAATTAGAAATAATTTTGTCTGTTTTTCAAAAAGTTTAGACACAGTGCAACATCTACATTAATCATTGAAATAATTGCTGAAGCCATGCTATCGTCATCGATTATCCAATTCTCGGTGATGTGCTAAACTGCAAGTTGTAGGAGTAAATGTATAGAAGAGGCGAGTCTCTAAAGGACACACAGAATGTTGGACTTGTTTGGCGAGAAGGAAAAAGTAAGCTGGAGAGAGAGAGAGGTCGCTACGTGCTTTTATTAGCCCCAAATTTGCGGAGTGGTGTACTCCATACAGGACCCCATTCGCTGTGCTAGCCCCGACAGCCATTTCCACGAACAGAAGCTGGTATCTAGACTGGAACTCGTTAGCACGTTTCTCCCACTGCTCGTGGAGATGTTCGCGGTTCTCTTTTAAGATGAGTTCTTTTAGGGGCAAAGCCACTTAGGGGGCTGGGGCTGTTGGCAGTCTCCTGTCGTCGTCGTCTCTCGTCATCGTCTCGTGTAGTAAGGGATCTACAACACCGCAAAACTCGTTAACGCCTCACGGTGGAAAGTAACCAGTACTAAAAAAACACCGGGACACTCATTTACTCCTCGCGCTGAAGCGCTTTCTTCATGCTTACTAAAAAATCACGGGGACACTCGTTTACGCCTCGTGCAAGAGGGTTCGTGCTTCAAGGCAAGAGACTTTTACAGCAAAGCTGTATACCTGAACCCCCCCCCCCTCTCCCCCCCAATGGTGTCATATGCGTTGGCAAAAACGCCAAGGCGCCGAGCATACACTTATACACAGTATGCCTCGCCCTTCACCGGATTTCACGTTAGTGGAGATTGCCGAGTTTTTTTCACAACTCCACACCATATGATTGGGAGTGCAATGCTAGCTACCAGACATACATAGAGCGGAGTAATTGGGGGGTATATTACGGGCATTTTTTTCGAGTGAGGACAAGGAGTTGCTTAACGAAGCCTAAATTACCACTCCTGGGCTTTCGGTAAGAATTCATGGGCCCGGGGTAATCCTTGCGCTCGGGCTTGTAATGCTGAGGGATCTCGTTGGTCGTTGGCGGTGGGCTCGCAGTCTTTATCCCACATTGTGCGCGATGGGTTAGCCCTTGAGCACATTATGGGTGGTTGCCCGGAAGAATCGAATGGGCGGTTTAATATAGAATCGAATGGGCTGGCGTTTAATATAGCCCCTCGCCCTCCTCGCCTTTGCGGCCACTGGGCCGCAAGATGTGGAGACGTCGGCACCCGAGGGATGGCGCTGGCGGACACGGAGGAGAAGCGGACGTTGAAGGAGAGTGTTTCTGGTGATGTTCAGTGAAGAGTTCTTTCACGCAACCGCAGTGTGCCTCATTCCTGCATGCCGTAGAGAGCAGGCCCACAAGAGAAAGACAAGGACGTTGACCACATGTTAGTGGAGTTTAAAAAGAAATGAATGTTTCGGCTCCCACAAGGAAGCCTTGGTCTAAATGAAATCTTGAAGGGAAGTAATCGCTTTATGTACGTTTCACAATGCTGCGTAGGCATCATGCGTGAAATGGCGGCAGCGTTTTAGCGTTCCTATTCAGCGTGTGTTCCGTCATCTGTATGTGAAGTGATTCTAGTAACAGGCGTGCGGTTGCATTCCTTTCTTTTGCGAGGACGCGTGCAGCAGACCACTCGAATGTGTGCGATGTGGTATCGCCGTGCTCGGCAAGGGCACTGAACGACACATGGGTCTTGTTTACATCGTTTCGATGTTGCTGCAGGCGCTTCGAAATTTTCCCGACTCACCAAAATACACAAACTGGCAGCCTGCTCAAGGAATGACGTAGGCAACTCCCTGATACCTCTCTTTTTGCAAGTTTGTACTTTACGTTCACAAGTTCACGCCTTAGTTTGCGAGACCGGACATGTGAAGTTTGCAAAATGCACGAGAGGAGTTTGCGTGAAAGAGCCTCTATTATGCCAGGCACGTACGGAATTGTCGCGCGATTTTTAAGTCCGACGTCGGCAAAATGCGCAGGGCAAGTTCGCTGACACTGTGCAGAGTTGATGAAGGCCTCAGGGGAAGAGCCTGATGAAAGCTCGTAGCGTACTCGCGTATTGTCCTCCACTCGGTCCTCTGGCTTGCCGGAGATCCTGTCAGCTCTGCAGAGAAGGTAGGGAACCACAGGCCGCTTCTGTGCTGCCGGATGCACCGAAGTAAGGTGTACGTACCGGCCAGTGTGAGTCTTCTTTCTCAACACCTTAAAGGACAGGGCCACACCATCAGGCTCCACCAGGACTCCTAGCAATGCCAGATGCACTCGATTTTATTTTGTCCAAGGCATCCTTGTAGGGGCCGAAACATTATTTTCTTTAAGCTCTACTAACTTGTGGTAGGCGTACTTCTTCATCAAAACACATACCGACCTGACGGGGCTTCCATGACATCCTTGAGTTCAAGATTATGATATTATTCCGTCGAGGTTGTTTCGGTGTTCATTTTGGGAATCCTTCATATGAATAATGGATTCGTCTGAGATAATGTCAGTGCAGTGGAAGCTTGTTCTGCTTGTGCTGTGGTCATGCAAGTCAGGCGGATGCTGATTATGTGCTAGGTAGCGGGTATCATAAAGGCAGTCAGACATACCCTTCTGGAGTAATCTTGCGCATCAGTGTAGACGGTGGGGTTTGCATTGTATTTGGCCTTTCCGGTGACACGGGCTCTTGCCTCTACTGTGCTTGCAAGGTGGACTGAATGCATTTTGCTCGGTATGGAAGTTACTTCTTCTCACAAGCTTCGTACTTAACATATCAATACTGTCTTTCTTTAGGGGACGTCGCTGCTATCCAAATTGGAGTCTTCTTGCAGTAGGAGTTGACCCCTATTTTTGAATGTGGTTTGAGAAATGAGCCTTGATCACCTCAACAAGAAAGTGTTGTAGACTTCCAGCATTAATGGTTTTCATTTTTGACGCTTACTGGAATTCCCAGTTTGTCCTTTATGCCGTGCTGATCATTGCCTCCAGTTTATTGTTTTTTAAGTGCAATGCACTTATTAAGCGACCCTGAACCTGCGTCCACCGGCGATGTCTGCGCACGTGGAGATGGGCGCGCGCTGCCTGGCCGCTGACATGGCACATAGCCACGTGGGGGATTGGCCAGGAATCTCCGCGTCTTCCTTGGCAACGGGGGGAGATGGGCGCGCGCTGCCTGGCCGCTGACATGGCACATACCCATGTGGGGGATTGGCCAAGAATCGGGCGTGAGAAGGGCTAATGCACCCGCTTAAAGGAGTACTGACACGAAATTTCAAAGCTGAGATCCGCTCTAGCAATCAAGTACAACGACAACACAAATAGGTGTCTGTGAATAAATGCATCTTTCTTTCTTTGTAGTTGTGTGTGTGTGTGTGATCTCTCTTTCGCGAACATTACCGAACTGCGCAAATTCAACTCGTGCATTCGCACTTTCACATTCTTCCCCTCGGGGAAATGCGGGGAATTTTTTCTTGTTGAGTATGACGTATGAAATTTCATATGCAAGCAAGAAATATTACAAATGTCTCGACGAGCCAAAGTTGCCCCCCTTTGTTAATATCCGTAGGCTTTGTCGTTTGGCTTTTGGGCTTGGCGGTAGTGCGCTTGCGCCGGTTGCGCGCTTTTAGGAGGACTGTGTTTCTGTAGTATACACGGAAGAACAATCCTAAGATCTTAATTTAAAGGTATGGTATGAAAGTACTGCCCTTCATGACAATCTTGATGCTTGGGGCAAGCCTCCTTTTGTGCACCATCAGGAACTAATTTTGCTGTGAGCCTACATTTTTCTGTGGCAAACTCTAGATACCTCGGCAGCCAGTTGGTGGATGTCCTGTATCTCTCCTGGGTAGCCGTTTGCCGTAGCAGACCGTTATATGGATGGCGTATAAGTGGCGGCGCTGATTTGGAATGTCCGCAGTTTAGTAAGGAGTTCAACGAGGGCGATATTGAGCCGTAGTGAAAACAAGACCGCTCAATTTGGCTAACCCCGGGACTAGGCTGTGCGTTAAATTCATATATTCTGTACGTAACAGGATATTATGATTTGGAAAGTGAGTCTTAAGACAAACATGGTGAATGGTACTTTCTGGGTGTTTTCTGGGTATTTCTTAATCCTCGTGAGTAGAAAGGTCTCCATAAGCTTTCCCCCAAATGAATTCTGAGAGATTGGATAAAAGTTTTCAATGTGCGGCTCCTTTCCAGGCTCCGGAGGGAAACACACTTTAGTCGCTTTCCATTCCACTAGGATTGTTCCGTTTTTTGGGAAGGGGTTCATGTACCAGGTGAGACCAGTCACGGATTAAGACTCGAACTTGCACGCTAGGCACTTAAGTGGTTGTGTTTACATTCTATATCGAGGAATTTTTATGCACTTCTGCCGATGTGTCTCATTGCACTGTGCTTTATCTCGTTTAGGAGTTGCGCTTCCGTTGTCCACAAAATTTCGGACAATACGTTATTCTTGCGTTATCTAGCTGGGCTTAGTTTTCGGGTCTCGGATGAACGTGGATATTATATTGGGGTTGGACCGAAAATTTTCCGCCCTGTTGGTCCAGCGGACCTCATTATTATTCTTGACTAGCGTGACGTCATGGCAAGTATTCCTGATGACACTGCTTCTATTTGTTGTGAAGGCCGGGGGTCCGTGACGATGATGACCAGCTTTCTCCTCAAGGCAAGGCTAACTTCTTGGCCTCTAATATTTTTTGTAACTATATCCTCACAGCCGCTAAGTGGCGTTAGGTTTTCCTACACTAGAGAGCAAGTTATCAGCCGCTACTCGCGCAGCCTTGGATTATTTTTTATCTACAATTGCTTTCTTTAAGGATGGCAGCACACGTTGAGAGTAAACAGGCTATCATATCTTCCAGTTTTCTCTAGATCAGTACTGATAGTACTCTGGTTGGTTCGTGCCGGGTCACTAGATGCTTTATGGCGGTGATTCTCTTCTTAATAAGGGTGGTTGACATATGGTTTTAAGAATCTCGTTGTGTGACGTAGCCTGTAGTTAAACCTGCGCATTGGTTTGTTCGAGCGCTAACACGTTTTGTGGAATACCGAAGGCTCCTACATACGGCTTGAGGAATCCGACTTTAAGTTGAATACTTGTGCAGTTCCGTGGACTATACTGTGTTCTCGGCATCGAGCTGTGGTTATGGACAGTGACTATTGCTGACGCCTTCCGGACTACCTTGGGGTGCTTGTCTGTCGTGAGCCTCTCTCCCGAGGCCTACCCTGTAACTGCTTAATCATCACGGGCGTTTAATGCAGGGAACCCGATTCTTTGTACTCTGACTCTACCCCGTACGAGTAGACAGGCAGCGCTGCTTTATAGTATGCGCGGAAGCCTGTCTAAGTTGCACGTAATTGTCTTCATGAATATGTCAACGACCAGTGCTGCTTTTCTTCCGGTAGTTGTGGCTCAACCGGGTGTTTCTCTTTACTCCAGAATTCTTGGAAGTTGTCTGGTTAGCTCCTGCATTCGTTGCACGTAGGGGGAAGGTTGCGGTCGCTCAAAGCTCGTAGGATGTCCGGACCTTGGGCCGTACTTGAAGCTATGTGGTTAAAATTAAAACAAAAAAGTGGTAAGAGAACGTATGTTTTTTTTCTAAACAAAAAAAAAGGTTTTTCGACACAGACCCAATAACCACCTTTTCAACCATACCTAAACACATCCGTTGTGGACCGAGTTTTAAAGCAGTAGGTTAAGCGTTCCATCGTCAGCGTGATATAACTGAGAAGCATCCATCTCAGCTCAATGCTGTATTGTTGTGGCGAAGCGAGCTTATAAATGTGTGTTACAAACCGTACTGTGGTTTCGGCATGGACCAAGGTAAAATATGGGGGAATCACATCTGACAAGCCTGAGGCTCACCATAGCCGCCTGTGGCTATGCTTGGGCAGCTAAAAATTCCTACTATATTTACGAAACATTTTGCCGGAGGTGCAGTGTGATGGCGGGCGAAAGTCTGGGGTCATCAGTACAGGAGAAAGAAGGGGGAATGTTTCGTGATTGGTGCACTTGCATTTGGGCACGACCATGATGGTTGAGATGAGGGAAGTTCGGTTTTGTATATGCCCGGCAAGACGGTCGGAGTTGAGGGACTATGTCATATTGTAAGAAGTGCTGTAGAAATTGGCAGTGCGCTTAACTGTCAGGAATGCCTTTGCGAGCAAAGTTCACAAATATTTCTAAGCTTCGTGGACAGTTTACACCTTGATATTGTTCTCGTCCGATGTAGAGCGGCCAAAGGCGTTCATAAAGCCTATCGAGGACGTCCAGCGGTACTTGCGTTTTGCCTGTGAAACACTTGTCATTTTGCGGAGTATCGCTGAGTGCCGTTTTGCTTACGGCAATTTTGACCAGGTTACAGAGCACATAAGTGACTTGGGGCGAGGTTCACGCCTTCAAGTTATGCAGCCATGATAGAAACTAAGTGGCATGTTTTTTTGCACGCTGGTTTCCTTATTTTTGAGAACTAAGAAGGTTATACGCGCATCATACCAGTATGAGAGCCAACGAAAGTTGTCGAACATGTTTGGCAAACACTGCAAAACGATACAGGCACGAGGTAGAAGCCAGCAGAGTGATTTAACTAACTTCGTTCTCTCTCGTGTACCTGTCCTATCTGTTCCGGTTACATGGTGGATATGACGTGTAGGTGTTTATGCGAAGAACGAGGAAACGACCCTACATTGGTGACTGCTTTTCAGGTATAGGCCAACATCGAAAAAACGCATGTTTCAAGAGCTCCGCGCAAGTAAAAAGTCCTCAGGTCTTACAAATCTATCCAAAGCCTTTCTCTAAAGCGTGGCTCATATCCTGGCTGTTTGCTTCTGCGCGTTAAACAGAGAAAATTAAAATTTAGTTTTTGTGTTACTCCATCTTTTTGTGGTGTTTATTTATCTTACCTAATAAAAACTGTCACCGGGGAAAAGTTGGCATTTTTCTGCAAGTGCATGAAGGCCTCAATGCACAGAGAACTACACGTAGATGGTTAGGTCTCCTCAGACAAAGTGAAGGAAATAATGATAATACTGGCATCCATGAAGCATGATTCAGAAATTGGCATTTAGGTGAAAAGGAGGGGAAAGGGTGGTGCGAAAATGATCTTTGGTGTCGGCATCTTGAATCTCATGACGAAGCAGATTAAGAAGAAATTTCATGCCTGATCTATCCTCGAGGAGGGCCCTTCGAACGAATGGAAGGGGATAACGTGATAGCAGTGTTCGAACGGACAACTGAAACACGTGTTGGCACAAAAAATGGAGAAAGAATACCTGGAGGTGATTGTCGTTTATTATGGGTGATGCCAGTAGTTGGAAGTGGGCTTTTAAACTTGATGATTGATGAGAGGGTATTGACAAAAGAAGACTACAGAGGAATCAGGTCAAACTCAAATGCAGCAAATGCAAATGTTCAGGTGGGTGGGCAAACACGAGGAAGGAGAGTAACATATCGTGACTTGAATATCACACATCACAAAGGGCGGACAAGGGCTTACGGCAGAAGACAGGTAGTTCCGATACTGGGTAACTTTTACTAGCGCAAAAGAAGGACTACAAGGGTAAGAAAATCGCAGGACGAACGCTAGACATCAACTCAAGTGCCGGTTGTTGTGTGTCACAGACCAGCACAATGGTAGCATCACGCGGACTGTGAAAGGAGACAGAGGAAAGCTGTGGAAGCCAACATAGGGGCGAAACCTATAAATACTTTTAGTGGGGGCGATTCCATGACTCCAGGAGCGGATAGGGGTGGAAGAGAGGAAAACCAGGAAGGGAGTTGAGGACGCTGTGCCTTGTGCGAATATTGTGGGGGCCACCGGTACCCCTATTGTTTAGGGCAGGAATACATGTGGGCCGCTGTCTTAGAGTTGGAGAGAGGCGAGTACTGAAACGTCTCAGTACTGCGCTGCAAGGGCCCGGGCTAGCTCAAAAAACCCACCCCGGCCCGGCATGACCCCCGGGCCGGGCTCGTGCCAGGTAGAAAGCATTTTCTGGGGCCCACGCCCGGGCGCGGGCTTGAACTAAAATTTCTTCGGACCATGCCCGCCCGAACCATCCTGGGCAGTCCCGTGCCAGAGATTCTGCATTGTTGACATCAAAAAGTTTTCTTGATGATATTTCAGGTTAAGTGTAAACAAAAAAAGGGAGATGTAAAGCTATCACAGCGACGTTAAAAGATATGATGAAAAGGTGATTGCGCTTAGAAAGCCTTAACATAAATAAAAAGAAAGTCGTCGCTCCATCAGCACATATAGAGAGAGGGTCAGAAAAGGAGGGCACTGCAGTCACAGAGTGCGACATTATCGTCTTTTCCACCTGCTTTTCAAAGTAAAACAAACAGAAGAAACGTGACCTGGTCTTTGCACTGTGTGCAGAGTTTGAAGAACTAATTTTTGAAGTACAGCGCAGGATTTTTTCAGGTAAGAGGTCTTTATGAACACTGATTAAAGCAAGAAAGCGCAGGAGAAATAATTCTACCAAAATAACTAGAGGGGAAGAACAAAATGAAGTGAAGGAACCGGATGCATCATCTGCTCAAATTTCACAAACGAATGGAACAACGAAAGGTCCAAAGGTGCAATATCTGTTCAACAGTTGCAAAAATAAAAAAAAATATAGAATTTTCTTCGAACCGTTTAAGACACCTTCGATGTGCGTTGATTTCGATGAATGTGGCAAATAAAGTGGCAAATGAAGTGCCGCTATTCTGCGAAATACAGTTTTTATATGAGGATATATTATTTCTACGAAGGTCGGTCCGAGTTCAAAGAAAATTTAAATTTAAAGTGGTTGTATTCGCTTTGTGCTTACGTCATTTAGGTTCACAGAAAACTTCAGTTCATTGTTACATCCTGTCGCACTCGGCAGGACATTTACTACAGTCTCGCACAGGCGCGGGCTTTTTGTATTGACTTATGCCGGGTTCAGGCTCATATTTTATAAGTTTTCTGGTCGGGCCGGGCTGAGGCTCACATTTTAAACTTTCTGGGGCTCGGGCCGGGCAGGGCCGTGTGTTTATCGGACCGGGTCACTCAAGGCTAGAAATTGCGCCTCGTGCAGTGCTGTATTTCTCAGTCGTCGACATTAACAGCAGTGTGCGCGTCGAGATGGGGGAGATATCAAGCATGACGGTGTCTAGTGAATTATGAAGCGGGCTTGATAAACGATCTAACGGCGACATATGAAGTGCGAGAGATTTTCGAAGTCGGTTGTCTCTGGCCGGGTAACAACGTAAATTTTAACGCATTTCAGTACGATTTGCCCACATAGCGCATTGTCTGTCAGTCGGCGGTGTTGAACGGTCAGCCCCTGATCCAAGGGGAATGCACATGCCACTCGTTACCCAACACAAATATCTTGTGGGTCACTTGCCGTTTCTCTATGTCATACAAATTGCTAGTGATACATGGGAGACCCTGTATGGTCTACAACAGAATATGCTATGGTAACCTGTCTATCACATGACGAGCTGGAAGTCCCGTAACCGAAGAAAACACTGGGGAGCTGGAAGAAGAGGCGACAGGACCTACGTTGCTTATGAGTATATTTTTGTCTTACACCACCGCGATAAGCAGGATAGGAACATTCTTCACAATTTCCAGCTCCCATGCTTCTCAGCCCATTAGAGCGTGCCCCATGAGAAACATCTATGGGCACCAAGATGCAAGGGTTGGGTAAAAACTCGAAAAACACATGTACTAACGAGGTCTATACGTCATATATTTGCATGACCACTGTGACGCCTGCAGTTGTAAAGCAGGGTTTTATGAAATCGACATACTGAACAGAAGCAAGAACAGGGAGGCATGGGTTGAAGCAAGGAGCTGAAGCCTACTATATCGGAAAAAGAGCAGGTGATTGTGCCAGCAATTCCTCTATTGCACCGTGCAATAGCGAAATGGGCTTTCTCAAAGACATGCCATGAACAATTTTTTTTAAAATTCCGTGTGCATGTGTTACTGCCTTTCTTCTCGCCGTCTCGCTTTAGAGTACAGGAATACAAGTGCATTTCAAGTGCAATAAAGCAGTTGTCTGTTTGCACTTTCGCAGTGCACTCTGCGATGGACATCCGTGTTTGTCGTCCAATTTCAAACCATGGGAACCTTGAGATAGGTTAAGAAAATTTCAGAAGGCCCTTGACTTCTGAAAGCATGAAGTAGGCTGGGTAAACGCCTAAAGTCGACGCGTTAAAAATGCGGTTCTTTCATTGAACTGCATCCTTTCTACTTCCATTGCCCTTATACTATGACAGTAGGTACCGTTGGTAGGGTAGCATGTCGCCGGTCGTAGTTACAGCTAGAATCCCTGTAACCAAGTGAGCGGGAACCGCTAAATATTAAGTTAAAGTCGAGAGCCTCGTAAGATCGGGAAAGGGTTTTACAGGCAGTTGACTCCACAAATTCGATGTATAAGGGCAGGCGTTTCGCCGTAGCTACCTTTCAGTCGTAATTGGGATAGCTGCGGCCCTGGCATGCCGAAATATGAGCAATGCTCAAAATTCCCACGAAGGAGGTAATAAATGGGGAAAAAGGGGAAACGAAATAATTTCCTCGCACAACGCCTGTGATTTTCGCCATCGTACATTCGGTGAACAGACGTTTTCTAGCACAGAAGCGTGTTTAAGGCGTCCTTGATCTTTTCACTGGCCCCAGAAAAGCGCATGGGCAAGTCGATAGCGTCCACTATCTGTCCCAGACTGGCCTCAGGGCCTTTAGCAGTTAGTGGTTCGTGAGCATCCTCTGGCACTTCTTTTGTGCCGTGAGCTAGCTGTACAATCGCTGGGACTGATGAGTGATGTTTTAGAGACTAGATGCCTCTGGATGCCTGTTTTTTTCTGACGTGGCGCAATCATCTTCACGGGATTCTTACTCAATACATTCAAATGTCTCCCGTTTTAAATGTTTGCCTTTCGAAACACTTAAATCGCAAATGGCATTGAATCTGTTTCGTTATTTCGAATTCAGAAAAAAAGTTGAGCCTTATGTTCACCTATGGCGTAGCCAAAATTTTTCCCTTGATGAGGAAATTTGAGAAATCTGGTTTAGTTAGATAAAGGTTCGATTGTATACATCTCCGTGGATTACTACGAGCAGCAAGTAGAGAACTTTGTATGCTACGACAGTGACGGAGAAACGTAGTGCATGCTGTGAAGGGTTTTGGAGATACCCAACCAGCGCCAAGGGAAGGATGGGAAGGCTCGCCTAACTGAAACTCTGGGAGTCGTTGAAAGGCAATAAAATAATTTATAAGGGATGGGTGGAAACCTGTAATGTAGAATAGGGAAAGCAGTATTTCAACCACCACATTCGTAGAGAAAGAAAAATTGTAATTCTCACCACCATCACCAACGTGAGCTTAATACTTTTTTGAACACCGGTGACGAGTTCGAAAATACAATAGTCGTTTGAAATCATATCGATTGTCTGGAAAGGGTTCCTATTGCGGGGAGGTTGACGTAGTTACAACATGACTCGTGCTTAAGTTGCGCTAATTCATGAGAGCTTTCAGCACGCAGTTTTCATCAGATGGAAAATACGGCCGGTTTATTTAAGAAATGGAAGTGTTTAGGCTCTTTGGTGCATCCTTCATACAAATAAACCTTGCTGAAGACGGGACACAAAGAAGGAGGCTATGTGTGTGTAGCCTTCTCCTCTGTGTCCCGTCTTGAGCGCTGCTCTTTTATAAGACGGTTTACTCAGCCGTTTTGTATAAAATAGGTTGACCTTAGAATATTTCATGGACTATATAGGATTGGAATTCATAAACATATACTGTCATTTGGGACAAGGGTAAAATTAGGGGTGAATACTGCTCCAGAAATGTATGTGCGAAATGCGGCTTCCCATAAACTTATCCCAAAAATATTTTTCAGAGAAGCGCGTTTTGTCTCTTGGCCAGGGCATATAGACTGGAGGAGGATTCTTAAAAATGACTTGAGGGGAATCTTTCGCGTATACAGGAAATATTAAATTGAATAATTACAATATATTCCTTTTTTATTTGTAGAAGTGTTCTCTGAATCCGTTTTTATCCAGTTTATACAGAGGATAAATCATTTTGCTATATGAGTGCTGACATTGACGACATTTCTTTTCTGAAATCCCGGCTTCTTCGAACGCGCAGTTTGCAGGTTTATGGGCAGCCGAAACTCTGTTGGCCGACACTTCGGAGAGCCTGCAATATTTGGTGAACGTGTTTTATGGACCAGATGGTGATGAAGAAGGGTTCTCGAGCCCTCGTCGCCCGATCGACTTCGTCAGAGGTTGAACACAACTTTATTCACGTCGAATTCTCGTAAGAAATTCAGTTGAAGTACCCACACTAATAAAGATAATGGCGTAGTAGCAAACAAGAATTATCATCCAACGAATCTATATTTTCTCTAGGGGGAAGTGGGTACGGGCCTTGGGCCGTGGTAGGAAGAAAAAGTAAAAATATGTCAGGTGCCATGGTTACGCCACTATCATGTCATGTACGAGCTTAGGATTCCGAGCGCGGGAGGATTGTCGACCTAGATGTTGCGGACCCGAGGGAAATAGGGCACGTGGGTGGTAAGGGCCTTGCAGGGCTGAAATTTTCTTCAAAGGTCACCGAGATTACTTGAGTGGGGGCACAAATATACCATTAAAACAAATATTATTATAACAAATTTATAATATGAATACGGTGCTAGTAAATACTATTATTTATAGCTTATTGTTGATTGGTATTTACACCCTAATATTGGGAATATGTTTGTGATACTCTGCTTAAAGGAACGTAGCCGATTTCTGATCTTTGAAATAATGTTCAAGCATATGGTCGACCCTGTTGCATCCCGTTAATCTATTTTGGACGTAGTGTTGAGGTAACGTATGTTGACATGGAATATAAAATGCCGTTTCTGCTGGCGATCAGTCCTGTAAGAAACTGCGTCAGGAGACCGCTATCCGTGCTTTAGAATACAATGTAAAATGTTAGAGATAATTCTGTTGAAAATAAAAACATTGCAATATGAAAATGTACTTTTACTTTCACACTTGTTCACTCCAACAAATGTCGACTCAGCAAAACCTCTTGTGAGAGTGAGTACCATAGGCAGCCTTGTTTCACACGGTGGGAGGACAGCGCGTATGGTGCTATGCGATGCAGATCTTCCTTTTGCCAGGGCACTTGTTCTTGTGGGCCGGTTCTCAGCAATTATGATGTTTGTGCAAGAGATATAACGGGCAAGTTACTATTTACTGCATTGTTGGGAGCTCCAGGATTTATGCAGTAGATAAACAGGTAAGGAGAATGTTATGAGGACCTAAAGCAAGCCACAAAATAGGAAAAGTGAAGTGAAACTGCGGCGAATACCATGCAGTGTTCTGGATAATTACTTTTTCCGTAGTCGTGGATGACTTACTCCCTGTGCGTCATGCCGGGAGATCCCATCCTAGATTATTTTGTGAGGCGCTGTACAGGTGGCACCAACCCTTGTAGAGAATGGAAGGCCGAACACCCAGCATTTAAAAGTCTTCGCTTTTGGGCGTAGCAACGTTGTCCGGAACCCAGATGGCGTAGTTCATACTGTGCGTCTAACACACGTAAGAAATGACTAGGTGCAGTTTTCGCTTGTATTCATTGTGTAAATCTTCTAGCTTGATTTTTATTTTTGTGAGAGTAGAGCTAACTGCACCTATGATCTAGAAGTCTGTAGAGTATAAAGCTTTGTCGGGAGAATACACGGCATTCAACAGCAGCAAAATGAGTTAGGGCCCTAAATCTGAAACACGAAATGGAGCGATTCGTTGGGCTTACACGGGCAGGCTGACTTGCGTGGCGCGAACATTTTATTCGTTTATAATGGGTGGCTTGATCAGTAAATGCTTACACTACCACGTCTCTTGTAACTTAAAAAAAATTCCCCGCATTTCCCCGAGGGGAAGAATGTGAAAGTGCGAATGCACGAGTTGAATTTGCGCGGTTCGGTAATGTTCGCGAAAGAGAGATCACACACACACACACAACTACAAAGAAAGAAAGATGCATTTATTCACAGACACCTATTTGTGTTGTCGTTGTACTTGATTGCTAGAGCGGATCTCAGCTTTGAAATTTCGTGTCAGTACTCCTTTAAGCGGGTGCATTAGCCCTTCTCACGCCCCATTCCTGGCCAATCCCCCACGTGGGTATGTGCCATGTCAGCGGCCAGGCAGCGCGCGCCCATCTCCCCCCGTTGCCAAGGAAGACGAGGAGATTCCTGGCCAATCCCCCACGTGGGTATGCTATGCGGACATCGCCGGTGGACGCAGGTTCAGGGTCGCTTAAGAAGTGCATTCGCACTTCACTGGCCAATCCCCCACGTGGGTATGTTATGCGGACATCGCCGGTGGACGCAGGTTCAAGGTCGCTTAAGAAGTGCATTGCACTTAAAAATCGCACCCTTGCGAGGCCGCGACCCTGTGGTAGCCGTCCTCCTCTTGCTTCAATGGCGGCGTTCCATGCGCTCTGTCGTTCCTTGGATGGCGTGGGCCCTCCGCGTGCTGGAGTTTCCTGTGCGGCTACCCTGTGGTACTCGCTGCTGCTGGAGGTCTTAGGTATGTTTCGGCATGGACGTAGCATTTCGAGGCCGTAGAAGCGAAGGTCGACGGAGCGTGGACGTTGGCCGCTGGGGCCCGACCACTGCCGCTGGGGCCACGAAGACATAAGTTCGTGGTGCGCCTAAGATGCCGCCGCCGATACAAAGTCACCCGCTGCTGCCCAGGCTTGGTAGGCATAGGAGGTGGCGTGGCCGCGTCCCCCTGGCTCGTTCCTTGACGCTCACGTGCTCTTTCCGCCTCCTGGTTTCTTGCCTCTCCCCGTTGTCATTGTGCGTCCTGCTTTTAACCCATCTGGGCTTCAGCAAGACACACTCTGATTGGCTTCTTGCCATTTCGTGTCCATATATGGCCATCACGCCACCTGTCTCTTGCGCGGCGTTCTCTGATTGGCTGACCAGTGCGCTGCCATGTTTGCCTATGATGCCTTCGTGTGTCGGCGCGGCTTCCTTCATTGGTGCGTTCTTGGCGCGCACTTCAAATGGCCGTTTCATTGTTCTTTCTTTTTTTTCCTTTTCGGAGGTTTTGTATACAACCATTGTACGGGTACCCTAGAGAAATGTCAGCTGCAAACCGGAGAAAATTTGAAAGCAATTAAGCGGAAGCTCGCCATCGGCAAAGACGGCATGTACCCACTCACAAGCGAGCAGGGTAACCCTAGGGACCACATGAAAAAGGTAATAAAGGGAGCAGTATGATTATACACCGGACTGTATACCAGCAACGTTCGATGAAAAAATACTGCTTAAGCACAAGCTTAACTCCGGTTGTCTGATAAGTTTATGGTGTTGAAGCAGGAAATGCTCCCAATAGCATCAATAGCATATGGAGAGTAATTGACAGTTTTTGGCCAATTGAGCACAATCACATCAGTTCCATTCGTGTCCCATTCTTTCTTTCTGTGCCGCATGTGTTATCTGTTCTAATAGGGAGAGCATTCCGATCTAACGTGAACAGCCCGGAATAATCTTCTTGGATCTACAATGTTCTCGATGCGAATCGACGGTTCGAGAACCACGCGCGCCGAAAGATAAAAAGCCGGCAGAGCACACGCCGGGGTATTCGATTCTGCGACGTTCGCCGACGCACGTCACTTTGTTGACCGCTGTTTCGCCGCCTCTGTATTCTTTTGAGTTGTTAGGGGAGCACAAGTTCGCTCCAATAAACTTGTTTCTTTTCCAACACAATTGCGTTGCCCCTGGCTTCGTGACATCTGGTGGAGGTGCGGGGTAGCAACGTTCATGCCCACTACAACCTCTGAAAGCCGCCAAGCCAGTCCACTAAGAGCCAGCCTCCGCCGGCAAGATTTACCACCCGAGTTCGGTCTGCTACCGGAGAAAGCGAAGAAGAAGGAAGTCGCAACCAGCACCATGGTCAACCAAGCCGATCGTCCCGTCCTGCAGCAGCCACGGGATCCGCCATCATTCCGAGGAGCCCCCGCAGAAGACCAAGAAGAATGGTTGGAGAAACTGGAGCGCGTCCGGAAATTCAACAGGTGGGACGACGCAGAAACGTTCCGGCACGTTTTCTTTTACTTGGAAGATTCGGATCGCACTTGGTTCGAGAACCACGAGAGCTCCTTGATAAACTGGGCTCAGCTCAAAAGCGAGATCACTAAGACTTTCACTACCGTGGTCAGAAAAGAACGCGCAGCGCTTTTACTTGAAACTCGAACGCAGCACCCCAACGAAGGGGTCATGATCTTCGTCGAGGAGATGAAGTGACTTTTTCGCCGTGCGGACCCAAAAATGACGGAAGAAAAGAAACCACGGTTTCTGATGCGAGGTGTTAGCAAACGCTCTTCGCGTGCCTTCTTCGCAACGCCCCCAAGACCGTAGTCCGAATTCGCGTCTGAGGCCGCCGCGATGGAGAAGACGCTCGAAATCCTAACGAGGCAGTACGACCGCCCAATCAATTCGCTGGTTTCGGAGACGATTGGTGCCGGCGGTATTAACTCCGACTCACTACGCGACACCATCCGTGCAGTGGTGAGGGAGGAGCTGCGGAAACTTTTCCCGACGACGACGCCACACCCTCAAGTCGCTTCCCCTGACTGACGTGATTCGGGAAGAAGTACAGCAGGCTTTGGGAACTTCTATGCCGTCCGAAGCACCCCGCGAGCCAGAGGGGCTATGACTACTCCGCGGCTGTTCGTCGACACCGCCCTGTTCCAACACGTCGTCAAGAGGCCCCGCCCTACCGCCGCCCACTGTCGCCCGCCCGACCCCCTGTAGTACGAAACCAGACGCCGAGGAAGACTGACGTATGGCGAACACACGGATAATCGTCCTCTGTGCTACCACTGCGGAGAGGCCGACCACGTCTACCGTTCGCTTCCCATACAAGAGACTCAGGACTTTCGTGGTTTCTCCGTCGACGCACCACGCCCCCACTCCGGCCAGCGCCATCTGACATTGAAGAATACCTGTCCAACACCAGCCGTGGACCAGCCCGTTTCAACCGTTCGCCGTCGCCTACCCGTACCAGTCCGCGGACCGCCGTAGCAGTGCTGACTTCGCACGTGGAAGGTCCCCCAGCCCACGCGGGGGGAACTAAGGCGGCAACTTCTGGAGGTGAAGTTGCACAACGGCGGAAAACCGAAACCCTCCAACGACGCAACGATTCACCGATGACTGTGACTTACGACATGCCCTCATCCCGATGACCCGACCTAACCCTGACGTGACTCCTGAACACGACGACAACCACACGGCGCGACGCGTACTTGACATGACCAAACCTGCCGCTGAGACGACGACAACGACGACGCACAGTACCCGATCGTCAACACGCACAAGCCGAGATGCGACGCCCCGACGCACCCGGAACTCGAGGAAGGCAGCGTCCGACGTCCAGTTGTCCATCGACGGCTTTGCGTAGTCGCCCTCATCGGACACGGGAGCCGACTACTCGGTGATGAGCGGGTCATCCGCGTCTAAGCTGAAGAAAGTTACGACAAGATGGGACGGTCCGCATAATCGCACAGCAGGAGGCCATCTCGTAACGCCAAGTGGAACGTGCACATCCCGCGTCACAATAGACGGCATCACGTACCCTGCGCGTTCGTAATTTTACCTAACTGCTCCCGCGACGTAATACTCGGAATGGACTTTTTGACGGACAACGGCGGAATAATTGATCTCCAGACCAAGTCGATAACTTTTTCCTCTGATCACTCCACGACGCCGCCTACTGAACCCCGATCAATCACGTGCTGCTGTAGGATCGCTACGATCACTTAGCTGCCACCCCCCGCGCAAGCTTGATGATCGCCGTCTGCTGTGAGGATGCTGCTCCTAACATCGACGCTATCGTAGAGGGTGACCAAGGTTGCCTCTCAAACCGCGGTGTCTCCGTCGCAAGAGGCATTGCGGCGCTTTAAGCATTGCGAATCCCACGTTTTGGTCACCAATTTCATTCACCGAGGAGTACCAGCATCTAAAGAAGGGCGCCTGCAATTGCCGTTCCTCCAAGAACGCAAGAAGCAAGTCAAGTGATCGTGGTCGCTAACTTGAATGCGCACGCGCAGATGCTTCCAAGCCGCCGCAACCTTTCGACGTGAACCCGGCGCTGCCGCAAGAAAATCGGGACAGATTACTGGATTTGCTCCAGTCGCTACAGCGAGTGTTTTTCGGCAAACTCAAAATTACGTCAGACACCCCTAGCGAAGCACCGAATTATAACCGAAGATGAGCCTACCTACCCGACAGTCACCGTACCGCGGCTCTTCACACGAGCGGGAAGCCATCCGGACTCAAGTCGACGACATGCTCAGCGATGACATAATACAGCCATACGAAAAGTCCGTGGGCTGCGCCGGTCGTACTCGTGAAGAAAAAAGACGGCACATTATGGTTCTGCGTTGACTACCGGCGACTGAACAAATCACCAAAAAGGACGTGTACCCCCTGCCACGAATCGACGACGCCCTCGACCACCTCTGCCATGCGAAGTACTTCTAATCGATGGATTGAAGACTCGGCTACTGGCAAATTGAAGTGGACGAGAGAGACCGAGAGAAAGGCTGCATTTATAACCCCGGATGGCCTATACGAGTTCAAGGTGCTGCCTTTGGGGCTGTGCATGGCGCCAGCAACGTTTCAACGAGTCATGGACCACGGTGCTAGCTGGCCTAAGTGGCACACCTGCCTCGTATCCTCGACGAACGTTGTTGTATTCGCCCAGACTTTCCGACGAACACCTCGCAAGGTTGGAGTCTGTACTCGAGGCCATTCGTATGTCGGGGCTAACGCTGAAGCCTGAAAAGTGCCGTTTCGCGTACGAGGAACTCAAGTTCTTGGGCCACGTCGTCAAACGCCGCGGGGAGTCTACCTGACCCAGCAAAAAACTTCAGCCGTTGCGAACTTCCCAAGGCCGAAAGACAAGAAGGGCGTGCGAAGATTTCTCGACTGTGCGCATAACTACCGGCGCTTCGTCGCAAACTTCGCACGCATTGCAGAGCCGCTCACGCGCTTGACGAAAGATAGCACCCCTTTCAGCTGGGACAACGACCAAGAAAAAGCATTCGGCGAGCTGAAAAAACGCCTGCAAAGCCCGCCCGTGCTCGCTCATTTCGACGAAAATACCGAAACGGAATACACACGGACGCCAGTGATATAGGCTTGGGTGCCGTCCTCGTCCAAAAACCATAGCGGTGCGAAAAGGTAATCGCCTATTCCAGCCGTGGACTGTCGAAGGAGGAGAAAAACTACTCTGCCTCTGAGAAAGAGTGCCTGGCAATTATATGGGCGATTTCAAAATTTCGCCCATACGTGTATGGAAGACCATTCAAGGTTGTGACAGACCACCACGCGCTGTGTTGGCTCGCCAATTTGAAGGACCCCTCTGGCCGTCTGGGCGGTGGAGCTTGCGCCTGCAGGAGTTCGACGTTACAGTCGTTTTATAAATTCCGGCAGAAACACTCCGACGCCGACTGCCTTGTCCCGCGCCCCCGTCGACCCACCAGCACAAGACTCTGATGAAGACAGCGCGTTCTTCCGAATCGTGACGGAGAGTGACCTAGCCGCCCAGCAGCGTGCCGACCCTTGACTTACCGCGTTATAATCGACTACCTCGAGGGATGCAACGTCACCGTACCTAGACATTCAAACGCAGCTTACCAGCATTCAGCCTGAGAAACTCCGTCCTCGTGAAGAAGAATTTCAGCCCCGGAACGATAACGCGAATTACCTCTTGTCATCCCCGCAGACCTTCGTGACGAAATTTTGGAAGCGTGCCACGACGACCCGTCTTCCGGACATCTCGGCACAGCCCGCCACAATTGGAAAAATCAAGGCGAAGTACTACTGGCCCCGCATTACATCCGACATCACCACTAACGGTCCGGAGCTGCCGTGACTGTCAGCGACGAAAAAACGCCACCGACGAGATCCGCCGGTCTTCTCCAGCCGATCGCCGTCCCATCAAGGCCCTTCCAACCGATTGGAATGGACCTTCTGGGCCGGTTCCCTACGTCACAATCCGAGAACAAGTAGATTGTCGTAGCAACAGACTACATGACGCGCTACGCCGAGACCGCCGCTCTTCCGATGGGGACTGCACAAGAAGTCGCCAAGTTTTTCATAAGACAAGTTGTGCTGCGACATGGAGGCCCCGAAAGTCCTCATAACGGACCGCGGAACGGCCTTTACTGCGGAGCTCATGCAATGAAATCTTACGCTACAGCAACACGGATCACCGAAGAACGACGGCGTACCACCCCCAAACGAACGGACTAACGGAACGTTTGAACAAGACGATTGCGGATATGCTGTCTATGTACGTCGACGTTGAACATAAGACTTGGGACGAAGGGCTCCCGTATGTCACGTTTGCATACAACACGGCTATCCATGAAACCACGCAGATGACACCGTTCGAGCTCGTCTACGCAAGACTGCCGACTACAATACTTGACGCCATGCTGCCTCAAGTAGAAGACGACGACCTGAACGCTGACGTCCAAGGATGCCTTCAGTGTGCGGAGGAGGCCCGCCAGCTCGCTCGAGTTCGTATAACGTACCAGCGCTGGTGGATGCCGGCCGCTACAACCTCCGACGCCGAGCCGCCGAGTACCACCCAGGGATCGTGTGTGGGTTTGGACTCCCATCCGACGACGCGGACTGAGTGAGAAACTTCTGCGACGATATTTCGGACCCTACAAGATTCTACGACGTGTTGGCCAACTTACCTACAAAGTGATTGCCGATGGTCACTTCAGCACATCACGAAGACACACGCGGCCCGAAGTCGTCCACGTGGTTCGCTTTAAACCTTTCTACAGACGATGACGAAATTTTATTTTTATTTGTTCGGACTGTCGCTTATGTTAGCATCGGGTCGATGTATTCTTAGAGGGGGGTAATGCCGCGAACCATGCATTGGGTTTGTTTGTTTGTGTTTTGCTTTTGCCGCCGGGCTGCGCCGGTCTGTGTTATCTCTGTGCCAAGGGAAGCGCGTGTTCCATTCTTTCCTTCTGTGCCGCATGTGTTATCTGTTCTGATAGGGAGAGCATTCCGATCTAACGTGAACAGCCCGGACTAATCTTCTTGGATCTACAATGTTCTCGATGCGAATAGACGGTTCGAGAACCACGCGCGCCGAAAGATAAAAAAGAAAGGGCCCATCTCCCCGCGAGGGGGACTCGAGTAAATGCGTCGCATAGGGGGTGGGTGTATTGCGTTAACGTTTAGTGTTTGGGGAGTTGGTGGTAGTGAATGCGTTGTATCAGCAGCTTCTTGACGTAGTTTGAATGAGTCAAGGATATAAGGTGCGTTATAGCCTTCCATTTCGGGTCGGCTTTGTGGCGCAGTGGGTAGAGCACCATGTACCTTGCGTTCCGCCCGCAGGGTCGTGGGATCGAAACCAGGCGCCGGTAAGTATTATTTTTTTATATAGTGTAGGCCGGGGTGCGGACCTGTTGTTGAGAGCGAGGAGGGTAGCGTGATGCGGAGAGGAGGAGTGGGGGAGAGGGCGCACCTCGAACGGCTATTGCCGACGCCGAGGCACGGCAATGCCGGGTGACATCGTGAGTTAAAGAAATGCTCTGCATTTAAAAGCCGGCAGAGCAGACGCCGGGGTATTCGATTCTGCGACGTTCGCCGACGCACGTCACTTTGGTGACCGCTCTTTCGCCGCCTCTGTATTCTTTTGAGTTGTTAGGGGAGCACACGTTCGCTCCAATAAACTTGTTTCTTTTCCATAACAACTGCGTCGTCCCTGGCTTCGTGACAATATATTCCTACGCATCTAAATAGCGCCTAGATGACCTCACAGCTTTTGGGTTCTGTGTACACTGATATTGATCTTGAACCAATATAAGCAATGCCATGTCATTCCTTCCTCATAAAAGTAAGGTAGGTCACAGAAATGCTAGTTTATTGAATTTGTTTTGCGTCCACTAACACACCCGAAGCGGCAGCGGCCACTAACCAATATTTGAAAACTCTACATGATCCTACTCGTTTATGATCGATCAGCCACCCATTGGTATATTTGCGGAAATGTTAATTGGACTCCAATTAACTGCCCACCGGAAGCATCGCAACGCAAAAAGCGGATCGCAGGCCAAGCGTCAGCCAAGCTATAAAAGCGATCATTTGCCTCGCGTGTTTGTCTGGTAATCAGGGAACAGCGGGGCAAAAGGTCGTTAACGAATGGGCTACAGCAATGTATCGCGAAACAACGCCCAATGAAACTCGGCGACCACATGTTCGGATACAACTACGAAGTTATATTACGCGTTCTTTTGGCAAGGGCTGTTTCTGCGTCCTATTGCAACTCTGTCGGCTGACTACTTGCGTTGTGCCCTTCAGCTGTTTTTTTTCATGCCTTGGATGACAAATGTATCACTGTGTGGGCTGTTTCTGTTTTGTAGGCTTTCAACCAGCGTTGTTGTCATGCTGGTTCCTGTGAGGTACGTTTCGTTGTCCGTGACGTGTGCTTGAAGTTTTTCTGTGTGGTGGAATAACACCTTTTGCCTAGCGGAGGCGGCCTCTAAAACCGTGAGCAATAACTTTTGCTCTTTCCGGCGTAAACGTGCGCCGTCGTTTATAACAATTAAAGCTCCTAAATGTAACATGATCGCCCTGGTTCTTGGAAAGAATAGGAGAGGTCGCATGCCGTCGTAGATAGAATCGTCCCTGCTGTCTTTTTTCCATACAAGCTGCCATAGTCGCTGTGTATGGTCATTTGACGCCCTGCGTGCGTTGAAGAAAACGCGTGTGCATTCTGGGAGATATTACATTGTCATCATTAAACACTGGGCATTAATAAATCTCTCATTTCTTTTTTGTGACATCCAAGTCACGCTAGGTTTTGCTTTCCAATGTTTACTTGTGGCATTTGGTATTCGCCTCTTGTACTCGTGCTGCAGTTCGTTGCCTCAGTGGTATTATAAATAGGTTTTTATGAAATGAGTTTTTATGCTAAATAGGTATGCATGACTCCCTACAGTCCACATGTTGTTACAACAGGTTGTATTTTTTAAAAGTGTTATTGATAGGTTGTTTTTTGCGTCACAATTATAAAAAGCATCGAGGCACCAAATACAATTTCTTCACACAAAAATATTTTTCCCTGGAAATAAACATCCTACACAATTTTTGTGAAACAGAAATTGTTAACTTAAGCTTACAAAAGTCGTCAGTAGTTTCTTTTTTGGACAGTCCCCTGCACAGTACTGGAGAAACAAAACACGGAGAGCCAAACTGCATCTATGTTTGAAGTCATGCATTTTTTTATATTCTTTGCATTTCTTTAGTAGATTCGGGCTCATATCAAATTGAAACGCTTTCGTTGCGTCTGTTTGTTTCGTAGATACAGCCAAGCACTGAAACATGATTACACACACACTTCTACAAAGAGCACCATTATGTGTAAGGTTATCGCTTTTGAAAAGCAATTTCATTGTAGAGTGAAATGAGTATGAGTGGAGCTGTGATTGAAGATTACGAAAGGCCTTGACAATCACCCCACCATTCCTTAGAAATTTCCAACTATCCTACCACCATAATGTTTCATAAGCCCTTTCAGATCAAGGAAAAAAACAATGTCACCGGATCCTGATACAACATCAACGACGTATTGTGAACGTGGATTATCTATTTCCAGAGGATACGTTTTGTCTACTATGAGGCTAGACACTAAAGTCACGTTGACAGCTTCACTGTGTACGAGAGGGGTAGAATACATTTCAATTTGTGATGCTAAAAACTGGGTACAAGAACTGTACAGCTAGATAGATGAATCCAAAATATGCGGGTTGTCCGCATTCAAATTTCCAGTCAAGGAAGGTTTTGAACTACAAATTTATTAGCGGGCAAAGGAAGAATTTGCTGAGAACTTCGTGCACATCTTTCTTTGTTTGCTTGTCAGGAATGTGCAAGCTTTACGTTAACACAAGAAAGTTTTATTCTTAAAAACAAACATCCAAACAAATCAGTCTACCCAAAAACAGAGGAGCATGCCGCTGCACTCTGAAGACGACATGGAGCTAAGAAAAGCTGTGTGAATCACTTCGACAACCATGGAGCAAGTAATAAAACAGCGGCATTCGTTTAGTACCCACGACACGGTGGCGTGTCTGACATCGGAACCTTGTTCGCAGTACATACTTATTGTCCGAGCCCATGTAGTAAAGGTTTAGTCCTATAAGTTGAAATTAACGCCTAATAAGGCTCAAACTTGTGGGCGTTTGTGGGCCTTACCCGTTGAACTTGTGGCATTTCTAGATAAAGTAGTACACTTCATTGAAAGAGATTAGTTTTGGAAACGTCGTGGCGATCATGTTTGCATGGTTTACAATATCTTATAGTATTGCCAGCGTTTTAGTTCATATTAAATAGGCGCATACGAACAATACGTTTAGTGAAGACACAAAAAAGCACTTCAATGAAATAATTGGTAATGTAGAAAGTACTGAAAAAACTATATTCTTTTTGCGCAGGTGAAACTAAGCAAAATCAACCCGCTGATATGAAAATGTCTAAGAATATATGAGGTTCTTTACATAAAATGCGTTTTTTAGGTTATGCTTTTTACTTATTTTAGTTTTTTAGTCTATTTTCTGACAAACGGCCTGCAGATAAGGGTGAACTTTTGCTATTCTATTTCAATTGTAACTTACTATTTTTGCAACACAAAGTGCTTGTGGCGTCAGGGCGGCCTGTGGGGATTAACCTGAGTGTGGTTGTGCGGAGATGAAAGAAGTGGCCAGCCACGTGAGGGGTTCACGTGGACCAATAAGAGGCGGCCACAACCGAAAAGCTAGGGAGGCCAGGCGAGAACAGGGAAGAACGACGGGAGAAGTTGACGGATCAGGTTCGAGGAGTGCGACGTCCAGGTGGAAGATTCGAAGCTCATCTGTGTTTTGGGACCGAGCTGGAGAGGGATCTACCAGGCGCCGTGGCATCCTGGTGCCGATGTGCGACGGACTTGTGGAGGCGGGCAACGTACGCGTGCTCCGCCCTGGATTACCCGCCGCCTGTTGCCCATCGGCGTACGGCAATGCACGGGTGCGTCCTTCCCGCTGCTACAGGGCGCCATATCGTGAGCGGCTGCCAAGCAGACCGTTGTATACGAGGACAACGGTGCTTAGTCCACGTCAACGCTCGGGCGTGTGCGACGCCGTCGTCACAGCCCGCACGAACGACCCATTACCGGCACCCACACGCCCTTGCGGACTACGACTCATCCCCTAGAACGTTGGTGGGAACCTCTCTGTGTGCTTCTGTAGATTTAGTATTCCTCAGGGTATATACATTTTACAGAACTTTGAATCGTCATTGGCTTGCGGTTGTAATCTTTTGTGATGTGATTTTATAGTGTTTTCCTAAAATTATATATTTCTTTGGGGCCGTTAACAAACGCTCTCGTCTAGTTATTGGGCCTGTGGAATGTTCCACTCGCAACTGAATACATTAAAGAACCTCCGAGAGAGTTCCCTTCCACCACAGTACCGATATGCGAAGTCGCCCAAACCTATACCTTCCTAAGTGATATGGTAATCCGTAAACATGACCAGGGACCGACGCGAAGGTTAAATTCTGCTCTTGCCAATCATTCTTTTCCAAAAAAACTGACAACTATCGCCGTTTCTTGGTGACTGAATGTGTGGACCAATCAAAGCCTCTTTTCTCTCAATCTGTATACCTCGTCCTTAAGTTGCCTAATATCATTGGCACATCATACGACGCTAAAAACCTAACACGTAGGCGAAACAACCACTTAGCAGCAAGCGACAAACCTTTTGACCCAAACTCGCATTGCAGATCTGGACATGAGGGTCACACCTCACCGCAGCCTCACCAGCCCTCAGGGTGTAATGTCTAAGACCGACTTTATAAGAGAAACTAACTCGATCCTGCTTGAAATTCTCAAAGAGCAGTGCGTTATGGCCGTGATGTGCATCACTATTTGAAGAGACGATAAGGAAGTCGCCACCAAGCATGCCTTATTGAAAATAAATTGATGCAAACTCCCTGAACCCAGCAATGCAGTTTTCATTTGCTGTGCAATCCGTCCCTGCATGACTAATCTATGCTTTGCTTCTAGTTCCAGCGGCGCAGGCATGGTACAAAATATTGCGGAGGCAAAAGTACCTGTGTGAAATGCGCCGCGCAGGACTACCTTACTGTCAACTGCAACTACGCCACCCTCACCTGTGCTAACGGCTGGTTACCGCACGCTGCATGCTTCGACAACTCTAAGAAATTGCAAAAGGAAATGAAAATCATTACATCAAGTCACTGAAAACATCTTCCCGCAGACGCAAAAAAGTTTCGCCTTTTCCGCCTGGGGATGTACGCCTACGCAACCCACCGAGGGGCGGAGTGGTGTCCGGATTCTGTAGCGAGCCAGGTCTGCGAGGCTAGTCTCGTTGTTTCCCGCCCCCTTCCCCTGGGTTTCTTCTGGCAACCCAACCCGCCACCACCCCGCAGCGCATGCAGTGGCAACAAGGACCGATAGAACCGCCACTGTGGTTTTGGCGTGTGTGGCACCCAGTTAAACTAAGGGCATGGAGAAACTGGACGTGGAGGCAAACCGCTGCTCCGAACAACGCCGCAGTACATCTGCCACCACTGCGCTCCCAACGCACGGGACGATAGCGGCTGCAACGATGGGCACTCGTAACGAGGCTAAGCACTGGCGGCCCGTCCGCCGGGCACCTCTACGACATGGGAGGAGGAGATGGACATTGAACGTTTTCTGTCTCTGTCGCACCGAAAGGAACAGTTTGTTTCCTCGAAACCCTTAGAGTAGCCAACCCCCCTTTCCCGGAATAAGAGCCGCGAAACACCTTACATAAATAATCAGACTGCATTAGGGAGAACAGTTTAGGTTGGGAGAGAAAATATTGTTCAGTGGAGCTGTAGAGGCCTTTTAAAAAAAATTACGACCACCTCCCCTCTCGGGAACCCTGGTGTGATGCGACGCTGAGGGGGGTTCAAGCGCACGCGGAGAGCCACCGTCGTCCGAACGGCCGCCGGAGAGCGGCACACCGGTTATATGCGCAGTGCACCCGAAGGAGAGGAGACCGCGGAGAGAGAGACTACTGCACATGCGAAGCACCGCGCGCAGCGCCGCACACCCGCAGATCTTGAGAGAGTGTGTTCGCTCTCACCTGGGCACGCGCCGGCGCCAGTGCGTCTGCCGCGGCTATGACGCAAACAATCCAACACAATCCACTTTAATCCAATCCAATCCAAATCCAATCCAATCCAAGTCAAGCCAAGCAAAGCCAAGCGAAGCCAATCCAATCGAATCGAATCCAATGCCCCTCGCGAGAGAGTGTTTGCTATCGGAGAGGAGAGAGGGGGAGTGGAAAGGCTGCTGACAACAACGGACGCACGCAGGAAGGACAGGGCCGCCGACAAGGGATGCTCTCAGCGTCGCATCTAAAATCTTGACGAGGTCTGCGAAATACTGCATTCTAATCAACCAAGTTTTATGTGTCTATATGAGACTCACATTCGTTGTAACCACAAAAATTTAAATAGTTACATGGTATTCACAACGGACCAGATCGGCTGCACACACTCTTTGGGCAGTATGGCTATAATCACCTGGAAATTCTTTGCCTGTCACCCTATCAATTCCAGCACTCTTCCTGAAGCTGCAGCAATCGGCACAGTGTTTATTATGTTAATAACGGTATACTCCCACTGCCTCTCTCCTGACTTCCAGCTCTCTAGCTCTGATGCTGAGGAAGCTGGAACATCCTTTCATTTTTATTGGCGACCTCAATTACCAGAATTCACTAATTGGATCTCACCCACAGATTCCTCAGGTCAGCTGATCGAAGCAACTTTAACATTCTTGGGAGCACGCCTTTCAATAAGAAACCTTACACAAATCATAACATAGTACACATTGCGTACTCAAACCTCGACTTAGCTTTTGTATATGCAGTTCGCTTTCTATCTCTAAATTGGAAGTGGGCTAAAACCATACGGTAGAGACTAAGGAAGTGACTACGGACGATTGGCCCCTTCATTACCCATCATAGGTTCACTGACGACTGAGCGAACTGGAATACATTTACAGATATATCTTAACTACGTCATACATCGATAAAACACCCGCAAATTGATAAAAGCAGTCGAACTCGTCACGGAGCTTGAACTCGAAACCAGCAAAAAGTTCATTTCGCAGGCCCCCAGTACCTTGGGCAACACTAGGAGGCCCTGGTTGAATCAGGACTGTAGGCGTGCTCCAGAGGCTCAGGACAAGGCGTGGGGTATCCTTCGGCAGTGCCAAACTTCGAATAACACATATTTCGAACATGCAAAGGCTCTTTGGAGGGTGTGCGCCATGAGGAAAAGAGGCACTGCGCGCATGCCTTACATCCATTAACTCATACACGGACATGCAAAAGCTACCGGCAAGAACATGTATACCCAAGGACAGCCTACACACAGCCTGCCCCCCTTCAGCACAACAGGGGACGCCCTCGAACACCAGTTCTGCAAACCAAACAAACACGTTCCTGAAAAGTAAAACCTCTTGTGAAAAAAAGTACCTGTGCGAAAACAACCCCCTATTTCCATACAACTCTCTGTTTTCACTACTTCAGCTGATAGCTGCACTGGAAACATGTACGCGTGCAACTCCAGGCACAGACATCCTAACATACACGATAATGCAACACTTACACCTTGACGCACTTAAAACACTCCTGTACCCACACAACGAAATTTCACTTTCAGAGTACATTCAAGCTCTTGGGGGGAGGGAACCATTGTAGCGGCTTTCGTGAAGTTGTTGCACGAGCATTACTTTTGCCCATTGCCCATTGCCCTCTCAACCTGCTAGTGGAAGCTTCTGTGAAAGATCGTCAACAAGAGACGTGTGTGGTGGTGAGGCAAAAGTAAACGGTCTTAGCCAGCAACCTCGCAAAATGTGCATGGACATCAAC
The DNA here is from genome assembly GCA_013339765.2 of Haemaphysalis longicornis. Taxonomy (NCBI): domain Eukaryota; kingdom Metazoa; phylum Arthropoda; class Arachnida; order Ixodida; family Ixodidae; genus Haemaphysalis; species Haemaphysalis longicornis. The sequence continues at coordinate 86,478,675 of CM023452.1, forward strand.
CTCAAAGTGACTTTTCAAGAAAGAAAGAATACTGGGAGCCACATAAAATAGAATTTCTAATTCCGGAAGCCCTGCTACTATTTCTTGTTATTTGGACTGTCATTCTGGGAGCACAGTGGTCTTCTCTGGAGTGGCCAGGCAGCTTCAAGGCTGGTCGATCTACCAACACTCAACTTGTTGCATTATAATCGTGCATTAAATATGTTTTTCTGCACAAGCTGTTAGTATGACAGTATGCTTTGACATCAAAAATCGTGCGAACTGCTAGGCGGCATGCAATTCTCAGTGACCTGAAGCGCCTGAAGTCGTTTGGCATGTCCGTTAACACGATGAAAACTTTTTCGAGTTACATGTCTGAAAGAACCGTTCGTGTGAGAGTAGGAACTGCACTTTCCATGGTTGATGTGCAGAGAAACGGGGTGCCACAAGGCGGAGTTTCGAGCTGCACTCTGTTTAGTTGGATTATTAAATCCTTTTAAAAGTCACTGCAACCCTGGATGTCATGTTCAATCATGGTACACGTCGTACAACTACCCTTCCAATCTTGTAAGCTCTCTATCTCCGAGCGCCAAGTCAATCTTGGTGTAAACGAGCTAGTTGGCTGGACAGATAGGAATGGTCTTAAACTATTTCCAGGAAAGTGCTATCCTGCTTTGCTTCCCTAGAGCCGTTGTATCCGGTCGGATCCAGGCATCAAAGTCAATGGTGTCTCAATTCCATTCAAAAAGAAGCACAAGTTTGTATATGTAATCTTTGACAAAAAGCTCACATTTATCCATAGACCAAAAAACTAAAACATAAATGCTTATGAACAAAGACTTTCCTGAAGGTTTTGTCACGCATTTTTTATTTGGTGATGAAAAACAACTTCTGGTCGCTTGTACTAGCCTAATAGAAAACCGAATGGACTACGGAAGTGTAGTATAATAGTTCAGCTTCTTGAACATTCCTGAAAATGCTCGACCCAGTGTTTTATCAGGTTCTAAGCATGGCGTGTACCGTCTTCCGCACGAGTCCAGTCTAAAGCCTTGGATTCTTGCAAATTAAACTACAACGAGCAAACATCGACATATTTTATGCTTTTAAAATCTCGTCAATGCCTCACCTTCCTTTTAAGTAAGTTTTTTAATCATACATCTATATCTCAGCTCCATTTCAATTGTACTTCCCTTTCTACTTTGTTCCCTTTCAGAGAAAAAGAAAAGGCTAAGGAACTGGCTGTCGCGCTCCTCGACTTAATCCGAGCCTCCGTCACCTAAATGGCCGCCCCTTGGCGGCTTCCTCCCCACCCATTTGGTTTATCACAAAAGAAGTGTAAAAAATCACGCTCCTGTAAGCGCGCTCCGGCACCATCTCTTGTCTCTGAAATACAAATGGAAATGGGCAGAGTTTTACACTAATGCATCAAAGCTGCCACCACCATGTCCTCTGCTGCGTATGATGGCACCAGTAGTGCCTGTAAAATTATAAAGAGAAGTGCTAGTACCTTCACGACCGTGAATGGCGAGATACTCGTTGTTGCAATTCATAATTTTAAAGCTCGCATTTCACAACCAGTAGTCATAACTGACTCCATCAGTGTTGTGCGGACATTCATGTCTTAAAATCTTCTCAAAACCATGTAGCGAATATTATAGTTAATACCGTTGTGTCTTTACAGGCGTTAACCAAGAAGTAACGAATGCGTGGTTGCAAAGTGAGTCTGGGATCTCAGGGAACGAGACTGCAGACAAAATGGCCGCTGCTGCTTCACTGACAAGTACAGTGGACAAAACAACAGCATTTTATGCCGACCTCAAGTCGCACATCAGAAAACGCCTTCCAAAAACATGGCAAGCACACTTAAATAACAAGACTAAACGAAAAACATCAGGTTATAAAGCCACACTTGTGACCATGCCACAAAATAATGCGCAAAAGGCACTGAAATTACCTTGGCTGGATTACACATAGACCACAAACATTTACACACTCCTATGTGCTCAAGGGATCTCTATACCTTTGTCTAGCAAGTATGGAGATGGCCTATCCGTGACCTACGTAAAACTTTATTGGAAAGAACAAAATTCTCTCAACTCTACAGACAACACACCCCACCACACTCAGCGTTTTTTTCTGTCTGACAATCACACGCTTTTTTTGAAGACCTTTTTTGACAATTTGCAGAGGGAAATTTTAAACTTAATTTCGTACCACGCATAAAAGCTACCTCTCCTTCAACACCAGCCATCGTCCTACTATTTCATTGATTTTACTTTAGCTCTTGCAGACCGATTTTCGCGTTGATGTCTTCATCTCTTTATATAACAACATCTTGCGCTCTTTGCCCGAGTTTACCTTGCACCAATAAAATACAAGCATCATCATAAAATTCAGGAAGCTTTTGGAAGAATAATGTGTTTGCCCTCCAAATGTTGCTGTAACTGAGAGTAGAACCAGTTACATTTTACGGTATTAACAAAAACCACTTGTTGATGAAAGTTGGAAGATCATGACCAGAGCGTTATGTCTTAAAGGACACAAGCTCGAACTGCATCCAGGGCTCTAACCACAAGATCATAGCGTTTCTTTGGGAGTGACTTCGGCAGTGCGTTCACCCATTTTTCGAAGGTGGGAATCGCTCGAGAGCTTGAGTTTTGTGGCCAAGAATAGACTAATTAATTGGTGGAGTTGGACAGGCAGCATTGCTGCCATAAGAGTGTGTTGAGAGAGAGAGATATGGAGCTTACAATAGAGCGGCCCAATTCATACATCATAGGTGGAGTAGAAGAATTAGGTGGGGTATTGACTGCTAAAATGCATGTAGCGTGTGAATGTGGCAATGACTCTTTGTAACGCTCAAAAAAGGAGCAGGCTCTGAACCCGGGCCCTGCCGTGCTTACGGAAGCACTCAGTAGTGAAGATCCTGGCTTCAAACAGGTGCTGCCTCATTCCCTGCAAATAACTTACCACTGGAGACCCAAGCATTAGGTACCTGCGGCATGTTTTTGGAGTGTTGCACATACATTGAAGGTTTAGGCTGATGCTAGAGTTGCTAAGTATAACAATACGCGTTCTGTGAGTCCCTGTTGACATTAGAGTAGGGCTTGGCCTGCTTTGTCAAAACGTGGGTCATGGCAAGTGCCTCTTCAGTGTCTGTAGATATGATAAGGTACATAGCTGCTGTGGCTACATACGCTATGCATTGAGGCTCATTCCACTGGTTCCTTGGGTGTTTGGTTCGACTGCAATATTAGTATAGTGTAGGGGCGGTTTGTTTCCGCACCACATTATGAGGTTGAGCACCTGATCTTATCTGTGGCCCATTTTTTGCGTAGGGCTTATGTGTACAGATGTTGGTGCCACTCTGATGCTGCGTCGGTTTTTTGAGGTGGTGGGGAGAGCAGCATCGCACCGAGTTGGAAGGTTTTTGTGGAGGACACGCAATACCTTACTTACTTATAGAGTGAGGTTGAGGCGCTCTAGGTTGGAGGTTCGCTGGTTTTGATAGTTATAAAAAAGCTGCAAGTACCGAGAAATATAAAAAACCAAGCCCTATTTGGATGTAATCCAATCTTGGTCCCATCTTCCAATTTGGTAGACCTGTGCCCCCGCATCCGTCATCACTTCGCCCTTTGTTGCACCTCCTGAAGCTGCTTTCGTTGGCTCGGCAATGGAACAACCTAACAATCGCCCTCTCCATTCTTTATCCGTTGGCTTGTGTTTTAAGAGCGGATAATGCCTCTCTTGTTGAGCATGCTCCGTCTCTCACTGTTATAACCGTACCCGTAAGTGTATCTCTTTAATGACATGTCCACAAATTTTCACCTCAGGTCTGTGTACCACACAGCAATTTTCTAAACCTCACGCTTTTTTCGAATAGTGCCGATCTATTTGGTCCATTGTAAATTCGCACTGTAAATTTGCTCCTTAGTAAATGTGAAATATAGATGAATGATTTGGAAGATTTGATTAACTCTGCAGCAAAGGCGCGCACGTGCTCATCGGACGTGGTTTCTGCCGTCTTCCGGAGGGTTGTCTGCGAGTATCCTTACTTACTCGCCATCACCTGCTCGCTAAGTAATGCCTGCCAGCGCCTCGATGACCTAGAGAACAGCCTGGAGTTGTGTTTCTTGGTGGTCCCTCCGCGCTGCTTCCTCAGGCTTCGCCGTAATATGTAATGAGTTAGCTTCGCTTGGATATTTGGAGCAGCCCGATAGAATGACCCCGAATGTTGCCGTCTCCCTGGGGCACGCTCTGCACTTCTCGTCGGTGTGTGATTCTGGATACGTCCTGCTCAGAAGGGGGGGGGGGGGGGGGCACACGGACCTTGTTTTCCCACAAAATGTTTCGTGCCAGGATGGGGTGCGGTTTAAGTAGCCTGAAGAACCGCCTGAAGTCGCCTGCATGCGCGGCACCTGCAGTTTTAAGGACATCCTTGCTCATATAAAGCTGGAAACAAGGGCTAAGTACATCTGATACCTGTGCCTGCTCCATATGCTGTACATATCAACATATACAGCCCGGGTGTGTTTCGCAATGGATACACCGACTCATTGTCACCAAGCAGCGCCGCGAACCTGCAGCGAGCCGATCGAGGCAGTCCGTTGTTTCGCTCGCAGAACAGCACGGCCGGGAAATAGCGGAACAGCAGGGAAAATCCTTATTATAGGCATACAATGTTCGTCTGAACTTCAGCGTGTCATTCGTTGTGTTTAAACGGGTACAAATTATAACCACATCACAGAGCATTTCACTGGCATTTTGTTCAGTCAACTATCAACCCTTGATATGTTTATTTTTCTACCGACATCGCATTTCATTGACTATTGCAGTTCCATAATTTCTGCTGTATGAAAAGACTTGCTCTGCCAATCGTGTATTTCCTCCACATCAACATAACTGTACAATTCTCTTTATTGCGGAGCTTTGTCTTTTTGGCACTATTTCATTGGTTTCTTGACCTCCCTCTTGGTTAGAATCAGCATTCTGTATTTGCTTAACCGGAATTTTGCTGAAGCCATGTCTGTTCGATTTACGCATATAAATAGTATGAAATTAGAAAAACGTGCATCAAGCTCAACATTCAACAGTAGTGCAATAAGGTGTTCCGCTAACCGTAAGTTTACTAACAACAAAAAGGCGATTATTTAAGGACGAAAACGCGGGCTTTCTAGCTTCACCGCCTTAATACGAATGTGCCGCACGTACAGTCCACTGCGATTCGAAGGTTATCGCGGAAATGCTACTCTTTCAAATGAAGCTGACAGAACCCCAGTAGCAACTCTTCCATGCCAGTTTCGTTAACGTCGGCGTAGATAAAAGGCAACCAAGTCAGTGCTTGATAACAACGAATGTAAAGCTTGAAACCCAAAGCGTGGCAAGTCAGTGGTGCGGGCCATTGTTGTAGCATGGAACAGCTAACAAGGGAGCGAAGGGTGCGAAATCTTGATTTTCATCGTTCCAAAATGAAACCGTAGGACGGTGGCACGCGTTGCCGCTCTATGCTGGCGCGATAACCTTCAAGTTGTGCTGGACTCTACTTCATAGCTGATAAGAAAACTTATTTGTCCCTTTCCTAAAGGAAAATTTAAAACACGCGAATCTTGATAGTGAACACACAATGTTGGCCTCCACTTCCGCCTGACGAAGTTCTGGGACAGCGCCCCACTTACGAAGACACTCATGATCACGCTCACGCACGAGCGCGTGCCCGCATAACCCCCTGCCCTACGGACGAACGAATCACCCGTGGCCTACCCATAAACCGGCAAACGGGAATTTAGTTTATCATTATCGTAATCTAGGCTCCTCAAGGTGGGCTTTACAGTTAGTGTTCAGCATACACAACTCGCATGTTAAAGTCAGTTATTTCAAGCTTCGTTCGAAAAACGGCGCGCAAGAAGCCTTGCCTACCTATTTCCCCGTCCAATCTTCTGGTCGACCACGGCCCCTTCCACCCTCCAAAAAAAAGTCCTGGCTACGCGCCTGATTCTGCTCAGTCGCCCTGGTTTCGGAAGCGTTATTGATTGTAATTGTCCGAACAGCACAGCCTGTGACATCTTCATCCTTTTGCAGGGCGGCGGGAGACGTCTTCGGGCAAGCCGATAGGCCTTGGTGAACTCGTTATGGGTGGTGATCTTGACATTGGCACTGAACAAGTTCAACCAGCCGTGGCTTTGGGCGCGGTAGGTTAGTCTTCGCAAGCGGGCGTCTTCCGTTTTGTTGCGGTTTCCATTCTTTTACGCTGTTCCTGCGTGTTCCTGAACCCACTTGATTCGAATCCACAGGTCATTCTCAGTCTGTCGGATCACGAGGCCTGCTCCCGTTGTGGCCATTCTCCCTTTGGTTTAGTTCCTCACCTCCTGTCTTGAGTCGCGGAGACTTATATGCCTTCTCGGTCTACGATGGCTTGGGCTATTTGGAGTAAGAGGCTCTTATAAGAGCCAAAACTTTCCAAAACGCAATCCAACATATTGCAGTAGAAAAATTGGAATTCGCCGTAAACTTCAAACTCTAGGTGTCAGAAGACCCATTCACCCCCTATTTCGTTATATTTAAGAGAACCCAGACAATTCGTCGCAAACATAATTATGCTGAAATACGTTGAATGCGGACCTCTGCACTGATACGTTTCGTATGTGTTTCTTTCCAGGATTTAGTTTCTCTGCTTTTTGACGCAAATTACTCTACAGGCAATCAGTGCGAAGTACATGTGGCAAATCTCTCACATTCACTATTCCCCTGCACGTGCACCGCTCCCAAGCACGTGGCGCCGCATAAATCTGTAACGGCGCACTCGCGGGACTAATTTTTGTTCAATTCTGGCAGATTGTCATTTTAGTGCTCCAGGGAGCACTCGGGCCGCAGCTGTAACACTTGGGTTTACCATCCCACACGCAACCCATTTTTTTTGTTTGGTGCGCCGGCCATTTTGTTAATACTTGTATTCGCAACTTTCAGCTGCTATAGGTGGCACCACGAGAAATCCAGTATGGCCGTTCGAGAGAATTTAAGTCTATAAAGCTGAACGGAGTGTATGCGCTGTATGCAAGGTGTTGACAGAGTGGTGTGCCACCGCTTTACTGTAGCGTCACGCGACTAACCCCAATATGACGAATGCAAGGATACGCTGCACTACAGAAGGAAAAAAGTTGGTGACGCGGTGTGCTACATATCTTGCTGTCCGACTGATTTTTCCCCTTTACCGCAACTGAGTGCTGCTACCTGCTTTTATCGCGCACTCCGCAGAATGTCGCTGCTTCTTTGCGTTGTTATTTATTATTTGGAGGCCCAATTTTTCTGGTTGCGGCTACGTTTTATGTATTTGTCGGTGCAGTGGTCTGGCGCCAGGCAATTCCTTGGAGTGTGCCGCCCAGACTGCCTGTCTTGCCGGCGCACTGACAGCGTATCGCATCGTGTCTTTAACTCGCGTCAACCCCGCCACGAAGGCAGGCGTCGTGAAATCATGGTGCCTGTCTCGGCGCCTGCCTTCGTGCTACAATCGGCGTGACTACGGCAGTTCCAGACGACTAGGTTACCATATATTGTACTAAGCTTTCACTGCGCGAAGCACGACGTCTGCCCTCTTGACGGGTTCGACGTTGCGAACGCAGCTTGCTACTACTACGGTAACCTTTGCTATCTCCTTAGAACGCGTGAAATCTAAGGTGCCGTCTCATGACGAGTGCCTTTGCGACGTGGCCCACGTGAGAATGGCAGCGCACGGCGACTGCAGGGACATTTCACGGTGCTTACCTTCGTGGTGGGATCGATGAGACGACCGCAGCTTGCGACCAGACAACTAACGATTCGCTCCCAGGGTGCGACAATTATAATTGTAGCATCACGAGACAGTTTCAGCACACGTATACGACACTTTCACAGCGCCTCCCTTCGTGGCGGGGTCGATGCGATGCACCGCGCGAAAACTACGCCAAGCTTTCTCAACGCCTGCCAACGTAGCATAGCCTTTTATATGTGTGCGTGATAGGCTTCCGAATCCGCATCTTATAAGAATCCGTTCGTTCTTGAGGCGGACATCAATCGGAAACGAGCGGAGGTTTGTGTTGCAGCGGCACTGCGGTACGCATCACTTTTACCATCATGTACTGACCGCACTCGCAACGTTCTTCCTTCTTGTGTTACTGCGTCTCTCACCTCTTTTTATAATTTTTTCGCTAAACAAGACCGTGGACCACCGACAAGAACTAGCCCGAAGCCACACTCAGCTAAACGTAAACGCATAGAGGGAATCACCGATGCTTGGGTACAGCGATTTGCAGCCGACGCAGCAGCGTATAATCTTTCGACTGGTTCCGGCGACCACCGCGCGGGGACGCCACTGTTGGTGAAAGTTGCAGAATTGACGCCAACGACCATTACGACTACGGTAACTTCATTCCTTTGATGAAACAGGTCTTTTGCCTTAAAAAGGGCGGCCATGTTTCCACAAAGCCAGTTCCGCCAACCAAGGTTTCTACGTGAGTCCTTACGATTTCAGGTCCACTTACTCTCTGTTTAATGGTGGGAATTGTCTAGTTTTTGTGGGCGTACATAAGGCGCCATAATTTCAGACGCCTCTTGCAAGTCGTCGATTATTTGTCTGACTCCTGAGAACATTAGTGATAGCGATATTCTTTATCACTTTTCATCGTTTCCTAAAGTTTTCTAAATACGTCTCGTTGTCTTTTTTAGAACTGCATAGCGTCTGAACGTATCCGGTGGCGCAGTGTGTGCATGGGCGCAGCCTTCATTACATTGGTAACCATTCGTGCCACCAAAACAGCATTGAAGCCGAGAAAAATGTCTGTCGTAGCCTACAACAGGACATTGCAAATGACAGATGGACAGAACACATGGCACACGAATGTGGTCAACCAAGAAATGTGGTTGAAAAACTCAAACTATATCAAATAATTTTGTAAGTAAAACACGGGCGGAAATTTGTTTGCCTGTAAAACGTATAACTTAGATTGTTTCCAATATGCAAACCTAAATTTTTGTTCTTAACATATTTAATTAATCATAAATGTTTTAAACTTTTTCTAATATATGTGCCTTTTACAATAAAACATTACATTATCTTTTACAATTGACGTACAATTTTTGACGGCGTCAACAATAATCTGGATACAATCCATTGTAAGTAAGTGAACAGCTTTTACCTCAAGATGCGTTCAACATGTGCGCGTGACCATAACATGATGCCAGAAAAGTGTTTGGTATTTTTATGACCCATTCCGATTTTTGTCTTCACGTGGGTGTACCCAAAAGAAAACTTGTGGAGTGCGTTTTGGAATGCCCGTATTGCGTTCACCGCAATCACCGCTGCTCCTGGGGCACCGAGTGCAGAGTACACCGCCGCATACATTTCCCCGATGAAACATGACATTTCAAGTGTTTTCTGGTATTTTGTGACACATTTTGATTTGCTTCTCACGTGGGTGTCCCTAGAAGATAACACACGAACTGTGCTCTGGTGTGCACGTATTGTATTATCCGCAATGTGTTTCAGCTGCTTTTGGGGTAGGCAGTGCAAAGTACACCGCTGCGTATACTTCCCTGGTGGGAACTGTTTAACATGTGTGACGGTGAAGACGTTTAAAAGCTGCCGCCAACTAAGGTTGGAACGCGTTTGGGTTCCACAGCCTAACTGATGTTCAACAAAAATGTGTTGTCATTAGTGGGCAGCACAACAGAATTCACGAAAACGAGCACTACCTTATCATGAGTTTTCTACGATGCTTCGTTCATCAATTGAGTGCAATTAGAGGACTTCAATTTTAGTTCAGCAAACCAGCCAGGCTGCCCACTTCACTATGTAATTAAAGATGATGCTGCAATACGATATAAGTAGCCGCTGGATGTAATGCTAGTAAAACGGCGCCTCATAATTAAGCGCGTATAACTGCTTGGGTAAAACTCTTTAATTGGATCAATTTGTTCAACCAGGGCAATTCTGTTTTATTGGTTTTCAGAACACTCCGATGAAACACACCATACCGTGCATTTGTGTACCAGCGTAGCTGAATTAGGAGGTGTCATAGGAGGTGCAGTGTCGGCAAGTACTGCACCTGGGTGGCCAGGTCTTTTTCGGGCGAGGGAGTGCTGATCGTGGACCAAACAGCCTTTCCGGCATGTTTGAACCCATCTAGATTAGGCTCTCAGGCTCCAGGAATGATAGTTGCTTCCGAAGCAGGCGAGACTCTATACCCACCTCGATTGGAGTCAGGGTGCCAGAATATTACAAAGCTATACCTGGCAGGTCTTGAAACCCCATTCTGCTGAAGCAGCTGCTTGGGAATGTTCGTCCTGGCTCCAACTTCTTATACTATAAGCGAACGGCTGCTCTTTTTTAAGGCTACTGTTACGTTCACGACGCTTCATGCAGTGTCTGATCGCTAAACCGAAAAAACACAACCACACCTTAAAGCAGCCATCCGCTCCTTATGCGTATTTTCAAGTGAGAATCGACTACGTCTGGACTAATGACCCTTTTGGCCCGGTGGCGCTGATTTGATAAAGAAAGTACACTTTCCAAAGAACTATCTATAAGCTGTGCCTTGGATAATTTGAATCTCACGCAGCGACGGAGTTACGTTGGGTAGAATAGCGTGGCACCCGGTCTTCGGCGCGCGGAATTTAGACTATTCCATTCGTTGTGGCCTCTACATCTGATATTCGGAGCCAAACGGCTCTTCTTATCAGAGTAGTGCGTCACTTCACTGCGTCACTTCACAAGAGTCAGTTCACAAGAAGAAATACATTGCGACGCCTCCTATGACTTGCCAAAGCAAATGCCTGTCTTTACTTCCCAGCAGCTCTAAAGCACCCGATCACGGCGGCTGTCAGGCCAGCACTACAGAAGAGAACGCTAAGAATCTGTGGGTGTGGTCAGGCAGCATTTGGAGACTGGCGTTGCCACCGTTCAACGCACAAACGCTCTCTAGCGAGGAAGCTTTGCTGTATTACTAGAGGAGCTCTCAGACAAGAAATGCTTATTATAGGGGAGCGATGTTTGAAGAACAGGACAGGTCCTCATAGAACTAACTACTGGCCATGTTTCGCGCTACAGAAGACTCCATAAAGATGAAAGAACAAGAAGTGTGGTTTTGAATCCATAAAAAATATCAGGCAACGTAGAAGAACTCTCTATCAATAACGAAAGAGTCACGGCCATTGGGATCAAGCTACATCAGCCTTGCAGTTTAAATATAGCACAGGCCTATTCGCCAAAAACTAGCTACGATAATGACGTTGGAGAAATTTTCTGCGAGGACGTGTAATCATAAATCAAGAAGAGAACAACACAGTCCACAATACTGATGGGTGATTGTAATACAAAAGTCGGTAAGAAGCAAATTGTAGAAAGATCAGTGAGATACTTTCAAAAAGACACTCGCAGCAGTCGAGGAGATACACTGGTCGGATTTACGGTAAGCAATCTTCTGCGACTTCTGAAAACATTCTTCTACAAACGAAATAATTAGAAATCGACATGGAAAAGTCACGATGGTACAACACGAAACAAAATTGACTTCCTTTTAAGTGGCAACCGATGCATTATGCGAGACGTAGATGAGATACATTTTGCGCCTGATCATCGCGTTTCTAAATCACACACGCCTCAGTGACTCCTGGTGATTTCCCGCACATTATGGAGAGAAGGTCTTGATCGGGGGAGGAATTGCCGGCATACCAACCAAGGCTACTTCCTTCGCCAAATAAATACCATCCCCACCAACACAGGATAGTACCTGAAAGAAGAAATTATGTAACCCGGGAAAAGTAAGAAACCCAGCACGAAGTCAATCAGAGCCAGTACGAAAAAGTTGAATATAACTCTAGAAAACAAATTTCCGCTTCTAAACGAGGAGAACGAAGATACTATAGACAGTGAAAATGAAAATATAACAACGGCAAATACAGGATCTTCAGAAGCTGTGGCAGAAGCAGCATGTAGGAAAGAAACGGCAAAACTGACTAAGAAAACAAAGGAAATAGTTGTCAAATGTAATAATATAAAATGTCAAGAGCTGTGAACCAAAGTAAGTTGGCAGAGCGGCAACATTTTTCGGATTCATAAAAATGATGATACCAAGGACCTTAATGTACCAAGGGCAGACCCATCAGCCTACTCTCAGTTGTTTACAACGTCTTAAGCAAAGTTATATTTAACGGCATTGGACACAGCCAGTATTCCCAACAACCCAGAGACCAGGCTTGGTTTAGAAAGGTGTGCTCAACCATAGATAACATCATGTTGGTAATCAAATAATAGAAAAATCCGCTAAATGTACTAAACCATTTTACATGTCATTTCTGGACTATAAGAAAGCGTTTGACTTAAAACCGCAACCCTCCAAAAAGCAATAATAGACCAGGGCGTAGAAAAGACTTACAAAAGACTTCTTGACGACATGTGTACTTTATATAAGGGCAGGACAATACTTCACAAGCAAAGCGATAAATTTCCCATCCAAAAAGAAATAGACACTATCTTCTCAAAGCTGTTAACAGCATTTCTGAAGGGGGTATTCAGGAAGCTTAACTGGGAAAACACAAAAAAATAGTAAACAGAGGATATTTGAGTCATATGTGGTTTGCAGACGGCATAGTATTGCTGATTGATACTGCAGTATACCTGCAAAAACGCTTTAGGGAATAAAATAAAGAATCAAGGCTGTGGGACAAAAAATAAATATGAAAAAATCTCAAGTAAGGACGAAGAAGCATGCTGTAAGCGCAACTTAGGAGGCGAAGCGCTAGAAGAAGTGCAAGAAAATAACTACCTCGGAGAGTGGTTGGTGCTGACTCAAACTACGAGAAAGAAATAAGGCGCAGAATGGGCTGGGAGCAATCGGCAGGCACTCCCAAATAATAAAAAATAAGCTACCTCTCTCACCCAAAAGAAAAATGCACAACCACTGCATACTGGCTGCGATAACACACGGAGCAGAAACTTGGCACCTTTCTGAGCAAATGCAAAGAAAACTTTGATCTCTCAAAGAGCCATTGAACGAATAATGATAGGGATAACTCTTAGGGACAGGAAACGAGCTTCTTGGATCAGGCAACAAATACGAATACATAATCATAGTTCAAGTAAAGAAAAAGAAATAGGCTCGGGCTGGCCATGTAATTAGAGGAACCGACAACGGGTGAACCACCCGGGGTAAAGGGGTTTTAACCAAGAGATTAGTCTAGAAGAAGGAAAAGGCCAATATCACGACGGAGGTATGAAATACGGAAGTTCAGAAGCCAGCAGTGCAGTCAAGCCGTTCAAAACAAAATTTGTTGCAAATCAATGGCAGTGGCCTTTCCCCTGCATTTGGCCTTAGTAGGATGTTGGCGATGATAACGATAATGAAATATCTGCATTAGGAACTCAGGAATGCACAAAATCACAACAAAACAATTCAATGCTGGCTTACTGAAGAGAAGCAAGTAATGCATTGGACAGTAGTAAGTTGGTAAAAAGGCAATTTATGTAATTTTCCTAAGGATATGAGTGTTTAATTTTTAATTTCCCAGCATTGCCAAAGCCTATGCTTGAGCTCAAAGCGTATTTTAACGACAGCGAGTTGGCGAAGCTCTGCTGTTGGGGCTGCAGCACGGCTATAATTGCTAGCTTTGCTAGAGGGTACACAATTTGTAGCTGCCCATGCTTTTGGCGGTCTGAAATCATTTGCTCTTTGCACGTTTTATCTTTGGTACTGTTCATACCCATATGCGTAGATATCGCTCGTTGGCAGTCTTTGTCACACATGGCCTTGGTCCAGAAAAACAAGACGAACGTCGCGACCGTTATCATAGTCATCATCCTTATTATCCTCAGTTATCATTGAACTCCTTGCGCTGATGAGTCATCTTTCTTTCTTGCCAGGCATTGACATAGACGATATAAATAAAATACGAAAGTTCTCTGTAAAACGGAATGAAACCACTTTTCAGGCTCAGTGATTTTTCTTCAATGGTGTATCCATTTACAGGTGTTGGGAACTTTTTAGGACTTCGGAACTTTTTCTCGCTGCTTTTGAAATCACTGAAATCCCGGAAAGCAGGACTAGAATGACTAGACATTAAGGCAGTTGGAGCAGTGCTTTTTAAAGCGATTAAGCCTGTGTATATGATAGGGGAATAGAGGTCAATCTTACATAAACAAGATACAGGCTCACAAGGGTGCCTAATATTTTTACATGTACCCTAATCCTGGCCTAAATTGATAGAGATTTTTTTCACTACGGTGTTTCTCGTATTACTGGTTTCGGTAGGAAGAGGGTGTCTGTCGGCTTGCTACAAATGTGCTCATGAATTTATATTTTAGCTACAATTGTTGTCAAAGGCTCTCGCGGCTGCCGCTTAACAAAAAGCACAATTTGAATAGGCTTCTTGAAGTGATCGTGAGAGATAGACAATATTCGCTTGACTTTCGCTTTTTATTCAGCAGGCGATATCAGCCAGTTATGAACTCCCGATGCAGTGTAACAAAGCTGTAACTCGCATCGCGAAGGAAAAGTGTCCGTCAGCACAAATTCAAGTTTAAGTAGCGTGTTTTTGTTACAAGAAACTTGAATGATGCTTGTTACCCTAATGCGACAATGTATTGTCTGTTGATGCCACAGTTATATGGGTACTAGCTGCCAATAGAGATGCCTTCACAATTCTTGACAGAACATTTGTTTATTTTCTCCAACAGCCAAGAAATGAACCCTAAGGATTGCCGAGTAGTGCGCTTTTCCTGCGCTCCACAATGTACGCCAAGTCAGAGAAATAGTCCCATGTGATTTCGTTTTATGGTATTTTTTCCACGCACAAAAACATGTTCTGTCCTAAAGTTTTGTCTTTCATGTGCAGTAAAGAAACTTTTGTGTAAACTTTTCTCCTTTGGATAGATATTATACAGTGAACGCCATGTTTCAAAAAAATGTAGGCATACTTAGAAAACAAAGGGGTGTAAGTTCAAGCTTAATACATATGAAGTTATTTATGTTGTGGCCTATACCAGGAAATTTATGTTGTGGACTTGTAAAATCGCGAAAACACCACGACCTTTCATTGTCCGAACGAGGTGCGTAGCCCTGGTTTTCCGAAACCGGTACATGAATTAGACGTAAACCTAAAAAAAAAAACGTAAAAAAAACGTAAAGGCGTAAAGTGTTGCTATCGGGTGCAGTCTGAGAACGTTATTCGCGTTACCAGGCAGAATTGGACTGCTCAGAACTTCACAAAGTTCTGAGCAGTCAATGTTAGGGCAACAGGCAAAGCAAATTTTTTTTTTGCAAGGGAACAAACTCGTAACCTTGTAAAAGACAGAGTTGGCTATAGCCACCTCTGTCTTTTACAAGTGTACGAGTTTGTTCCCACTCATTTTCGACAACAGGCATTCGGCACCTTCTGAAAACGTACCTCTCCTTAGTGTCTAAACTGACATCATCTGATACTACCAAAGATAGCATCGCTACAGGGGATTCTCTGAGGTGAGTCGCATACTTCGGCCCGAATATCTATACCGCCTCCCCACTTCGGGCACATCACACTTGCTGATGTACGTAACTTTTCCAGACGGCGTTTCAGTCATATAGCGAGACTTTATCGGGAGAACATGCACGGCAGGTGTCTAGTCAACAGAACGTCCGTTGTCATAGCGGCTTTATGACTAGCGGTACAGAAAAAGCTTCACTACGTTTTGGGTTGGCGCCTTGCGAACCAGCAAACATATGTAGACACACTCTCAGATGGCGTACTTGACGCTGCAGTTCGCACCAGCAATCTCATAATCTTCTTCGCGTGTCGAGAGAAAGGTTGCGCGGCGAAAACAAGCCTGCAATTGAGGGGTTAATAAGTGATTGTTCAGAATAATGGCATGCTGTTTGGCTCGGCACGTGGCAACGGCCAGCAGACGAACAGAGAAACGAAAGGGTTAAAACGCATAAGAAAGAACAACAGGGCCTAATGAACTAAGACGGAAACGGAGGGGAAGAGTGTTTGAGGATAGTGGGTACATTGAATTAGCGCAAGGACGAAACACGAGAGAAACAAAATCACGGGACGTACCCTATATTTCCACGAAAGTGTTTACAAAATACACCTACATTTTACGTCGTCGGCGCATTCACTAGAAGGAGGAAAAGGAGAAAAAGGGCTTGTTCAGCTTATTCATATACAGGTGTCTGACAAAATATTGCTTCAGAAACCACACTTCTTTGTGTGGTTTTGTGTGAGAAGAATGCTGAACATATGCCTTTTTTGTATGCTGGAGGTGCATTTGCACCTGCCACTATGGTTCGCAAGGGTACTCCCCTCGTTACAGCCAATAGTGCTGAGTGATGCTCTCAATGTCCGTCATTCAGGAATCGCCCCATCTGTGGAATAGAACATTTCGGCATTGGAAGCACAATATTGTAAACTACACCCGTACTACTAAAGGACAGAAAGAGCATGGCGTGCTTTTTTGAACACCCAGGTCTTTTTTATTTCGCAGATGACTGCTTGTCACGTATGCGCCAATTTTGTGGAGCCGAAAACACGACAGGCACTCCGCATTTCCGTACACCTTTTGGATACAATGGGAGAGCTCATGACAGAAAACACACAAAAACTACAAGAAAACAGGTGTCTGCAGTACCTAGGCATGTGCGTATGCATGAACCGTGAAAACGTATGCTGCCAAGTATATCCGAGTTCTTAAAAGACATTTCTGAGTTTCACTATCCGTCCATTCAAACGTTATAACAACGGGAATACCGAAAAACAGCCTGCGCCTTCCTCCGCATAGGGCTTGGGAACACCAGCTTGATGCTGGCGTCATTATACAGGTCAAGCACTTATAGTGCAGGTTCCCCTAAAAAACCATTCAAGTAGGGCTGATAGCCTTGTATCCAAACAAAGATTTCAGATACATTTCTGAGAGAAAGGAGCAGTCTGAAAAAGTGAGGGGAGTGCTGGTCCTTATATCCATCAGCTGTCGCATGCCCTCGAAAATGTGGCGGGGAAAATGAGGATTATGCGTTTATTTGGCTCCCCACAGGTTGGCGCGAACGTGTCCCAAACTCAACTGTGCAACGAATACACCTCAGTGTTTTAAGAAACACTTTACGGCAGACGGGGCGATGCCTAAACGGCAGATCTACAGAGCAGTCGATCAATATTATTGGCTGTAATAGATGGCGGGCACTTGTCAGTCCATTTCGCAGGTGCAAATGCCCACCAGCCTACATAATATGCAGGTTTTGCGCAGGTAAAGCAGCTGCCGCGAACACGGACTTTTCCAGGCGTTTGTATTGTTCAAGAAGGCGACGTGTCAATCAGCACCCATTCTGTGGAATTGTCCACAATGGTCATGCAGTTGGCTGCTTGGGATGGCTGCCTCCTTGTACTCCGTAGTTATCCGGTTCTTGGAGAGTCGGATGCCGTGGAGGTTTGTGTGGATGACGCAGTCTTCGCTAATCGGACTGCTGGGTGTATCCAATCATCCCTCAGGGAATCATTCGCGAGATCCGCCAGTTGTTCTGGGCGATCAGAGTTCTCGCCAGCTGTGCGGATGTGTAGGGTCGCAGACGCGCGGCCCACACGCAGTGTGCACGTTCGCCACATTGTCCAATTCCACGGTTCTCTTGCTGCGACCGGAGGCGCCCCGATCTCGCCGTGCCTAGTGACGATGAAATGAGGGCTCGGCGCTCCGGTACTCTCAACACCAACCAAGGGAGCAACCGCGGAGGGTCTGGCGAAGCAAACGTGAGAGCTGATGAAGGTGAATTTTTCGTCGTATTCAAAGTTACAGAAGAAGGCAGTTTCCAACTCGTTTTAAATCGGATGGTCGTTCTGAGCGCGCAGGTGAAGAGCCTTCATGTACTGCTACCTGATGTTGAGGGCGCGCTCCAATAGGAATTTGAGCATTTGGAAAACAGCTGCTGCTGGGTCACGGCTATCTATAAAAGTACAAGGCTTAAGCAACAAACAATTAACGTAACAAGATGAGGCTAGCCATACCTTCAGCTTTTTTTCGGTGAAAGGTACCATGTGTCGCCAAACTGTCCACTGTGCAGCATTTCTGTATAGCAGAACTTTGCGCCGTATCCACCAAAACAGCGTATGACAGACGCTAGACGTAAAAGTTTGTGTCCTGACTCTCCACACTGTCTTTTCTCTTCTTTAAGTAACAGTGAACGTTTTTCGTAAAGCCCTACCAAATAAGATGTCAAGATATGCTTGAGCTCATACCAAAGCAAGCACAGTCGTTTAATGCTGCAGCCTCGTTGCTTTTTCGTTAGCAACAAAGGGAATCGGCTGTACAGATGTATTTGAGGACGTGTTTCCTGAATTATATCTTCTATTTTACACGGGGGCGCTCGGAGCGGCGTAGTGCGGCCTGTAACATTTTTTTTCCGCTAGTCCCTGCCGCCCACAGTACCTGTTTGCTGTACCCACTACGGTTTTACGTCGCTCGTCGCTTCTGCTTGCTTTTTAATGTTGCCTTGCACTATTCCCCACGTACTCTAACTTCAGCGGATTTCACTGCTGTCAGCAGTCGTTTTACACAACGGGTTGTTCTGTCATCAATTGTCGCATTAGCGTGTTGTGGCTTGTCTGCAAGATGGGTGCGGGACAAACAAGCGTTCTCAAACAAGCGGCGAATTCCATTTCCTTCGTGTCTACCTAAGCTTCGGTAAAAGAGATCGGGGATGATCGGCCATACTTTGCTTCAGCCAATTAAGGGAGCTTTTACGAAATCGCTTCTAGAACTAGAATGTTTGCCTTGTGCCCAAGATAAGTGCTTGACAAACAAGTGCTATAACGGCCGGAATGCTTTATATACGGCAAAAAAAGCATAAGCAATAACATCCCTTGACCACCTCGGTGATTATACAAAATTCTTAGTTGGCGCGGGCAAGTTGGTCAGGAAGCGCGGGGTTACCGTATTCGGCTTCAGTTTTGGAGGTCCATGGTTCAAATCGCCGGCAAAAATGTTTTTTTTTGTCGCAGTGAGGAATTTAGTAGCTGTTTTTACAAGGGTGCGCTCCTGTTCATTGCTTTCAATTACGTTGACGTTGGCGACTTCCCTTCACAATTCCCGAGTCATTAAATCAGTTTATTCTATCTCAAAAAAAAAACTCGCCGTGATCACCCAGAAAAAAGACGTCAAAACTACTTTAAAATCGGAGTAAATATGTCAGGGTCTTTCGTTCATAAGTAGTTTTGTGTATAAAAACCTGAATTTGTAGATATAATCCTATTATAGCTTTCGGAAACACAAATAATTTTAGCAATATAACCGTACTAACACGACTTTCGTCATGCATGAAAGTGCTTCATTGCAGCCTGGCAACTATGTCTCACTGTGTGTGCGTTTCTGAGGATCGTGCGATTGTGTTGTGGGTAGAGTTTTTTGCTGTGTTTCTTCAGTATTATCTGGCGGTTTCCAGCTTAAATCATATTTACAGAAGTTTTATTCTGTGATCTCTGTCCTTCCAACCTACGCGTGTGTTGAAAACACGGGTACGGGAAGAACGATCATCGCCGTCCACCTCGAAAGACTGCGCGTGAAATGTGGATGGCATTGCTTCCGAACAAAGTGTTTAGGGGTTCGCCAAAGTAAAGATAACAGTGAAGAAGGAATTTACGGTGGAAACATCGTTTCTGCTAGGGTAAGTAGGAATGTCTGATAAATCTGTACTTGTTTGGAATGGGGTCCGGTATTTATGGGTCAGCGGTTCACTGAACCCCATCTACTTTTCTCTGAAATCCTAGGGGACAAAGCAACATGCTGGGCGACGTGGATTTGCCTGTTCACGCTTTCCGCCGCAGTCAGCATCTACTTACATGGACGCGTGACCTTGGCTACGATGGTCACGTTGTAGTAGAGGGCTGATGAATATTTGATATCACGCGAGGTTCCTTAACACCCGGCGTTTGAGCCTTATGTGTCTATCAAAAACTGCCTTCGCGGCTGCAGATCCCGTCGAAATTTCGTGAGAGCGGCACCACACTGTGTTCAGTACACACTCGTGAGTGCCCGAATGTCAGTATGTGGTTAAGAGTAACTCCCAAAGGTTCCTCTTGCAAGACACCACTTTAAGGGTTTCTTCAAGATCTGCATTCATCCCTTGATGCAAGTGTACAGGATTCTGCAGTTTTTGTCGATTTGTCTAAGCATTCGATCCCATCACACACGGCAGACTACTTCTCAAACATCACCCTGATGTCCTCACTTGGTGGATCGTAGATTTTCTTTCTTCTTTAAACAAACGTGCCCGAAACAGGGTTCCAAAGGTTGCGATTTTACGTGCGCTATCGCTGGAGTACTATCGCAGGAACGCCCTTCCGCAAAAATGGTTTTGAAAGCGTTAGTATTAGCTGAGTTATCGTTGATCAAAAAGGGCTGGAAATAAGGCCTGAAGCTTTCACCCTCTCGTCGCGCTCCAAAGCACTGTGGATGCTGTGACATCACCACGACCTGGCATAAGACCACCTAGAGACATTAGAGCTTTGAGCTACGCACAGCCATTGGCTCTGCTTGTCACGCTTTTCTTGCTTTAGCAGCCAACGTGTGTGCTCCGGCCGCTGCCGGCTGCGCCGAGCTGAGCGGGGCCAGTCAGCTAGCGGGCCGTTCGCACTACCGTGGTAACGCAAGCACGTCAGTTTTAGAATGGGGGAAATGAGCGTTCGACGACCAGATAGGGGGATCCCAAACACAACACCCTCGCTGGTGACAGTGACTGAAGATTTCCACTCACTACTAGTGGCCCGCTGGCACTTCTTGCAGGCGGTGCTGACGCAGCGAGCATGTCCCTCCGGGTTGCGGCGAAAAGGATTAGCATCGCTGCAGTTATTCAGTTACCACTTCACGAAGCTGAGCTGACAATGATCACCAGCGCAATATTTCACTGCAGTGTTCTCCCCTTTCACGTATTAATTTCATTTCATCAGGGGGGGGGGGGGGGGGGGGGTCGTACATTCAGGTTGCAACATCTTCAGAAAAATGTGACAAGGAATAACGAAATAGGAAACTAAAAGACAGGAATCAACACTCAAGTGACTGCGTACATCATGGTTTCAGCAACTTCATAAAAAAGATAACAATGATGACAAGTTTTAACAAGGGACAACAAAAAAGAAACAAAAAGGAGGGGAATGAACACTCATGTGACAAGGCATACATCGAGGTTGTGACATCTAACAATGTGACAATGATCATACATTTTAACAAAAAACAACGCGGAAAAAAATAAAAAAAGGAATGAACACTCTAGTGACAACAGCAAGACTAAGAACGGATTTTCAGCAATAGTTTCCTATGGCGGGTGCTGACAAGATTTAAGTTGCTGCGGTGCATGCCGTATCACGCACACACTGCACAGTGGGCTCCTTGTTGACCGTTGAGGCAGATGCTTGCCGGGCTCACGCGTATACATCCGTATTCCGTATATAACGGAAACATCTACAAAATAAGCTAAGCTCACTTGAAGCATGGTGAAGATTTACATTCGTTCCTCCAAAGATAGCTTTGCTGTACTGCCACTCGGCGGAACCGCTGAAACATGCACCCCCGATTTCCCCCACAGTGGGGACTGCTGATTGGCTGTCGATTTTAAGAGACCCCCCACAGCGGCTCCGTAGTGTTCAGCCACCAGCTGTGCCATGAAGGCTGCGCCAGAGTCGCAAATTTACGTCAGTGTGAGGCTGGCGAGAAGTATTGACAGGTAAACAAGGAAAGAAGCGCACGTATTTCTTGGACTTTTTGGCAACCTCTGCTTTATGCATTGGTGTAATATTTGGTATACATTTTGAAAATATAAGTGCCGATTTCGTACTTGAAATCGCGGCCTTCAAAAGCCTATTTATCGGCCCTTTGAAGTATACGCCTTCTAATACTTCTACTCATTTGCCCCCTTTACTTTTGGTGCCCCCAAGGCAGTGTGCTAGCTGTCCATTTTAGACTTCAGTTAAATAATGCGCAGCTTAGGCTTCGGATACACGGATAGAGACGAAAGAAACACACAGCATAAGAGGGAAAGTGCAAACAAGCAAGTGTTTATTCTTTGGAATGCCTCCTACGACCGTACACAAAATACATGACCCAAACCGTAAAAAATGGCAAGGGCGGGGCCACAGACAAGATGAAGAAAGAAACATCAAAATACTGCAATTTTGACTGAACTATTGAAGTGGGAACGTGCAGCGGCCGAATAATCAAAATATTCCGCGTACACGCAATTACACGTGCAAGGTGCGTCTTTAAAAAGGCGATTTTGGAAGAACTTGAAGAAAATCACGTCGAGCTCAGGCATTCTGCGAAAGTGCCTAATCTCAGATAATAGGACTCCACAACTTTCTTCTTCTGCTGCTTGGGGGATATGAACAAACCTCGGTCTGCTCGAATAAAGCCTTCTATCTACACACTTTGCAGTGTGCGGCCAATTTTCTAGACCCACTTCGTCCATTCGCCTTTGTAGCGGTGCTCCCTGAGCCTGGTGTTTAAGCACCCGCATGTCTGTCATATACACTTTATTTTGCAGTTCAAGAAGATGCGGTAAACAGCGCCGGCAGAGCATTGAACAAATTTGTTTTGTGCTTTGTGTCACTGATATTTTCAGGCCGTTTTTCATCCTGATTAACCCTTTAACAAAGCCCTTTAATTTGAGGGGGGGGGGGGGGCGGAGAAAACAACTTCAACTTCCCACTTCGCTTTTACCTTCCTTATTTTGGGTATGTACGGGATCACTGCCGCCTGTGTTTTTTCTTTCTTACCCTGCTCTTCTCAGAACCCTTGCTTGGGTTAATCCCCTTGGGGAATTTCTCGGCAGTGGACACAAGAACTTGCGTGGGAAACCCGCTAGATCTTAAGCGGGCCCACTCTTTTTATGGCTGTCTTGTGTGTGGTGTGGAGAGGACTTTTTTAGTGGTCGGAGGAAACAACCTGCATCAGTACTTGCTTTTACTAGCTTTGGAAGTCTAGTGTCAAAAGAAAGCGTGGGGTTTTTCTACCCCGTTTGGTAAGACCCGCTGCCGCGGGATACTACAACCTGGATTTGAATGTCTTAATACCTCTGTCTACCGCTCAGTCGCTAAGTCAAACGTCTGACCGTCAAGACGTCAAGTTTTTACAGCTCCGTTCGTATCATCATAATCATCCTGGCCCTATACACCAGCCATCTCCATGAATTCACGTCACTTTTGTTTTAACTGAGACAATTTAGTATTTAATTGTACATCTGTGTCATCAAATACATTTCTTTGGCGCTCTTTGCCCTTGTTGGGCTTGCGACACTAAACTCAAACCATAATCTATTCTTTGATGTTAAAAATTGTGTGCACAGCTGGTCCGCATGGATTCATCTGTGACCTGAAGTCGTTTGGCATGTCCGTTACATGATATAATCTTTTTCAAGTTACATGTCGGAAAGAACCTTTCGTGGGAGACTTAGAACAGCACTTTCCATTGTTGATGTGCCAGGAAATGGGGTGCCGTAAGGCGGAGTTTCAAGCTGCACTCTGTTTATTTGGAATGTGAATTTCCTTTAAAATGCACTGCAAACAATAATTTCCTGTTCAATAAATGTACATGTCGTACAACTCCTCTTACAATCTCGAAACCTCTCTATCTGCGAGCGCAAATTCCAGCCTGTTGTTAACCAGCTAATGGCTGGACAGAAAGTAATGGTTTTCATTTTTTTCCCAGGAAAGTGCACTCTGGTTTTGTTTCCCTAGAGCCATTATATTCGGCCGGATTCAGGCATCAAGTCATTGTGTCTCGATTCTAGTCAAAAATAAGCACAAGTTTCTAAGTGTAATTTTAGACAAACGTCATATTTATCCTATATATCGAACAACTAAAACATAAATGCTTAGAAAGAGACTATTCTGAAGGTTCTGTCAAACATTTCGTTTGGGGGTGACAAAACGTCTGGGCGCTTGTACTAGCCTAATCGAAAACCCAATGGAGTACGTTAGCGTAGTCGAATGGGTCAGCCACTTGAACGTTCCTGAAAATGCTCGATCCGGTGTTTTATCAGGGTCTAAGCCTGCCCAATACCGTCTTTCGCACTAGTCCCGTGTAAAGCCTTGGAGTGTAACAAATTTATTTTATTTTATTTTTTTATATGACATACTGCCAATCCCATAAGGGATTCTAGCAGGAAGGGCGTGAACATAAAAATTCGAATAAGTACACAATAGAGACACATACATCGCGATAAAGTACAGAACGAAACTAACAGAATCGGATCATTTACATTTTCAGATCAAGGGAGGCATAAAACACTACTGTAAAGAAAAGTTGTTGGAAGAAAATAAATGCAGCGCCTTGAGTAATGGTTGACACAATGGCATATGCATAAAAAAACACAACAATAACAAAATACAATATTAAGAAACTACCCTACAATATGGCGAAGTAATTAAAGTAACGGCAAATATATAAACATCCAAAAACAGAAACATGTTCAAGAATCAACAGAGTATTTTCCCTTCTCCTGGATTCAGTACTGAATATTAATTGAAGAAAAAATATGATAACATGATACTTCGCTTGTACAATGTACACACAAACACAGAAAATGAGAATCAACCAAGTGATTCCGCTTGCATAATACATAGTTCATTTTCGACAAGGGTTAGAAACTTTGATAATTCGGTAGTGCTGGAAATACTCGGATCCAGTTTATTCCATTCATTAGTGGCCATCGGAAAGAATGAGTACTTAAAGCAGTTTGTGTTGAAGGAGTATTCGTTAAGTCTTATCGGGTGTTTTAGGCGCGTTGTTCTGGTTACGTGAAACGTGAGATAGGCGGATACATCAATGTTTAGATGACCATGGATTAATTCATGCCTAAATTTCGCACGCGCTAACCTTGTTCTATTCATAAGAGTAAGTAAACCAGCGTTTTTAATTAGTTCCGTCGGAGAATCTGTATGTCTGTACCTGTTGTAGATGAATCTCATGGCTTTCCTTTGTATTCCTTCTAGTTTCGTGATTTGCTGTTTTGTGAAAGGTGACCAAATGATATTACCGTATTCAAGTAATGATCGCACAAGGGAAGTGTATGCAAGCAGCTTTAGAGGAGGCGGGGCCTGGCGGAGCCGGTACCTGAGTGTAAACAAGCGGCGTAGAGCAGCTGAAGTAACATAACTTATGTGTACGTCCCATCTTAGATCTTCGGTTAAAATAATTCCGAGATATTTATGCTGATTTACTCTAGTTATGGGAATGTCATTAATAGTGTAGTGAAAATTTGACCTAGTTTTTTTCGACTTACCGATAATAATGTACACTTGTTTGCATTGAGTGACATCTGCCATTTACGGCACCAGCAGAAAACATCTTGTAAAACAGTATTTAAAGCTACATGGTCATCGGTTGAGTTTATTTCTCGATAGAGCACGCATTCATCCGCGAATAATTTGACTTTTTTCTTAATATTTGTAGGCAACTTACTAATAAAGAGAAGAAACAAAATTGGGGCCAGCACACAGCCTTGCGGAACTCCAGACGTAACAGAGGTGGTAGCAGAGGTTTCATTGTTAAATTCCACATACTGTGTACGATCAGTTAGATAATTTTTGATCCAGTTAAGAGCTGTAGAATTTCCTAGGGTGGCCTCAAGTTTTTGTATTAGCTTCTTGTGTGATACCTTATCGAATGCTTTGGCAAAATCGAGGAAGATTAGATCAGTTTGTTTTTGATTGTCAATACTCTGGGATACCTCATGTGTTGAAATGAAACTAGTACGAGCAAAAATCGGTCTTGTTCATGCTTTTCAAATCTCGTCAATACCTCACCATCCTTAAAAGGAAGTTTTAATAAACATTTATATCTCAACTCCATTTCAAATGTACATCCCTTTCTGCTCCGGTCCCTTTCAGAGAAAGAGAAAAGGCTAAGGAACGGGCTGTCTCGCTCTTCGACGCAATCCGAACCTGCGTCCCCTATATGGTAGCCTCTTGGCGGCTTCCTCCAAACCCATGTGGTGTAGAAGAAGTGACAACTGGGCTAGTTGGTAATGCATATGGGACAACTTGAAGGTAGCGCACTTAAACACGGACACTAGCGAAAGAAACGACAAACCACAGCGCTGGTTTGTCGTTTCTTTCGCTAGTGTCCATGTTTAAGTGCGCTACCTTCGAGATGTCCCATGTGGTGTATGACAAAACAAGTGTAAAAAAATCACGTTCCCAGAAGCGCGCTCCTGCAACATTTGTTGTCGCTGCAGCACAAATGAAAATGTGCAAAGTTTTACACTAACTGATCAAAACCGCCATCACCGCGTCCTCTGCTGCGTATGATGGAACCATTAGTGCCTGTAAAATTATGAATGAAAATACTAGTATCTTCACGGCCGGTAATGGCGCTATACTCCTTGTTGCGATTCATAAATTTAAAAGTCGCATTTCTTAACCAGTAATAAAAACTGACACCTTAAGTATTGTGTGGACATTCGTATCTTAAACATCTTCTCAAAACCATCTAGCCAATATTCTCACTAATATCCTTATGTTTTCAAGGTGTTAACAAAGAAGTAACAAATGTGTGCTTGCAAGGTGAGTTGGCAGTCAAGAAAACCTCGGAAAGCAAAGGGGAGGATGTGGTAGGTCATTGAAACAGATGAAGAATTTGGAAAGAAAGAAAGTGGAGAAGAAATGCCCGCCAGGTGGGATCCGAACCCATGACCTCTTGAATACCGGAATTCTGCGATAACCACTTCGCTACCGGCGGGGCGATTATCCCCTCCACTTCGAGGGGTATTTATGTTGAGGTATTTTTGTTTCCTGGGCTTAGAGGTGGTAGCCAGCGCCGCTCGGACTACTCGGGGTGAAGGGGACCTACTTTATAACCCCTGGGCCGCGACTCGAGTTTCTACGACGTGTCTAGAGTGGCCGACCAGCGTTGAACCCTCTTAAGCTTCCTATGGCACCAAGTCTACCAGAACACAGGCCCTCGCTATGCATGTAGCGAATCAGAATAGGAAAATGAAGGGCTCGTTGAAAATAACACAGAAATAAGAGCTGGCAGTCAAGAAAACCTCGGAAAGCAAAGGGGAAGATGTGGTAGGTCATTGAAACAGATGAAGAATTTGGAAAGAAACAAATTGGAGAAAAAAAATGCCCGCCTGGTGGGATCCGAACCCACGACCTCCAAATTACCGGTCTGGTGCGGTAACCACTACGCTACCGGCGGGGCGATTTTCCCCTCCACTTTCTGGGGTATTCATGTATAGGTATTTTTGTTTCCTGTGCTTGGGAGTAATAGCCAGCGCCACTCGGACTACTCGGGGTTAAGGGAACCTTCTTTTTAACCCCCAGGCCGTGAGTCGAGTGTCTAGGACATGTCAAGAGTGGTCGACCAGCGTTGAACCCTCTTAAGCGTCCTCCTCAGGTCTTCATCAGGAATTCCTGTCTCAGGTGGAAACGTTGGAAATAAAGTCTCCGAAGAGCGTACTTCTACTTTGTGTATATATATATATATATATATATATACATATACATACATATATGCGTGCGTGCGCGCATGTGCTGTGGGCGTTTGCATGCATGCGTGCGCGTGTGGGTATGTGTGTGCGTGCTTGGTGCGTGTCTGCGTATGTGTGTCTGTGTGCGCGTACGTGTGTGCATGCGCGTGCGTACGCGTGTGCGAGTGCGCGTGTGCGCGCATGTCCGTAAGTGCGTGTACATGTGCATGGACGTGTGTGCGTGTGTGCTGAGTGCGTGGGCGCTCGCGCGTGCGGGCGCACGTGTGTGTGTGCGTGCGTGATTTTGCGTGCGTGTGCGTGCGCGTTTGTGTGCGCGTGTGTGCGTGCGTGCATGCATGCGAACGTGGGTGTGTGTGTGCTTATGTATGTGTGTTTCTGTGGTTTTGTGTTTGTGTGTGTGTGTGTGTGCGTGTGCGCACGCGTGCGTGCGTTCTTGCGTGTGCGTGCGCGTGTGTACGTGCGTGCATGCCTGCGTGCGTGTGTGTGTTTGTGTATGGGTGTGTGCGTGCGTGCGTGCGCTTGTGCATGTGCATGTGCGTGTACGTGCGCGTGCGCTCGTGGGTATGTGTGTGTGCGTGGCGTATGTATGTGCGTCGGTGTGTGTGCGTGTTCATGTGCGTGTGTGTGCGTGTGTGTGTTCGGAAGTGTGTGTGTGTGCATGCGTGTTTGCGTGTGCGTGTGCGTGCGTTCGCGTGTGTGCGGATGGGTCCAACGGGCGTGCGTGCGTGTGTGTGCGTGTGCATGTGCGTTTGCGTACGCGTGAGTGCGTGTGTGCGCGTGGGCATGTCTGCGCGTGCGTGCGTGCGTGCGTGTGCACGTATGTGTGCGTGCTACGGCGTGGGTGTTGCGTGCGTGCGTGCATGCGTGTGCGTGTTTGCGTGTGCGGGTGTGCGTGAGTGCGCGTGCGTGCACATGTGCGAGTGCCATGTGCATGTGCGTGCGCGCGTGCGTGCGTGGTGCGTGCGTGCGTCTGCACGTGCGTGTGCGTGTGTGCATGCGAGCTGAGTGCGTGGGCACGTGCGCGGGTATGCGCACGTGTGTGTATGCATGCGTGTGTGTGCGTGCTTCTGTGTGCGTGTGCATGCGCGTGTGTACATGCGTGCATGCATGCGTGCTTCGGTGTGTGAGTGCGCATGTGTGTGGTTGCGCGTGCGTGCGTGCGAGCGTGCGTGTGGGTGTATTTTTGCGTGCGTTGCGTGTGGGCGTATGTGTTCGAGCGTGCGTGTGCTTGCGTGCGTGCGTGCGCGTGTGCAGGTGTTCGGGTGTGCGTGCGTGCGTGGGTGTGTGCGTGCATGTGTGTGTGTGCGTGCGTGTGCGCGTGTCTGGTGTGTGCGCGTGTGCGTGCCCGTGCGTGTGCGTGTGTGCTTATGTACGTGCGTGCGTACGTCTTTGTGTGTGTGTTTGTGTGTGCGCACATGTGTGCGTGCGTGTGCGTGTGCGCACGTTTGTGTGCGTTTGTGTGTGCGTGCATGCAAGTGCGTGCGTGTGGGCTCGTGCGCGCGCATGTGTGTTTGAGTGTGCGTGCGTATAACTGGACGTAAGTGTGTGTGTGTGCATGCGTGTGCGTGCGCGTGCGTGCGTGCGTGCGAGTGCATGTGCATATGCGTGCGCGTTCGCGTGTGCGTGCGTGTGCCTGTGCGTGTGGGCGCTCGTGCGTGCGTGTTCGTGTGCGTGTGTGTGTTTGTGTGCGCGTGTGTGCGTGTGTGCGTGCGTGTGTGTGTGTGTGTGTCATTACAACCTTTGAGAGAAACTTTTATTCGTACCCTTCTGTGATGTTCCCGTTGAGATAACATTTAATGTATGATTTGGAGTATTTCAAACAGAACTCAACAAAATCCGAATGTCAGAGCAGAACGTATTTAAAAATATAAAATAAGAAAACAGAAAATTGTTTCCAAAAAATAAATTCCAGAAAACACCCTCCGAATTGAACCGAGAATAAACTCCCATTGCAGGAGCCATGTTCTTATGACATGCCCGCTTTTCGGTATAGCGCAGTTCCCGCTACAATATTCTTCCAATAAAGACGGCTGCATTTCCCACTATATCCGGTTTTCTGAAAACGTTTGGCACGTTTGCAACCTGCCGTCTAGCAAAATCTACTCGAATATTTTTTTTGTTGATGTATTGCCTCACGCTGATCGGCACGCACGGACCGCCCTGCCGGTGCGTCTTTAATGGCGAGACTGAGTGACCAAGCGTAGGCAAAGCAGCTGGAAACTCTAGCCATGTCACGGGCTTTGTTCGAGCTGCGCCACCGCGCAGATGGCTCTGGTTGCACTTAGCGATTGGCTGAGGTTCTGTAGGCATCTTATCTCCACATAGCCCCGTGTTACATCAGTGGTGAGGCTGAGAGCGAAGGAAGCAATAAGACAGGCGCTGGTTTCGAGAATGGCGTCTTAAGGGCCCTAGCTGCACAATCTTCAAACAAGGAGCCTAGTAGAGCTTTCTTTGCTAACATATACATATAAAAAGATATTAATCAAAATGTTGCACAAGATTTGAATTTGCATTAATTAGGCAACGGTTTTTTGTAGCTGTCTTCTGAGGCCATTGTAAATCAACGGAGTTAAGAAAACCAACTTCGGCTATATGCGTTTGAAAAAATAAGCAGTCACCCTCCCACTGATGTCGTCGGTAGTACACTGCAAAACGCTTTGTATGAAAGCCAACTTTCCCTAAAAATGGTGATAGTCGTGGGTGAAGAGAAAATGCTTCCCTTAGCCGGAATCAAGCCTGGGTCCTTCGTGCGCTGAGGCCAACGTCTATTTGATTGCGCCTACTCGGCACGGTTGAAGCAGTTTGGATTTGTAGAGGGAGATCTGGACGCGACAGTAAGACAGCCATAAAATGCCAGTAAGGGTACCGCACAAGAGACCAGAATGCCAGTGCAGTCAACCTTCACGATTACAAACACAGAAATCAAGGTTAGGTAGTATCCCATCACTGTGGTATTGGTTCGTCTAGAGATATAGTTGATTTTAGAAAGCTTTCTTCAAGAGATATAGTTGATTTTAGAAAGCTTGCCGTTCTCCAATTGTGGTCTTCTCGGAAGAGGGTCAGCTAAATTATAAAATATCTTTAATACGTTTCCTTCAGCGCTGTATATAAAATAATCCACCTAGCCAACTTGCTGGTGGCAAGATAGAAGGGGGCTCCACAATTTCCTCCAAAAATGTTTAAAACGCCGGCAAACATAGTTATTTGCATACAATTGTTTCAATTGAAAAGGTAGCAGACATATTCGTTACATGCAAACTATGAAAAAATAGGTCTGGTTAACAATAAAACCCCCTTAGTGCAGGCAAATCAGAGTAGAAGTCAGTATTGTTACAATGCATAGGTTTTAATTCCAAAGAAAATCACCGCTTCAACCTAAACACGGAATAAACCGGCGTGAAACTATATTCATGTATGCATAGGAATACCGATTTAGGCAGTGTAGAAAGGTTGTGCCTATATAGGACAACTCTGATATCACGTACGCGAGATCGTTTGCTCCAAATTCCTAAACGAAACGCTGGCGCTTTCAAAACATAGCAGAAAATTGAATCCAGAGGACCAACCTATGATAAAAAAGACCGGCCCGTTTTTGTATGATCAATGCAGCGTGCAATCTATACCCTGTAAACGCACCGTGTTGATAGCGCGGCAACTGACCACGGCAAATGAGTCTGACTTTAGAGAATAAACGCTGTGTTTGAAGTGCCGTGCAGTGAAGCACCACTCCCATAATTTTCGTTGGCTGAGACGAAGTCAATGTAGATGGGCGAGGCACAGTAAATGAATACAACGAGCGGTGGCTTCGTAAGGCGGACACGTGTAGGTACTTCAGGAAAATAATTAATGCCACACACAAAGTTGATCCTGGCTCAAGCGACCATATCCATCAAGCCTGACTGTGTACACTGACCGGTAAAGATGTGTTGGAAAAATATTAAATACAACGCCTTAGCAGCGCACCTAATCAGGCGTTGATTAAGATGGGCGAAGCGCCAGAAACACATCTAACTGTTATTTATTTGCGATGCCTTCACAAGTGTGGTCTGCGTGCGTGACATCTCTTGAAACACGTGCTTAACCGTGTTCTAAATAAGCATCGTGGCCCAGCCCGGATCTGCACAAGAACATGTATTAATGCAGGACATCATTAATAAGTGCAATGTCAATAGAACTGTATAACAGGGACGGTATCAAGAGCGAAGCGTGAAACACGATACACGCGTGAAAGTCGTTGTTGCTTCCACATACTATGAGAGACAGGTTGTGTACAGACAATCTCATTTAGACGAACGGTCATTATCGGGCCAAAATATACAGCGCATATTAAGTGCGGCTGTGCATAACGACTGTTACGACAGCCGTACAATAATGAGAAGTGCGACGCGAATTTTTTAGAACAAAACAGACGGTGCGGATTAAAATTACCGAAATGCAATTAGCGAACAAACGAGGATGAATCGCCTCTGTTCGTATTGCTGTGGGAGACCGGTTTTTCAAACAATGGGTTTAAGAACTACAGGATCGATTCCGCTGTTATCTAGAAAGGCGGCGCACTGCGGGTTTCCAGAACCACTGCTACAGCCCGAACGTGCGAGGTGAGAGCTGGGTACGCCCGTCGCTCCAGCTAAGAGGCAACAGGGGCAGCCGACCACCAGGACTACTTCAGGTCTACCTGGTTTGCACAAACGAAACTTGGTTTTTAGATAAAAATGGGGAAATTTTGATGAAAGTGCAATAAGCAGCTTCTGCTGAGACGTAAAACTGCCTTCACCACTAGACAAATTTCTAACAACTTTCTTTAAATTTTTCTAAATTTCTCGAACAATTTCTCGAAATTTCTCTAAATATCTCTAATTTTCACAAAATTTCTTTCCTAACTTGTTGGAAGAGCTATTTCTAGTTGCTTGAAAACAAGTTGCCTGCAGGGCCATAGCTAAACTAAAACTTCAGAGGAAGTATGTTTTTCGAAAGAATGATTGAATACATATAATTATTTCTAAAGTCTCTAGGCTTATATATACTGTGGCTTGTTCTGTGGGCCGAGTTCAGTTTATATACGTACAATTACATCGGCTTTCTCACTTTCAACTGCAGCATTATAAACACGCTATTGAATCGAATTCGCGAAGATAAATTTAATTTATTTTTTGGCATACACATAAAAAGTCGTACAAGAGCTATACTACCTTTGGGTCCTTGGTACTCCGCAGACACGTGCCTAGTTTTTATTCTTGTGACTAATCGTAAACCCCAGATATACCAAACGGCAGCATCTAACAATGCCTATTTTTGTCAATTGTAGGGAGGATTTTTAGGTATTTCAATTAATCTGAATGTACTGAAATAATTTCACTTCTACAACTCAATTTCAAACAACACCGCATAACCAGGGATCGTTATATTTAGGCTGTCACCTGTATGCAGTTAGCAAAATATTATCTCGTATCGCCATAAAACTTGCGGCGCCGGAGAATGTTATATAGGGGCCATCTGCTTAGTAAGATACTTGGTGTACTTTTAATTGCAGCCCATTCCAGACAAGCTTACACCTTAAGTCTCGTGGAGTCAAAAATAGACAAGGCGTCGATTTGGCTAGACTATCTTCTACAGCGCTCAGAAGATGTAATTGTTTTGGCGGGCGGAAAATATGAGAATCATTCGTCCTCGTGGCTGATTCGGGCATTACGCAACAAATTCGCATCATGGTCAGTCTGTGGCGATGGGTTCCGTGAAATGATAAAAAAGAATACACTGTCCTATGGGAGATCTGTAATACTGCTATTGAGTGGCTTCAATGAAACAAAAAAATGCCTTCTAAAGGACTCCAACCGAAATTGGCTTTATTCAGCTGACTATGTAGTTTTACCAGAAAATGATCAGCGTAATGTAATTTTGCAATGGCTGCTCCACCCTAGGAAAAAGTACTCGGTTTGTTTCAGTGTTAAATCACCGGAGCACAGGCGAACGTACAAAAAAGAAATTACCTCCACAGAGAAAGCAAGGCTCATATCTCGAAATTGTGACTCGTACAAGGCCAGCGATCCTTCAGGATGGAGTGCTTCGCTGAATGGAACCAGGATTACACTTGGGTGCTGGCGACTGGACCAATATAACGCGTCATATAAGCACACGTGTGAAATTCCGAGATTTGGCATAATTCATTCAGCTCTCCGCTTGCTTAACGTTTCTTCGGTATTCCAAACGTGCAAAGGCTACCCAAACTGGAAGCTATGGGTGAAGCACTGCAATGCTGACGTGTTACTCAATATCTTTCCGGTGGAAGATTGGATGTTCGGTATGCACAAAGCCCCGAAATTACTAGAATTTCGACACGAAACGTTCTATGCATCGGAAGGAAAAGCCGAGTTGTCTTTCATTCATATTTTGGTGCACTCAAAAGGAGCGCTTGCTGTGCTCTTTATAACCATGGCAATATTCGGCTTGGCACTGTCCTTTGTGCACTACACCGAGTTTGGTCTTGGCTCTGCAAGGAAATATTTGTTAGATTTGGCCTTATTCATTACGGCATCATTTCTATCAACCGGAGCTCCCATCTCTGGGGAGCTCACAAGGACGCGCAGCCGTCACGTCACTTCGCGATGCAAGCCAATGCTTCTAGGCTTCTGGCTGCTAAGTGTTTTTCCCGTGTCCTTCTATTTTCGGGGGGAGTTGACGTCTCACATCGCTGTAGAGGTTCCACCTAACCCCATCGACACCCTGTCGGAGCTAGATAGTGCTTTAACAAATGGACTAATACTCCCATGCGTTGTAAATGGCACTGGTCCTCATGTCACTCTTGCGAGCGCGGACTTCGGAAACAGCTCGGCATTGTTGACGAAACTTCAATTGGCGTTTCAAAAAAATGCAGCCACCACCAGGCTTATATTTCTTTCCTTTAAGGATTGCATAGTAAGTTGCGCCACGCGACCCGAATTCGTGGTATTGGATTACAGGTTCAATGAATGCGAAAGCGATGTCAGGTTTATGGGGGCAGTTCAAGCTAAAGAAATGCTGCAATTACGTTTACAAACTGCTCCTGTTCGTCGGCACTATCCGAAAGCGTTGGCTTATGGAAGGCTGATGACAAGAATATTTGAAACTGCCCTGAACATAAATTATTTTGGCAGCTCATTGCGGCTTCGAAATTGCACAAAAGCGCCTTCCCGCTTAATTAGTATTGAAAATAGAGACAACAAGCTGAGACTGACACTGGCCCAGCTAAAGGCTTTTTTTGGTGTTTTCTACACACTTCTCTTGCTCTCTCACGTAGTATTTTGCATAGAGTTTATGTTTCACCAAAACTTATAATGTCTGATTCCGAAAGGCATCGACCATTCAAACTTTCAATTTCGGCGCACGTTAAAGATCCCCAGGTGCTCAAAATTAATCTGGAGCCCTCCACTACGGTGCGCCGTATTGCCTGCGTTGTGTCGGCGCGTTAAACCCGCAAACAATCAATCTAATTTTCGCTTCACCGAAAATACACAATCCTGTGAAGTTGTTTTTTGTGTCTCTAAATTTTTATTTCGTAGCATAGCATGATAAACACGATTAGCTAAACTCCGTGCAGATGAGAAATGGTGTTCTGTCATGCAATATTGTCACGTAGTTAAAGACGACGCAGGCGTCTTGAAGGAAAAACAATTTTATTAGAGCAAACTTGAGCTCTCCAAACAACTCCAAGAATACACAGGTGGCGAAACTGCAGTCAACAAAGTGGCGTGCGCAGACTGGTCTCGGCAAATCGAATATCGCGGCGCCTGCTCGAGAGGCTTTTATCTTTCGGCGTGAGTGTTTTTCGAACCATATATATACATTTAGGCCATTGCAGTTCTAAGACGGTTAAGCTAGGCTACTGACATTAGGGCGAAACCCTCCCTTTATCAGACTCCGAAAACTCGGGCGGCATAGAAATAAAGAATGAAACACCGCCGGTCGCGGCCGGGTAGTAAAAACCGAATAAATAAACAAGCCCAATGCCGCGTTCACGACAATATTACTCACATAGCACTCACTTGAGAGCACCCGAAAGTTTCTTGGTAATAGCAGTGTACTGAATGGTCGTGCTGAAGGACAGCCATACACGGCGCACGGGTCGTCAACTCGTGTCCTTGGGCGAATGTCAAGTCGTCCGCATCCGTCGTTAGGACTGGGCAACAACGGACAAGAGGGACAACACGGCGCGATCAAGATCGTACCGCATCGTGACAGAAAACGGTCACTATTTAAGCTGTAACCTAGAGCACTACATCGGAACCACTGAGCCTTTATGCGCCTTCACTAAAGCCTGTCCTGATTGGACCACTGGTGCACGACTTGATAGCAATGACAATGTTGTAGAAATTTTGCAATTAGGTTGTGGTGAATTACGTTTTATTTTTTCTTTAGAGAAAGCACGAACTATCATGTATAAACGCATTTATGCAAACAGGCGTAAGCAGGCATTCTAATTAGCACGCCATAAGTGTGCATCTCCCCTTGTCTGAGAGTATAAAAGCGATCAGGCAATAAACCGATAACCATATTTCGTTTGGAGCCGGTTTTCTCTTATTTTTAATAAGGGCTCAGCTTCTTGATAAGCACGTTCTAAACTCCACGTTGCCTTTTTGATGCCAATCCTGGACCCAACCACTCGGCTTAGGTGATTCCTCACGGACGACTCAAAAGACTCGCCCAGTCCAGACCCCCGGCTCCTGCGTATGTTGGCAAACATGAGCAAGTTCAAGTAGCTGCTGAATGGAGTCCTTCGTAGATACATGCAAGAACTCAGTATCAACAAGTCCTCGCCACTGCTGCGAGACGACACAAGACTGGCCACGAAAATTTACCTTGACTGGTGGGCCTTTCGCCTTCCGTCATATTGGTCAGGCTCTGCCTGTCACAATTTTTGCCCCATGGAATCCCGCAATTGCCGTTCACAAGCAGCAGACAACACTAGCATTGGAGGAAGCAACCATCATCCAGCTTAATTCCCCTGTACCTTACCCATGCCTGGTTTTTCGCCTTTCATGCTTTGCAGTGGCAAACCATTACCCTTGCCTGTGCTAATGGCACAAGCAACGCTAATGCCTAATTATATCGGCTTAGCGCCAATTCATGAAGCCTGTTTGCGAATGCAGTCACCCTTTACAACGGGTGAAGTTTTTGGTGCGATTGATGAAGCTCAGCAGCGGTCCTTTCCAGGTACGGATGGCATTACTTGCGATGCGTAAAAAAATGTCTACTACCAGCCCCCGTGCCGCGTCAGGACTCTGTAAACCAGATACGGCTCTCTTGTCAACGACGTGACTCTTGTTTTCTAGCGGCTACTGTTTTGGTTCAAAGCCTGTTAAACTACTCAAACACCTTGTATAATACGCCGCAATCGCATTGACATCTACACTGGGAACCGGGTTAGAGCGAATGCTTGCAACAGGTCGTCAGGGGTGGTTAACTCCTATCGATTCTACCACCGGGCGGAAACGCAATTCAACCCCCATCGCGGTACAAAGGGTGGCTCCGAATACAGGTTATCTACGGTTTTGTCTGGAGGCTCCTTACGGTGTTTAGGTGCCGTGCTCGCCAAGCACTTATGCAAGGCGTACGACAGCGTCACTTGCGCTGCCATCTTACAGGCAAAGTTGCCTCCACCTTGCGGACAAACCCTGCAATTTTTACATACTTTTTGCAACAGTGCTCTTCTTCTAATGGCAATAATTGCCGATGTTTGGCTCCTCACAGCAATCCGCGCAGGCCACAGGGGTCTGGTCTGTCTCCGCTTCTTTTTAACCTCGCCTTCTTTCGGCTAACCTGAGTACTTGTTGCTGTCAAAGACCTGTATTTACAAATGCCGGTGGATGACATAACTCTATGGACATTCCAGCCATACCGTTTACGGCAAACCGGAGTGCATCCAACAGGCATTAAAAGTTTCAGAAAAAATTCGAGTATGCCAGCATTACCCTCCGTTGAGAGAAAACAGGTGTACGTCTTGTCAATGGAAATGTTTGGACTTTGTTCCTACTTCAAACAACAGCGCCCAAGACGGGACACAAAGAAGGCGGCTACACACACATGGCGCTATGTGTGTGTAGCCTCCTTTGGGTCCCGTCTTGACCACCGTTTTTGTTTGAAGTACCTCTTGTCGCCAATGCTTGGGGTAAGAGCTCGTTTCCAGAAACTAAGATCGGTCTGCAATTGAACGGTAACGTTATTCCCATCATCGGCCAAATTCTGGTTCTTGTTTTAGAGATATCGGTGTTACAGTGAGCAGCTCAGTGGCCTCGATTACTACGAAAGACAATCGATAACTGTTCTATTGTTCGCCGCATCTCGCAGAATTGTAGCAGGGCCCCCTTTGCTATCCTTCGCCTCCAGCCAAGGCTCGTATGTGACGATAAACACTGCCGCCATTACCACCATTACTCCACTTGGTCGAGTAATGTAAATGTAGTGCTTCAAGACGAAGTCCAGATAAGCCGGCTAAATGAAATGGTTTATCAGCATTGCTCCGTACTCCTGCTAAACGTCAACAAGAACTGGAGGCTTTTAATTTCTCACTGTATACGGGCAAGCCGCTGACATGATACCAGTCTTTTTTCTACCGTTACGCCCTCCTGGTTCTACCAACACGCGAAATACACAGCCTCATTCAGGACCACATGTCCGGACGTAATCAGCCCCCCGACGCAGTACTTCATATCCCTGTCTTGGCGCCGGCGACGCCACTGCGAGTCTGTGAGTTCTTAGTGGACACCGGACACACGACTGCTTCGTAACAACGGCACTGAACTGTCCCCTCCACTTTCTTAAACCATTTCTCCTTTCACGAGACCCTCCATACTGCACGACGCTGGTTGACAGAGCTTATTGCCGTTGGTTATGGCTAGGGGTGTTAAGCATGACATTTCCACTGACTCAAGGGTAGCAATTTGTCATTTAAGCAGCGTCGCGCGTAGATCAAGCCTGGCTTTATTTAGTGGCATAAGAATGCACACGCACTAATATGCTGTGCGTGCTTTGTGAACTGGCCGTTACATGCTTACTGCCCACATAGCGGCAGATTTCACCTGCAGAATTGAGAGACGACACCCGTACACTACAAATTCTGCTATTGTCCATCACCGAAGAAAGAACAGCTGGTGGAAAATGAGGGGATAACCGCGCCGCGAGGACTGTAATTCATCTTGTGGAACTGGCCTCCCGGGTGGGTTCGCTCGCAGGGTAGACGTTCTGCTGCTGAGTGTTCGAGGACGGTTGGCGTTTTGCTTAGCAGTGACCTATGCTTGGCCTACCGCTATCATGCGCTGTTAGTTGCGTCATAAGCTGAAGTTAAACACGTGTTGTTTACCTGCCCAGCTGTAAAACCGCATGTATGCAACCCCTGTGAGGCATTAGGCTCAATCCTGAATCACCTCCAGTCTTATTTCGTTGAAATGGCTTCCAAGCACCACTTTTAAAGCAAAGCTTTCTACCTCTACTTTCCAGCGTTTTGTCCTTGTCCCGTTTGCCCCCTGTCTGAATTTTTCCGCCTTAAATTCATACAATGGCTCTCTCGAGGCGTGCGGGACAAGAATCTCCCAATGTGGTTGGGCAAGGGAAGGGCGCTGTTCACTCATGGCCCACAGTGTAGATGGCGCGGGGAGATGCAGAATCTCTTGTTTCACTCTTTTTAGAGCCAGGTGTGTGAATTCAAGCGACGTTGGTTGGGCTATTGTTGTGGGTGTCTTTTAAAGCTTTGATTTCCAACCACACTCACAGTGTGGATTGGAGCCACTTTTTTAACGAATGTTACTCGAAACACGGGGAGTGCGCAATCTCTCAAGAAATTCTCCTACGCTGTGGTCAATCTTTTGCAAACATAGTGAACCTCGAGTAGAAATTTCATAAAGGAATTATTATAAACCTGTGCTATTATTGTGTTCTTGGCAGAAGTTAACATCCAGGATAGACAATCATGAGAGGCGGCCTTTTTGTTGCCCTGTAGCAGTTGAGGGAACCTCCTCCATGTGCGAAAGGTTCGCGAGAATGACCCCGCCCGACAAACTGACCCCGACAGGAAAGAAAGAGAAATCACCGGTTTATTCCGGCATACCGTAACAAAAATGACACGAGTAGAAACAGAAGCTCGAGATACATACGGCTATGTAAACACCGCGAAACTGAAAAGACGCATTGCCCCGATTTTGCAGAAAAATACTGCGGCACTTCGCTCTAGACTCACGACAACGTTCGAGTCCTTGTACCACGCCACGTGGTGTGCGCCCACCACATGTTCTGGTTAGTCCTAGTTGGCCAGGGGTCAGTCTGGTTGTCTGTCCCTTGCTGCTCCCATCCTGGTTCCGCTGCCGCCTATCTGTTTCGTCCAACTCCCCCTGCCGCACCCGCAAGAGCAGTCTTTATACCCAACGAGGCCGTTGTACGCATGTTCAGAGCTTGGTACGCACCGCATCTGTTCCTTGTCCGCTTACTGTTTATCGTACGAAAACGCACAGGCCTAATGACGCATAGGGGCTGACGTCCATATCTGTGTTCGTCGAGCGTTCACTGCACTGTCATTAAAACGCGCAGCATGCGTACTAGCTGCGTCCCTACAAGGTTTAGTTATAAGGAAGTGCTTGTGGAAGTATGTATTGCTAGGACCAAATGATGTTAGCTTCCACTTGCCATTACAAAATTCATCTATTAGAAATACAGCTTTTTCTCTGGCTAAAAATTTCATTTGTGTGGTTATTTTGAACGTGGTATATGTTACGTTCAGAATTACAAAGTCGCGTTCTTATCATCTATGTGTTAGGACCAGAAGATCGTGAGCAATTGCTGTGAATTTTCTAATAAATGTTAAACAAAAATGACTAACGCAGCTCAAATACAAGCTTGTATTGCCGGGCCGTTGTGTCGTACGCGAATAAAAAGAAATCGAACGCATGGATACTGTATTGTTTTAGTCAACTACCTCAGCAATTAAACGATTCACTCTCTCACACTTTTCCCGTCAGTTTTCGAATAAGGTAAAAAAATTTGCCTTTGGAAGCACTTCATTTCACGAAAAACGGGAGGTTGTTGCTGTGTCACTTGAGACTGCTGTGCTGATCAAAACAATTTTTTTAGCGCAGCATTGAGCATAAATCCAAATAAAAGGACCGCCCTATGTCGTCACTAAAGTCTCGGAAATGTTCAATTAAACTACTTTAATTATGAGGTTTAGGCTTAGAATTGTAATTGGTACTG
Organism: Haemaphysalis longicornis; assembly: GCA_013339765.2. Taxonomy (NCBI): domain Eukaryota; kingdom Metazoa; phylum Arthropoda; class Arachnida; order Ixodida; family Ixodidae; genus Haemaphysalis; species Haemaphysalis longicornis. The sequence goes on from CM023452.1 coordinate 86,519,336, forward strand.
TGTGTTGAAATAGCATTATTTTTCACCATTGATAATGTGGATATAGTGATACCTTTGCTGGACATGCATATGTATTTTCTGCTTGATAATGGTTTCGGACAGTTAGGCCGAAAAAACGTAATAACTGTAGTTACGTAACAACTTCTCTTGTGAATTACGCAACCGGTGCAAAACAACAAAAGCTTCGCAAAGCAATGTAATTCTGTATGAGCATTGACGGCTAAATTCATATTAGTTACACATTATCAAACATTTTCTCACGTTTAAAGTAGTTACACGAAAAATTCCCAATGTCGAAACAATCATCACTTTATTTGTTGTGTTTGGTTGTAACCGTGGTCATCTACACACGCATTGTTGAAATTTGTGTATTTTCGTGATTTCTGCGTCTGAACACATCAGATACAAATATCAAGGTAGCTGAAGTATTCATCGAGCGTTTTGTTAAGAGGTCTTAGGGAAAGCAAGTTCAAGCAATGGAATTTGTCCGTTGTTGGGAAGAAACACCCGGAAAAGAACATAGCTATTATACTCACTACCTTGGTTGAGTATGAGGGTTGTAAAGATGAATAATCTTTAGCTATGTACAACTACGAATAGGAACACCTGTATTATCGCGTCTGCATTTCGGGATATCTCACACATGTTTCCATGCAGCACTCGTGAAAAACTACAAATTTTGTTCTTGTTATGTTGTGTGTGCTGGTGTCAGCTCCTGGGAAGAGCGAAGTGGAAGACGCCTGGCAGGAAACACTGATTATACGAATATTGTATATCCCTCAGCGCACGTTCTCCAGTGCCGCTTTACTGCCCATGAGGCCCCACCTATTGGGGGTATAGAATTTACCTTCACATAGTGATGTGCTTTGTTGTGGAGGAAAATTTGGTATTCGTAGACACTTTGCCCGCTTGTAAATTTCTAGTATTTGCCTGTTCTACAGGGAGTATCAAGAAACCAGTAACATCTCTTCGGTACTTCTCCGCCTTGCACGATTGAAACCATCCGGAATACCCAGGTGCTATCATGCGTAGTTTGTTGCATTATTACTTGCTGTACTCAATAGAATGGCGTTCGGTCCGCCTTCTAGCAGCTGTTTGCTGGTTTGTACTTCAAAGCACCAACATATAGTGTTTGCATCAATCACTGTGCCTTTATGGGCGTTTCACACAAACAATGTGGAATGTAAGGGTGGGTTAGTTCCGCACAGTGAGCACTGGAATAATTTTTCTGTTGTTTCCAACGTGCAGTCGACTATGTAGACAGGTACAGGTTTATATTTTCAAAAAATGCTTGTAAATAAATTGTCGTCATCTTTTCGGTCTTTTGGGGAGACTTCTTAACGATTACACTGTCGAAAGTTTGTTAACTGTTTCAAGACTTCTTTACTGTATTGCAAAGGCCAAATTTTATATCTCTCGGGCTGTATTCATGCCATTCGCTTTATCTACCTTTGCCTTTCGCGTCAACATGGCGCTCTTTGATATTCGCCTCAGAAAGCTCTTTATTGACTGTCATTTTAAAACATTGCTGTTGTGCACTTTTAACACTATTCTGTGAGTGCAGCTTCCCAATAAAGTGTGATTGCGCATGACTGAGTATTTGGGTCTTGAAACCATAAAGTTGTTGTTGGATTTTACGCCTGAATTTTGAGCTCACAAATGTGCTGTAGTGTGTTTTTGTGTAAAGGTAAGAAGCTTTTTAGGTTGTTTAATTCACATTTTCGGCGTCACAACTTTCTTTGCTATATTACCATCTCTTTGGGAGGTGAGGTGCGGTGGAGAGTGTTGTTTCCTTGCCTCATTTTTAGGTGGGTGGACACAATTGTGCAGTTAGCATCCTGCGGTAGCAGCGTGGCTTTAAAGGGGCTAAGGTCTGTTAGTATGACCATTAAGCACACACACTTTAAATGTAGTAAGCAATAACAAACGGACACCTAACATTAAAACACGAGCCTTAAAAATACGCCCCTACCTCTTCTAATGCAAATGTTCAGACCGGCGTCCCTTTTAGAGGCATAGAATATGCGTATACTTGGAGTAAAGATGGTCCTGTGGTTCGTTTCCCCGAAGTCCGGTGTCGATCACGAACCCAATCGCCCGGGCTCCGGTTGATTTGGCAGGAGGCTGGCAGGGCGATGGTGTAGAAGTTTTTGGAGATGGCGGTCGAATTGAGGAACTCGAGGCGTTGAGGTTGATTAAGGGAAACGAAAGTTTATATACAGCTATTTACAGTAGGAAAACTGGGTACATGAGCAATGAAAAGAAAAACTTCAAACTGCTGCTAGACACTAGCTCTGAGTGCGCACAAATCACTTCAGCTTCTCAACTTCGTCTAACTCTCCTATTCTCGGAGAGTACACAAACCGCTCGAGAAATCACGGCCGAGACTCTGTCTCGCCGCAAGATCCGTCTAGTTGCCCGGTACGGCGCTGCACCCTAAACCTCCGACGGGACCTGAACCTCGACTAGGGGGCTCACAAATCCCAACCTAGCTTTAACGGTCGAGACTCCTCGTCCCGCCGGGAACTGCCCAGCTCAGCGCTCAGACAAGAACCCTTCCCAACGGCCAAGTTCGTCCGTATAAAACCTCGAGATCACCCTCTCTCGGGAACGCCCCTGTAGCTTTCGTACACGCGTAAGGGAGTGCCCAAATTCACGTAGACAGCTGGCACTAAGCACGCCACGGAATATTCAATGAGTTGCCGCCATCTTTGGGTCAACGGATCGCTCGCGGGCCAGCAGTCGCGTACGACCCCGAGGGGTGAGGGCGAAAGGCGCGACTGTGCGTCATGCTGACCAGGGCACGTTAACAATGGGGGCTCGCGCGGCGCTCGTCCCGACGCCGGTAATCCCACCACCTCCGCGCGTCAAGCAGACGGTACCCGGAATCCGGCGGCGCCGTCTGCTTTCTCAAAAGGGGATTATCCCTGTGGTATGTGGTGGGCCAAACAATCCGTCTCCCGTGCACGCCGTGACGAATTGGCGACGGCTGCAGCGTAAAGTCTACAGTGCTGGGCCACCAGACAGAGCGGCGGGTTCTCACGCGCAGCCCGAGTGCCTGGCCGCTAATCTCATAAGTGGACCTTACACTTAATATTGTTATAGTGGTCTGAAGCCAATGAAAATTTTGAACGTGCGTTTTAAGCTGTTCCTTAGATTGGCTGCGATAGAGATTTCTCGTCAGCGAAATTGCTTTTTGAAGCTCTAGAGATAACTCACGTCATGACTTCCCGACCACTGTAAAACAGTGATAATGTATACCGGCTGGCAGTCACTCGCAAACAAACAAATTATAATCTCTGGCGAGACAAACGCCACAATAAGGATAAGTTGTGTCATACCACAGCTAAACGAAAACGTGTTTCGCTACTTACCTACGTTTGATGTAGATTCTTGTGTGTCAGAATGACATAGTTTGTAGATATTTACAAAATATTGCGCCATAATAGTTTGAAGAAAACATGGTGCACCCTGTTTGGATCAATACGTTTCGGAGCGACTCTACCGCTCTGGGTATTCCAATGCGAAACTCAGAATTTTTCAATTGAAGATCTATTTCTAAATAATAATTCTTGTCCCCTTGCAGGCAGTGTCCCCAAAGAGAAAGACTGCACTGGCAATATTTGTTAGTAAAAGGCAGGGAATGAATAAAATAAAATTTAATGGTACAGAACCCGGGCTCTTATTGCTAAGAGGCCTTTTTTGTGATTGCTTTCTTGAGAAAGAAATTCGCGATTTCTACGCTTGATTTTTTTTCCCTAAATAATTTATATCAGACGCGGCTTTCGAATGCGATCTTGTCTGGATTGCGCCGCTATTACTAAATCCGCAAATTGGAACACCAGAACGACTCTCTAGGAGCATATTCCGCTGAAATAATTCCTGCCGCTGAAAATAAAAGGAGCAAGCGAATTCTCACGCCTAGTATTATGAAAAAGCAAACGATGTTTTCTGAAGGGCTTTTGTAAAAATATTACACCTAAATTGTGTACTTCTATCGCTCCGGCATTTCACTTAAAATTAGAAAATTGAGAAAATATGAAATATCATGCATAAAATTTATGAAAGAGTCTTTACACATTTTTTGCCTAGCGAAAGGGCATAGCAATAAAACCTTCTCCCTGTGATTGTGCCGTTTCTCTGCGCCTATACTTGCAAGGATGCAAACCGGTACAGTATGTTCATGTTAGCTTTGGCACCATCCGCAAGATCAAAAAGGGGAAAAAAACTAATTCACGAAGGAGTTCCCATTGGCAGCGTCATAATATATCTACAAATTGTTTCGGCTAGCCGAGTGGGAGTGTCGTTTTCAGAGCGAGTTCAATGTTTCTCGCCCAATCAACGCGGATTTCAATGTTACCACCAGCCTTTGCACGCCACGCTACCTTCCCTCTTATTGGAGCTGGGTCAGCCGCCGGCTAGAAACACGGCCCACTTCATAAAAAAAGTAAGCAAGAATTTTGGTGTCAAGAATTACGGAGTTCAACTCCTAAATTATGTGAAAAAGAAGGGGTACCAGTCGTGATCCACAACGAAACAAACGCCGTGCCGCTCTGTTGAATCGTAATGGGGCGAGAAATAGGTGCTCTGCAAATACTACCTCGTCAGTCCCACACGGTTTATAGATTGAAAAAACATGGCTGTTATTAATTCCCCTTCACAAAGTGAACATCAGACACAGGAGGTGTCCGCTGTATGATTGGCTACATCAGCACAAAAACTTTATGTGTTTGGTAGAGAAATAAATAAAACTTAAAATTTGTGAAGGGTATTTTATGCAGCGAACGGTATTTTTATGGCCAGATTTGTTTATTATATGCGAAATAAATGTATCCCCGGCGGAGGTATTCGTATATTTTCGGGGTTTCTGGGTGGGAGAGCTCTCTAACATAAGCTTTGTTTTTCGCATATTTCAGCCATCCAAGATAACCGGTTTCATAAGAATTGCTTGTTACGTGCCCTTTACAAAAATCGGCAAAAACATAAGCCACTCAAGGATATTAAGATTAAAATAGTGGCGACTTCGGCTAATGGCAGCGCTGATGTTTTGCGGTGGCCCATGACGACATTTGTCGCCGGTAACGTGAATCTGGTCAGTTGAAAATACATTGTTGTGTTTCACTGAAGAGAAAAGAACACGACAACCTCGGTGCTGGTTACCTGTCAGCAAGCCCCAACATATTGTTACGTGACGGCATAACGATGAGTCCGAACCATGATTGATAAGCCGATAATTTAATGGGCGTCAGCCATCTTGGCGTGAGCCTGGCTGTGTCCCACATTGTGATTCGCCTTCTTGTAAAGTGGGCAAACGTGGAGCTAAGTGGAATTGCTCATTTCTTCGTCTCCGCCTAAAGACATATCCCCCATGTCGAGGGCGACCGTCCCGCTCGAATCCGCGGTGAAGTGCCGAATTCCATGAAGACGAACGATGTGATGGCAGTGATTAGTGAGGCACTTGCAACCAGCTGGTAACGATGATTGCATCGGTGACGCTGGGCCATACAGTGCGGCTACCGACCGACTCCGGCTATGCCGACTAACCAGAAAAGCAATGCCGACACCTCATCTTCTACTAGACGCAGAGGAGGCCAGAAATCTTAAGAAAATTCAGACAAATACCTACCCACATAAGTCTAGATTAGCTCTCATGTTTCCGGATAAGTATAACGAAGAATGCCAGAAATGCCATCGGAAGGCAGACCTCTTCCACACTATATGGAACCGCTCGACCATATGGCAACAGAACAACTACAAGACATCAATAGAGTCCTGGGAAGCGGCACTGTCCAGCTCGAGACCTCTCCAGTCAGCGAGAACTGCTGGAAATAGCCAAGCTAGGGGCTTTCGCCACTGGAGTCCTGGAAATAGGATTCCACCCTTGACTCCACCCCCTCCTCTTCTACCTTTGTCAATAAAGTTTACCACCACCACCAGCTATAGCCATGTCCCGAAGGCAGCGACGAAGCGGCATGTGTACTTAGAACTTCGGTTGATGATAGGGCTTTTGACTCGGCGTCATCAGTCCGTCTAGTTTGGTCTCAACTCGTTTTGGACGATCTTTGATGGGCTAGTAATGGGCTGGGGCACGTGGCAGGGTACGTGGTCGTTCGAGAGCTAGTTGCAGCGGGTCTTGGGCTCTCCTGCATGGCCCGCGTACCACCGATGATCCCGTTCAGGCCGAGAAGGCAGGAGGCAGGGGCCGGGATGGGGATGAACCCACGCACTCCACCAAAATATTACGCGGCGGCATAACGATGTGACGAACCAAGGTTTATAAGGCGATGATTTAATAGCCGTCAGCCATCTTGGCGCAAGTACAGATATGCCCCACAATCAATATGCTTCGCCTTCTTCGAAGGCGGGCAAATATGGCGCTACGTGTAATTGTCCGTTTCTTCTTCTCTTCCTGGTCGCGATACACAGTGATCATTATCTTTTGTTTAGCAGTTAATATGTTCTTGCAGCAATTTGAGATTTTGCGAATGCGGATTCGCAGTTGGTGTCGCTTTTAAAGACTACGTTGCACACTGGCGATTTCAGCGGTTTAGACACACGCTTGTTTTTCGAATATTTTCCCATTGCGGCAGGAGCACACGTCAATTTCGCTACAACGTGGGCTCTTACATTTTAACATGATTATTGTTGTTACTTCCATAAAGTAAGCAAGAAATTGGCTGCCCCATGGCTTTGTTTTGTCGCGGAAGATGCTGAAGATATAGGCAGTTTGCAAAATGGGCTCTTCCGACATGACAACCAACTGCACTGGGTCCCAGCAAAGAGCCTTTATTATGCTGCTAAACCACTGAAAAGAAGGCAAGGGCTTGTTTTTACAAAGTTCGGACCAGAGAAATTTACACTATACTCCATAATTTATAGCGCACACAAAAATAATGATCATAGTAGAAATTCTCCACGAGTAGCAAAATGGGCATAAAATACTCAAGTTGACTAAAAATAAAATGGCCACTACATTTGAAAAATTCCAATCAAAAATATCCTCCACACGTACTGCCACACTGTTAACCCGTAAGTGTGGTTTTTACAGAGCAGTTTTGCTGGGTGGATATACTGATTCACTTGGCTGTGGTAAACTAAACGGAATAAAATGTGGATTTTACGCGATGTAAGGATGGCCTTAAATTCAGGAATATATTTTTGGTTCTTTGTGTGGTGAACGTAACGTTGATATTAGCTATATTGCCCAAATTATTCAGTCGGGATTCATTTGACCACTCACGGCGTGAAGGACTCCATAACATATTTTTGCGTGGCGAGATTGATGGATGCTATTCACACTGCATCAATATTAATCCAAAAATCGGGGAAGACACATTTATACATTGCAAGGGTAAGCTCACAAGGGATTTATTCACATTCTCAAGCCCCTAACGTGAGTTTGTGCTTTGGTACAGGTAACCATGGCAACTTTTCTTTGTCACTTGATTGTAGACACAGCATTGAGTTCTGTAGTAGTTGTGTAGGCCATCTTGTTTTGGATTGGTGGAGACTCCTCAATGCGTCATTTCTGACTAGCACAGTTTCTATTTCCGTCAATATTAGTAAGTGGCGAGGTATCTACATCTTTATTCAATGCTACCAAACGTTACAGGTTTGTGGCATCTTAGTGTTTGCCCCTTCTCTTTTTTTACTTGTTAACATGACGCTGAATGTCCGCGAAAACCTTATGATGAGCTGTCAGATCTAGAGGCTACTTTAGATAAAATCTTAATTAGTGTTTGCGAAATCTGTTGAGAAGGTTCTCTGCTGAAGGTTCTTGCTTTAAACATTTCGATATTTGGGCGCCTCATTTGGCGATACCCAATTTGTCAAGAATAAAAACTCTTACGCAAAGTCTATTGTGAAGTTGTACCAACTGTCAGTGTTATTAATCGTTCAACTGTTTTTTATGAATTGTTTATCAATACACAATTTACTATCGAATATTTTGTTTGGCCCAGAGCTTACGTTTTGTCACAACTGTCAGGCTTGTCTTAGCTTTGCAAAACTATGGATTACGTCGTCTGTAAACACCTTGCTCTAAATATTTAAAAATCTTGTCAAAAGCTATTATCTGGTGTAATTACAGCACTCATACTAAGGAAAAATTCAATATGTTTTTGGACATCTAAGTGCATATTTATCTCTTGTTCCTGAAACAAACTGTCCTTGGGTAAACGCCTACTCTCAGTTTATTTCGCAAAAGCAATCTTGTTTGAATTAAAGACCTAATCTCACGTAGCCAAGGACGACGATGTTTTTTCAAGAAAGAAATGTTTAGTGACACGAACTTGTGCTGTGTTAAGAACTGAAAGAATACACAAGCGGTGAAGAAACCGTCAGCAACGCGACGGAGGCTGACGGGTGTCAGGGGATCAGATGCCGTTGCGTTTGCCCTGTGAGCTTTCAGGTTTCCTCGTCCCTCTCTCTGGAGCCATTGTACGAGATCAAAAACAGTTAAGAGTATTCTTGCCTCGGAACAAGAGGGCGCTACACACTTACGATGAAATGAGATAGAAAGTTCGGCGTACAAAAAGGGATGGGAACACGCTAATCGAATCGAGCACAGATAACACAGTCGTGTGCTGCCAGGCGCTCATAACCGAATGTAGTAGTAACGAAAAGAGCAGTCATGTCTCGGGTCGACCCCTATAACACGGCAGCAACGCGATGCTAAGAAAAAACACCACTTCAAGCATTAAAAATGGTCGTGGCTAGCTTAGCTAACCTAGGACGTGAGCAGTGAAGCTTGGGTTATGTTCCGCTTTTACGTTTCGCGAGCCGCAGAGCTTCGTCTCCCTCAGTATCTGAGGGAGAGGAAGCTTTCCGCACTTCACTTTCGGGGTCCTGTAAAATGAAGCAGCTCGGCACGTGATATCTCGGCAGCTCACTGCACCCGGGCTTACTCTCATACATGGCCATGTTCCCACCGAGTAGGCGAACACGCTAGTACCTTCGTCAGGCGGCGAACCAGCTACGGAGAACGCATGCGCCAAGCTGATGGCAGTGGATTGGCACACGGTTGCCACGGAGCTCGACCCACCTAGTCACGTGATGCCTGTGGGATGCTGTGGCCCAACTGCTGTACATTTAGGTGTTAACTTGCTGGCGACGGCGATAATTGGCTCTGCATGGTTACAATAGCTGTGTTTAAATGTGTGTCATCTGGCGCACTTAGGCTTGAGGTGGTCGACTTCACGTGGTGTGCGTCCTCGCCGTGATGTGATGACTCTCTGTCGGGGACATCGTGGATGAGGTGGATATCACGTAGCTGAAATCAGGGGTACAAAATACCGTCGCAGGTGCTTCTTACTGATTGCGCGTGATCGAACTGGGTGTGCTAACCCACACAAGATCACATGGGTGACACTCGGATTCTCAGCGTCCAAGGTTGTAGCGGCCCGTGTTCACATGCTGCTGGTCATACGTTAACACTCGACCAAAGTGGCGGGAATGCTCGGCCTTTGCAGGTACCCTTGGACGTCGCTGTTGATTTCACAGGCAGCATGATTTCGACCATTGTAGTCAGCTATATCCTGGACACAGGTCGAACAGAGTGATAAGCGCGGTTTCCAAAAAATCTCTCGTGTACGCGGTATGGCTATGTCGACATCTCATCTCCACCTAGTCTAGGGGTGCATTAGCGGTGATGCTCAAAGCGAACGAAGCGATAACTGCGGCGCTGCTTTCGGGCACAGCGTCTGGAGGTCACATGCTACGCAACCTAGCAAAAAGCAGCCCAGTACAACTTTCGAGCTAACATTTTTCATATAACGAGATTATACCGAACATGTCGCCCACGTTTTTAATAAGCACGATTTACACAAAGGTTTTTTTCTAGCTGTCTTGTCAACCCACTATAAAACCACAGAGCGAAAAATTGTAATATTCCTAATTGAATAGAAGACGCTTCCTGTGGCCGGAATCGAACGTGGGTGCTTCGCAGTACGAGGTACGAGGCTGATGTGTATTTGATTGCACCCTTCCAGCAAAGTAGAAGTTTCGATTTGGAGACGGATGCCTGGACTTTACAATAACACCGCCATGTATGCAATCAACAGAAAGCAAAGTAAAGTTAGATAGTATCCGATCGCTGTGGAATTAGTCCCTCTGGCGTGTTAATTGATTTTATACAGCTTTCTGTTATCCCATTGTGGTCGTTTAGACAAACGGTTTGCTAAATTTTAATTTAGCAGTAATACATTTTTTCTGTGCTGCTACAAGGAAATTGCAGCCAACTTCCAGGTGGCAAGCGAAAAGGGTGCGCCGCAATTCCCTCCAAAAAATGTTGAAAAGGCTACCCGACACAGTTATTTGTATACCACCGTTGGAATTGAAAAGGGAGCAATGAAGTTTTCCATGTCCAAACTGAAAAACATTCTTCTCACCATAAAACAATTAAGCGCTGGCAACACTCAGTAGAATTGAGTATTGCTGAAATACGTACGTTTTAATTTCAAGGAAAAGTACCACTGCACCATAAACATGGCCTAAATCTGTATGAAAATCACGCTTTTGCGAAATTTGAATCATGTATCCATGGGAATTTAGGCAGTGTAGAAAGGTTGTGCTTAGATAGGACAATTGTGATATAAAGTGTGCGAGATCTTTTGCTCCAACACATTACTCAAAATACGCCAGCGCTTTGAAAACAGAGCAGCAAATTGAATCCAGATAAGCAAGGTATGATAAAAAAGAGCGGCCAATTTTTGTGTGATCAATACAGCGTGCAATCTATACCCTGTAAACGCACGGGGTTGGTAGAGCCGCAACTGACCGCAGTAAATGATTCTGACTATGAGAATGAACGCTGTGATTGAAGTGCAGTATATTAAAGTATCCACTCTCATAATTTTCACGGGCTGAGACGACGTCAATGAAGACAGGCGAGACACAGTAAATGGATACGAGGACCGGTGGGTTCGCAATGCGGCCACGTGTAGGTACTTCGGGAACAATACGTATTGCCACACACAAAGTTGATTCTTGCTCAAGCGACCATATCCATCAAGCCTAAGTGTGTACACAGACCGGTAAAGATGCGTTGCAAAAATTAGTACACCACCATAGCAGTGGGCCTAATTAGGCGTTCATCAAGATGGGCGAAGCGCAATAAACATATTGAACTCTTATTTCTTTGCGTTGCCTTGACAAGTGTACTGTGCTTCAACTAGCCATGGCGGCCCAACCCGGATCTGCAGAAGAACATGTATTGATGCAAGATATCGTTATTAAGTACAATGCTAATAAAACTGAATCACAAGGGCGGTATCAAGAACGAAGCGTGCAGCACGATACACGTGTGAAAGACGTTGTTGCTTCCACAAACTATGAGAGACAGGTTGTGTACAGACAATCTCATTTAGACTAACGGTCATTATCGCGCTAGAACGTATTGCGTGCATAGAGTGCGGCTGTGCGCGACGACTGGTACTAAAACGGTACAATACATGCGAAGTACAACGCAAATATTGTAGAACGCAGACTGTGCAATTAAAATGACTGCACCTCAATTAGCAAAAAAACGATGACAAATCGTACTGGCTTTTATTGCTGTGGGAGATAAAAAATTTTACAAAAGATTTATTGAGAACTACAAGGTCGATTCCGCTAATAGCTAAGAAGGCGACGCCCTGCTTCTCTCCAGAACCGCTGCTACAGCCCGACCATATGTGCTGAGAGCTTGGCACACCTGCCCTTCGAGCTAAGAACCAATAGAACTGGTCCACCAGGAAGCCAACGTCAAGTCTACGCGGTTTGCACACACGAATATCGTGATCTTTTAGATAATGTTGGAAGGTTTTGATAAAATGGCCGTAAGTATCTTCTGCTAAAGCGTAAAATTGACTTCCCAATGACTTGCTTCCGGAGCTGTTTCTAGTTGCTTGAAAACAAGTTGTCCGCAGGGTCATTCATAAACTATGAATTCAGAGGAACAAAGTTTGTTGAAAGAATGATTGAGTCCAGCTCATAATTTGCTTTAAAGGTTTTACGCTTTTATATACTGGGCTTGTTTTGTGGGTCAAGTCGAGTTTTTATACCTAGAGTTGCTTCTCTGTTCTAAGCTTCTACTGCAGCCATTATAAACTCGCCTGGAGTCGAATTCTAAAAGATAATGTTTAATGTTATGTCTCCATAGCACGAAAAACGCCATGAAAGATCTATTATACTTTTTGGTCCATAATCCTTCGCAGAACTCCTGGTTGTTTTTCGTGCTTGCGCTTATTAATAATCAACACATAAAACAACCAGCAGAATCTAACACGCACTATTTTTGTCAATTGTAGCAGGAGTTTCTAGTATTTCAATGAAGCTGAATGCATGAAAATAGCCTCACTGCTACAGCGCAATTTTAAACTCCGCATAAACCGGGATAATTATATTCAGGGTTTCAGCTGTATACAGTTAGCAAACTATTCTCTCATCTCGCTACACATTTTGTGCCGCAGGAAAAGGCTGAAAGGTAGCCGTCTGCTTAGCAGGCTAATTGTTGTATTGGTAATTGCAATATTTTGCGAGCAGGCTTACACGTTGAGTATCGTGGAGTCAAAAAAACAAAAGGCGTGAATTCCGCAAGACTATCTGCTACAGCGTTCAGAAGATGTAATTATTTTGACGGGCCGAAAATATGAGAAGTAATCGTCCCCATGGCTGATTCGGGCATTACGCAACAAATTCGCATCATGGTCGGTCTGTGACGATGGCTTCCGTGAAATGTGAAAAACGAATACATTCTCCTATGGAGATCTGCAATAATGCTACTGAGTGGCTTCAATGAAACAAAAAATTGCTTTCTAAATGACTCCAACCGAAATTGGCTTTATTCAGCTGACTATGTAATTTTCCCAGAAAATCTTCAGTGTAATGTAATTTTGCACGGACTGTTCCACCCTTTAGAAAAGTACTCGGTTTGTTTCAGTGTTAAATCACCGGAACACCGGCGAGCGTACCAAAAAGAAATTACCTCCACAGCGAAAGCAAGACTCATATCTCGAAATTGTCACTCGTACAAGGCCAGCGATCATTCAGGATGGAGTGCTTCGCTGAGTGGAACCCAAATTACACTTGGATGCTGGCGACTGGACCAATATAACGCGTCATATAAGCACACGTGTGAAATCCCGAGATTTGACATATTTCATTCAGCTCTCCACTTGCTTAACGTTTCCCCGCTATTCCAAACGTGTGAAGGCTACCCAAACTGGAAGCTATGGGTAAAGCACTGCAATGCTGACGTGTTACTCAATATCTTTCCGTGGAAAGATTGATGTTCGTATGCACACAGCCCCAACAGTATTAGAATTTGGACATGAAACGTTCTATGCATCGGAAGGGAAAGCCGAGTTGTCTTTCATTCATATTTTGGTGCACTCAAACGGAGCGCTTACTGTGCTCTTTATAACCATGGCAATATTCGGCTTGGCACTGTCCTTCGTGCCCTACACCGAGTTTGGTTTTGTCTCTGCAAGGAAATATTTGTTAGATTTGCCTTCTTCATTACGGCATCATTTCTATCAACCGGAGCTCCCATCTCTGGAGAGCTCAAAAGGACGCGCAGCCGTCACGTCACCTCGCGATGCAAGCGAATGCTTCTAGGTTTATGGCTGCTAAGTGTTTTTTTGGTGTCCTTCTATTTCTTCCTAACGATTACACTGTCAAAAGTGTGTTAATTGTTTCAAGACTTATTTACTGTATTGCAAAGGCGAAATTTTATATCTCTCTGCCTGTATTTGTGCCACTTGCTGCATCTACCTTTGTCTTTTGCGCCAACATGGCGCTCTTTGATATACGCCTGAGAAAGCTCTTTATTGACTGGCATTTTGAAATACTGCTGTTGTGCCCTTTTACACACGATTCTCTGAGTGCAACTTCCCAATGAACTGTATGTGTGATTGGGCATGACTGAGTATTTGGGTTTTGAAACCATAAAGTTGTTTTGGAATTTCCGACTGAATTTTGAGCTCACGAATGTGTTATAGCGTGATTTTGTGTAAAGGTAAGAAGCTTTTTAGGTTGTTTAATTCACATTTTCGGCGTCACAACTTTCTCTGCGATATTACCACCTCTTTGGGAGGTGAGGCGTGGTGGAGAGCGTTGTTTCCTCGCCTCATTTTTAGGGGGATGGACACGATTGCACAGTTAGCGTCCTGGGGAAGCAGCGTCGCATTAAGGGGCTAAGGTCTGTATTATGACCGTTAAGCGTGCACACTTTGAATGTAGTAAGCAATAATAAACGGAAACTCAACGTTAAAACACGTGGCCTCAAAAACTCGCCGATACATTTTATAATGCAAATGTTCAGGCCGGCATCCCTTTTCGAGGAATAGAATATCTGTATACTGTCTATTCTGATGATGCTCTCGAAACAATGAAAAGTTTTAACGTGTTTTCCAAGCTGTTCCTCAGATTTGTTGCGATAGCATTTTCTCTTCGGCGAAATTGGTTTTTGAAGCTTTACAGATACCTGACGTCACGATTATTTTCCTGGATGATATCGTCAGCAACGAAGCTATAGACACTGTGAAACAGTGATAGTGTATCCCGGCTGACAAACACTTGCAAACAAACAAAGTATAAGCTCTTGCCACACAAACGCCAAAATAAACACCAGTTGTGTCACACCACACCTACACAAAATTGTGCTTGGCTACTTATCTGGCGTTTGACGGAGATTCTTGTGTGTCAGAATGACATACTTTGTATGTATGTATAAAATATTGCGCCCTTTGAATAGTTAGTGTGAAGAAAACACGGTGCACCCTATTTGGACCAGGAAGCTTCCGAGTGACTCTACCTCAGCGGGGTTCTGCTTGACAAAGTCAGAATTTTTAATTGAAGATTTATTTCTAAACAAAAACGATATGCAGGCAATGGTCCTAAAGAAAAAAATTGGCCGCGTATCTGCTCCTTTCGTTGCAAATGTCGTCAAAAGACGATAGTCTTTGTAGACATTTGCCAAGGAAGTGCCCCCTCTTCTTTCCCGCTCACCTCACATGCTGTTCCTGTTCCCTCGCGCTCATCCCAAGGTAGGCACACTAAATTTTTGCTCTAGGCGATTTGAATTTACCACGTTCCATTGCTACAGGCCTGGTTCCTCGATGCCAGCGCTGCGGTACGGCGGAGACGCGCGTGAGTCGAGGCGGCCGACTTGAAGGTTTATAGAACCGCGTGGCCGTGCTTCACGTGCGTTCCAAGCAGAACGTGGAACCTAGGTAGTGGAACGCTTCGTTGCTGTTGCCGCCTGATTTTTCATATGCCGCCAGTAGGCGGCGCGGGCAACAGCAGGCGGTGGTTTGTTTTCTGCAGTAGATGAAGAATATCCTTTGCTATTGAAAAACCAAGCATCAATGAATTTTTAGTAAAGGAACACTGTAAATATTTCTTGTGTATCAGCTTTCGGTCTTATATTTGCGTAATGTCTTGTTCATATTCAACAAAGTTGACAAGTATGAACATATTGTTACGGGGAAAATGGTATATTGCAGGGGTAATAAATATGCCACACGGTGGGGAACACAGTAGCACACAGTCTCAAGTGGGTGCAGCCAGAGAGCGAGATGGTTCGTCCTCTTCCTCCTCGTCGGTGAACCGGCCACCGCACCAGCTGTCCGGGCTGGGCCCAATCCCTCGGTGTCCATATTCCTTTCAGAGGGTACATGCCCAACCCGTGACATAACCCCCGCCGGTAGAAGCACCGTCTCGGTGCTCATGAGCCTGGTGCGGAAGTTGGGCGATAGGGCTTGAGACGGGAGACATGCACGACGTCCGTAAGGATGTGGCGCGACGTGCCAAGTTTAACTGGGGCGATTTCGTATGTTACGGGGGTAACCTCACGGATTACACGATAAGGCCCAGAATACTGGGACAAGAGTTTTTCGCAAAGTCCCACACGGCGTGAGGGCGACCGGAGAAGTACTAGTGATCCCGGTGCAAAGTGGCGATCTTGGTGCCGGCTGTCATAATGTGTTTTCTGAGACTGTTGAGATGAGGAGAGGCGGATACGAGCAACTTGGCGGGCGTGATCAGCGCGAGCTATGGCGGTGCGGGCATAGTCGGATGTGTGTACAGTAGATGGCAATAATGTGTCCAGTGGCAATGCTGGTTCGCGGCCGAAGAGCAGATAGAAAGGGGAATAGCCAGCAGTGTCATGACGCGACGAATTGTACGCAAAAGTAATGTAGGGCAAAGCCACGTCCCAGTCGTGGTGGTCTGCGGAGACGTACATGGACAGCATGTCGGTAATTGTTCGGTTAAGTCGTTCGGTCAGGCCATTAGTTTGAGGATGGTAGGCGGTGGTGATCTTGTGATGGGTGCTGCAGGAGCGAAGAATATCGGCAATAACTTGCGACAGAAAGGAGCGGCCACGATCGGTAGGGAGCTGTCGAGGGGCCCCGTGAATAAGGATAATGTCACGAAGCAGAAAATCGGCAACGTCAGTAGCGCAGCTCGTAGGAAGGGCCCGTATTATTGCATAACGCGTGGCATAGTCGGTGGCGACGGCTATCCATTTATTGCCGGATGTGGACTGGGGAAATGGACCGAGCAAGTCTAACCCAACGCGGAAGAATGGTTCACTTGGTAGGTCCAATGGTTGAAGAAGCCCAGCTGGAGGAGAATTGGGAGTTTTCCGC
The DNA here is from genome assembly GCA_013339765.2 of Haemaphysalis longicornis. Lineage (NCBI taxonomy): Eukaryota > Metazoa > Arthropoda > Arachnida > Ixodida > Ixodidae > Haemaphysalis > Haemaphysalis longicornis. Next base: position 86,535,967 of record CM023452.1, read on the forward strand.
CGTTGGCAGAGGTCGCAGGAGCGCACATACTGCCGGACCGATCGGTAAAGGCCGGGCCAGAAGAAGCGGCGTCTGATGCGATCGTAGGTGCGGGAAACACCGAGGTGGCCAGCAGTTGGGAGGTCATGAAGTTGTTGGAGAACGTCCAGACGAAGGTGCTCAGGAATGGCAAGTAATAATTCAGGGCCGTCAGGACGAAGGTTCCGACGATACAGAATTCCGTCTTTCAGTTCGAACATGCGAACTGAAGGCGTCGAAGGCGCAGAAATAAGGCTCTCGATAAGGGAGCGCAGACGAGGATCCCGTCGTTGTTCGCCGCCGATGTTGGTGAGGGTCGAAAGAGCCATGATGGCGGGCGCAGCCGGAGCTGGGTCAGGCGGATCTACGGGGTACCGCGATAAGCAGTCAGCATCTTGATGCAGGCGGCCGGACTTGTATATGACAGTATAGGAGAACTCCTGAAGGCGCAAAGCCCAGCGACCCAGGCGTCCCGTTGGGTCTTTGAGCGAAGACAACCAGCACAGAGCGTGATGGTCAGTAATTACTGAGAAGTTGCGGCCATACAAGTGGGGACGAAACTTAGCCACGGCCCATACTAGAGCAAGGCATTCTCTCTCAGTGATGGAGTAATTGCGTTCAGACGGGGAAAGAAGGCGACTCGCGTATGCAATGACGCGATCGCATCCGGCTTGTCTTTGGCTGAGAATGGCTCCAATGCCATGCCCACTGGCGTCAGTGCGAACCTCGGTGGGAGCGGTGACATCAAAGTGGGCTAACACCGGGGCAGATGTCAGCCGGGAGATTAATGCGTCTAATGCCTCAGCTTGCTCAATGGCCCACGAAAACGTGGCGTCCTTCTTCAGTAGATCAGTGTGAGGTTTCGCGATGTTGGCAAAGCCTTTTATGAACCTACGGAAGTAGGAACAAAGGCCAACAAAGCTGCGAACGTCGGCCGTAGAGCGAGGCACAGGAAACTGCTTCACGGCTTTGACTTTATCAGGGTCAGGCTGAACACCTTGGGCGTCAACAAGATGCCCGAGAATGTTTATGCGGCGCTGGCCGAAGTGACATTTGGCAGAGTTTAACTGCTGAGTGCTTGGCGGAAAAGCGCGAGTATATCAGACAGGTGGGTAAGATGGGAAGCAAAGGAGGGCGAAAAGACTATAACGTCGTCCAGGTAGCATAAACAGGTAGACCATTTGAATCCTCGAAGAAGAGAGTCCATCATTCGTTCGAATGTTGCAGGCGCATTGCATAAACCGAAAGGCATTACCTTGAACTGGTATAGGCCATCAGGAGTGACAAAAGCGGTTTTTTTCCTTGTCCAAGTCATCTACAGAAATCTGCCAATAACCGGAACGGAGGTCAACGAAAGAAAAGTATTGGGCACCATGGAGGCAGTCAAGGGCATCATCGATGCGGGGCAGGGGATATACATCCTTCTTGGTGATTTTGTTCAGGTGGCGGTAGTCGACGCAAAAGCGCCAAGTGCCATCTTTTTTCTTCACTAACACCACCGGTGAGGCCCATGGACTGCAGGATGGTTCAATTATGTCCTTTTTCAACATTTTATCGACTTCGCTTTGGATGACGGCGCGCTCGGCATGCGACACGCGGTATGGTCGTCGGTGAATGGGACTAGAGTCAGCAGTGTCGATACGGTGCTTTACGGCCGTCATTCGTCCCAAAGGACGATCGGGGAAGCCAAAAATTTCGGAGTAATTAAGCAGCAGGCGGCGAAGATCATGGGCTTGCTCTTGTGAGAAATCCGGGCTCATCATTGTCATCACCTTGTCAGTGGACGCAGGGGTAGCTGTATGAGTAAAGTCACAGTCAGGGGTAGTGGTGGCCAAAGTTGAGACTTCGTGGTCGTGTAAGGGGCACACTGACGCAAGCGTGATTCCTTCCGGTAATACCTGTGCATGAAAACCGAAGTTCAGGATAGGTAGAGACAGTCTGCTGCCAGTGATGGAGGCGACTGAGTGAGGCAGCGTTACATTTCGCGTCAGCAGAACGTCAGTCATTGGAGTAATAACATACTCGCCATCAGCAAGAGTGCCGGGGACTGCCAACGAAACATACGTGATGGCCTGAGGCAGGAGACGGATGTGCGTTGTTGAACACAGGCGGGTCGGATGAATGTTATCGTCCACCGGCAGACTAGGTAGCTCCAGACTCAGGAATCCTCTGGCACAGTCGATGAGCGCTGAATGGTCGGCTAAGAAGTCAAGGCCTAAGATCACGTCATGTGCGCAGTTTTCTAATACGGCAAACAAAACAGGAACAGTACGGCCAGCAATCGTAACACGAGCAGTACACATTCCAGCTATTATGGGCGTTCCACCATCAGCTAGTCGGACATGAGATAGGGCAGGCGTCAGGACCTTATGTAGGCGAGAGCGTAGATTTCAGCTTATCACCGATATTGTCGCCCCAGTGTCAATGAGCGCACGAACAGGAATGCCGTCAACTTCAACTTCTAGTAAATTGTCTGTGGTAGGAAGGGTCAGAAGAGGATTTGCGGGCCAAGTCGAGAATATTGAGACAATATAAACCCGGCTTAGACGCTTACATTTCGCTGTGAGTGTATAAGATTATTGCGCCGCATACATTTTACTTTGGCCGGATGGCTGAATCGAGTCACAGGCAGACAGATGGACAGACAGACAGACCAACTTTTCTGGGTTTAAGTAGCCCAAGAAAGAATATCGCCTTTAAAAGACTGCACAGGCAACATCGGTTAGTAAAATGCAGGCAATGAATAAAATAAAATATGATGGTACAGAACCAAGGGTGCTATGGTTAAGAGGCCATTTTTGCGATTGCTTTCTTGAGAAACAAATTCGCGAGTACTACATAGGACTTTATTCTTTCTTGAATAGTTTGTATCAGACGCAGCCTTTCAAATTTACCTTATCGGGTTTGCGCCGCTATTACTAAATCAGCAAATTGGAACGGAACGACTACTATAAGAGCATATGGCGCTGAAAAACTTCCTGCCGCGGCGAAACAAAGGCAAAAGCGAATGCTCACGCGTGTTATTATGAAAAAAGCAAACGAGGTTTCTAGAAGGGGTCTTGTTAAAATAGAAAGCTAAATTCCAAACTTCCGCCGTTCCGGCATTTCAGTTAAAATTTGCAGATTGAGAAAATTTGAGATATCTTGCATAAAATTTATGAAAGAGGCTTTACACTTTTTTTGCATGGCTAAGGGGCATCTCAATAAACGTCGCTGTGATGGTCCTGTTTCTCTGCTCCTCTACTTACAACATATAAACGGCTGCAGTAATTCCACGTTTGCTTAGCACCATTCGCAAGATTAAAAAGGGGAAAAACCTACTTCACCAAAGAAGGCCGCTTGGCTGCGAAATAAAATATCTACAGAATATTCCGGCTAGCCGAGTGAGGGTGCAGTTTGCAGAGCGAGTTCAATGTTTCTCGCGTCATCAACTCTAATTTCAATATTACCGCCAGCCTGGTCACGCCGCGCTACCTTCCCGCTTATTTGAGCTGGGTCAGCCGCCGGCTAGAAACGTGGCCCACGTCATAAAAAATAAACAAGAATTTGGCGTTAAGAATTACGGAGTTCAACGCCTAACTTATTTAATTTGGAAGGGATGCCAGTCGAGATCGGCAACGAAACGTAAATGACGTGCCGCTCGGTTGCTTCGTAATGGGTTTAGAAATAGGCGCTTTGAAAATATTACCTCATTAGTAACCCACTTCTTATAGATTGGAAAGCGACAGCTGTCATTGATTCCCCATCACATATAGACCGCCAAAGACAGGAGGTGTGCGCCGTATGATTGGTTACATCTGTATAACAACTTTCTCCCTTTGGTAAAGGAAAAACTGACACCTAATTTCGAAGGGTATTTTTATGCAGCAATGAAGAAAGGCTGTGCTTGTTTATTATATTCCAAATAAATATTTCTCCTGCGGAGGTATTGGTATCTTTTCGTCGCTTCTTAGACGGAGAGCTCGATAACAATAAGCTTTGTTTTTCGCATATATCAGCCATCCAAGATAAACAGTTTCAGAACAATTTCTTGTTACGTGCTGTTTGCGGAAAGCGGCAAAAACATCAGAAGCCACTCGAGGATATTAAGACTAAGATTGTTGCCAGTTCGGCTAATGGCGGCGCTGATGTGTTGCGGCGGCGGATGACGACATTTGTCACCGGTAACGTTAATCTGGTCAGTGGAAAATAAATTGTGTTCCACTGAAGAAAACAGAAAACTACAACCTCAGGGCTGCTTAGCTGTGCGCAAGCCCCAACAATTGTTACGTGGTGGCATAACGATGAGACGAACCATGATTGATAAGCCGAAAAGTTAATGGGCGTCAGCCAACTTGAGGTGAGCACGGCAGTTAAATTTTAAAGGCAGACCGGTCGACGACATCGATGAGATCGAAGCGATGATCCCATGACATGATCGCTGAAACGATGACTCGCTGGCTCGTTGGCCGACGGCACATAGCCGACGACGGTCTAGCCCAAGCAAACTCAAAATGTACAATATGTACGCTTTATTTTCATTACGTATTTAAAACTTGCAAGGCCCATGATTGCATACAAGAGGTCAGGCAAAGCCCGCATCGTGCGGGGCTCGCAGCTCCTCTCCTGCCTCTGTTCCACTCTGTTCTCCTGAAAACATCAAACTCCTCGGTTTTACCACTAAAACCCCACCCAGAAAAAGGACGTCACAACTTGAGAGTGAGGATGGCTCGTTGATTAGCCCACACTATGCCTCTGTTTAGCCACTGTGACAAACAAAGCTTGGTGGGTTGAAAATAGTCGCGTGATTCCCCTTTCTCGCTCTTATACAGAAACCCAAACGTTTTACGCAAAATACAACTATAACAGAAATTAGAACCAACCAACTAAGAGCAAAACTAGTGCCCGCCAACAGTTGTTGGGCGGCTCGTCTTAAAGTATACTCCATACCGTGCGTGCCGACAACTGTGCCCACGCCGCCAAATTCAGTTCCTTTGTAGACACGTGGAGTGCCTAACAAAGCCTGGTCGCCTACCTAATGACTCATCCCATCCGCCAAGTCGTCAGGTTCGGACGTGTGACGAACGGGCACTTCGCCGATTAAATTTGAGCAGTGCAACTGTCGCAGACAGAACGCTGGTGCCCTCTTCCTGTGTTTGTTCCATTGACTGACCTCCAGCTCCAGTACGGTTCGAGGATTCTCGTGGTCGTATTCGCAGTTGTTAAAATGTCAACGGTACCCTTCCGGCGGCTTCTCAAACGAACGCAAGGAAACCCTCCTTTCAAAGCTTACATCGCTTTGAGCTATTATGCGGTGACCAACGCATTTGTATGCGTCGTCTCCGGGCCCGCTGGTCGGGTACACACAAAAACGCGATGATTGATAAAGAAGCCTCCGCGATTTCTCCTTACACCCCTCGCGCCCAACTGAACTCGGCCAGGGTGAAAACAAACACCATCCAGGTAAACAAACTAACGCCAGCGAAAGATATGTAGTTGTTGCGCGGTATTTAAATAATTAAGTGAGATGCGCGAACTTAATAACGGATATGTTCCACATTGTGCTTCGTCTTCTTCGAAGGTGGGAAAACATGGGGCTAAGTGTAATTGCTCATTTCTTCGTCTCCTCCTAGGGACATATCCCCATGTCGATGGCGACCGTCCCGGTAGAGGCCGCAGTGAAGTGACGAATGCGATGAAGACGAACGATGGGATGGCAGTGAACAGTGAGGTGCCTGTAGCCACAGGTGACGATGATTGCATCGATGACGCCTGGGGCTGCTATAGCGATGTTCCGAAGGCAACGACGAAGCGGCATGTGTACTTAGAACCCCGTCAGGTGATAGCGCTTGGGACACGGCGTCATCGGTTCGTCTCGTCTCAACTCGTCATGGATGATCTGGATGGGCTGGGGACACGAGGCGGGGTACGTGGTGCTTCGAGAGCTGGTTGCAGCGGGTCTTGGGCTCTACGACATGGGCCGCGTACCACCGATGATCGCGTTCAGGCTGAGAAGGCAGGACGCAGAGGCCAGGATAGGGATGAACCCACTCACTCCACCAAAATGTTACGCAGCGGCATAACGGTGAGGTCTAACCATGATTGATGAGGCGATGATTGAATAGGCGTCAGCCATTTTAGTGCGAGCAATGCTATGCTCCACAATGTGCTTCGTCTTCTTCGAAGGTGGGCAAACGTGACGCTACGTGTAATTGTCCATTTCTTCGTCTCTTCCTGGTGACAATACACAGTGTTGATTATCTTTTGTTTCATAGTTAAAATGTTTTTGCTGTACTTTGGGGTTTCGTAAATTCCTATTCTCCGTTGGTGTCGCTTTTGAAGACTACGTTGCAAATTGGCGATTTCAGCGGTTTAGACACACGCTTCTTTTTCGAATACTTTCCCGGTTGGACATGAGCACACGTCAATTTCGCTACAACCTGGGCTCTTACCTCTTCACCCGTATATTGTTGTTACTTCCGGAAAGTAAGCAAGACATTTGCTGTCTCGTAGACTCGTTTTATCGCGGAAGAGGAAAAACTCCCACAACGAAGGAGGGAAACGGTCAGCCATATGTTTATCCACTATAATAGGCTCGCTTCAGGTTCACCTCACTATAATGCAGACGCACATCATTCACTCGCCCGAATAATGACCGGAAAATGAAGTAGCATCGGCCCGAACGTAAGCGCGAATAGGCGGGAAAACAACGGAAAGGCGCTGCCTCCGGTGTTTTCGCCTCAGGTTCCTGGTCGTCGTATAGCTATAGCTAGAAGGATCAGAAAAAGAAAGTATGGAATGTGTTTAACAGCGTAGACAACCTGATTCTGAAATAAAGGCCTGTAGGGCGCGACAAACATCCCCGTGGCAGAAACCTCCACCCGATGCCCCAAATCAAAGTAAATTCTAAACAGTCGAGGAAAGACCAGTTTGCAGAAAATTCCCAACATTATTATGTCTTCTATGGTCCTTGTGAACACGGTTAGCGTAAATTGCCACCTAGCCTTGGTGTTCTGGATTCTTGTTGTTGTGGTGGTAAACTGATGCAATTTCGTATTTAAAGTTACTATGATGACCTCCAGGGGAGAAAAAAAGCGGCAGAAAAGAAAACAGCGGAAGTAGAGGATGCCAATCACTCGCTAATGGGTAGGCGTCTCGAGGGGAAAAAAAGAGATGGTAGAAGAATAAAAGGAGGAGGAACGCAACGGGGATCTTCGGCGGCCGAGTGTTCGGGGTGCGCCTACATAAGCTGCGCATACACCCATCTACGGCGCCCGTGCTACCGTACCGGGACATCGCCAGGTACCTCCCGGTCACTAGTCGGATCCGCTACTGCACCGGGCAACAGCGCCGGGATCCCTCTCCTACCGTTCTTGCTGCGCCTGGTGTCTGGTGATGACGCCAAAAGATTCTATGGATTTCCAAAAAGTCAAGCTGTCGCTCCTTCAGCGGTTTTGTTTTACCTCTAAGGGGTACAATAAAAAATTCCGCCAGGCGAAAGCTGAGGACGGCGAAACCAGAACTCAGTTCGCGACGCGACTTTTCGGTTATTTTGACCGATGGCTTCAAACGTGAGGGGTTCCCGAGAAGTTCGAAGCATTAGGCGACAAGATGATCGCGGAGCAATTCTCCATGTCTTGCTCATCCCAGCTGGCCATTTTCATTAAGGAAAGAGGCTGCAAGTCGAGCAAAGAAATAGCCTAAGCTTGCGATCGTTTCCTCGAAGCACAAGCTCTCACAAACTTGGGAAAGGTCAGGGACAAAAAGAAAGAGCCACATGCCGACCTTCCTTCCTAGAAAGCTCCCACCTGCTTTTTATGTGGAAAAAGTGGGCACAGCGCGCAAACCTGCAGAGTAGTAGGCCTGAACATCCACTGCGGAAGCTGCGGAAAACAAGGGCATCACGTAGACAGCTATCGCTCTAAGCCGCCTAATAAAGAGCAGGTGTCGGCTTGCGCTATTGAGAAGTATCTTCACGACAAACGCCAACAGCACCACGGGAATAAAGTCCCATTGGCACAAGCATGTTCCCAGCATAAAAAACAACGCCAGCTCCAAACGAAAAATGCGGCAAGGCGTATGCCTCTTGTAACCGGTGAGATCTACGAACAACAAGTTTCCGTTCTGAGGAACACCGTCAGCAACGCCGTCATCGTGCGACGAGACCTCGTCCCTGACAGTTGATTTACAGGTCGTGCATCAACCGTCCGTTTTGTGGACAACACCACATGGAGACTTGAAAAGGCTTCCATCAACGTGGGGACACCTTACTTCACTGGAAAAGTCCTGGCCAAATACATGGCTGATCCCCTGTACGACCTCACACTTGAAAACGTACCAGGCGTTAGGCACCCAAACAGTCCTAACCCTGCATGGAAGAAACAGCAACCAAGGCATCCAGCGACACCAGTAGTGTTCGGTGGGGAAGCACATCTTCCTTCGACCGACGAGAACACCAGCCACGTCCATCACACTGTGCAGCAAAACCGGCCAGTAAGTCCCATCATGTTGGCCGGTGTTACAACAAAAGACATGCGACAACAGCAGCAGCTGGACGAGACGCTAGACAACTGCATGAAGATGGCAACGGCAGAGTCCTGTTCCGATAAAGAGAGCCCCTGCAAGTTTATTTGGCAAAAGGGGCTGCTGTACCATCCGTAGGCAATACCATCTCGCCGGATCATTCAGCAACTTGTTATTCCGCATCCTTTCAGAGACGCGGTCATGAGGAAGGCTCATGAAGGAGTTCCAGATCATCATCGATTCTTAAAAACATATAAAAGAATCCTCCGGGAGCTTTAATGACCAAACATTTACGCCGACCTTCGAAGATTTCTTAGCACCTGTCAGCCATGCAAGACGGAAAATCCGAAAAGTGAAGTGGGCGTCGCTCCTTCGAGAAAGATGCCGACTGTTGGCCGTTGCGTAACAAAAAGTCTGGCTTCAATGAAAACGACAAGCCCATAGCGCATATACGGACCATGATGAGCCTAAGCATCTGTGCCCTAAAGTCAACATTTTCAACCTTGTTTTGGCGTCTCAGCAGTGAGGTGTGGCGGGCTCCAGACGATACTTACTGCCGGTTCGCTAATTCTGTTGACTGTGCAAACAGTGTTTTTGTTTTCTTTTCCGGCCCCACCTTTCGCCCACCGGTACCTCCTGAAAGTGTGTTCGTGGCTTCACCCCAAAACACTTTCTAAAGCGGTGGGTAATGTCATGAGCTCCAGGAGAGAAAAGAAGGCGCAGAAAAGAAAACACCGGACGGAGAGGAGGCCTATCACTCGCTATGGGTACGCCTCTTCGGAGAAAAAAAGAGCTGGTAGAAGAGGAAATGGAGGAAGAACGCAACGGGGTGCTTCGGCGGACGAGCGTTCGGGGTGCGCCTGCATAAGCTGAGAATACACCCATCGACGGCACCCGTGCTACCGCGCCGGGACATCGCCAGGTACCTCACGGTCACTAGCCGGATCCGCTACCTGCACGGGCAACAGCGCCGTGATCCCTCTCCTGACCGTTCTTGCTGCGCCTCGTGGCTACGCCCTCCGTTCCGCTCAGCGTGGAACACCAGTCATGGCCATCGAGTCACAGCGGACTACATCAGTGAGGCTGTGGTGGTTTTCTTCACGCTTGTGCTCCGTCTGACAAATCGCCAAGGAACTGCGACAAGGAAGGACTTAGTTGGCAGTTTTCTGTCCCTTTGTGTTTCATTCTTTTTTTCTCAATTTTGTTTATTTTCATCCCGTTCTGCGCGTCCCCGTTTTCCCCGCTCGGTGCAATATACTGCATATAGGCTTCACCTTCATATGGCGACTGTGTCGTCATTGATCTTGCGTGCACGTCTCGTGGTTCTCACCACCGAAACCTTAGATCATCCCAGTTACAGAAATGTGTCAGTGGGAAACCGATGTGGTGCACTGCATGTGAAAGATCCGTTCGACGGGTTTAATGTATAGAACCTTAAAATTGTTAATGATGGAAAGAAAAATAAACTAATGAATAAGTCCCTCACAATAAAGCAAAACTTCTCGGCGAGCTACTCTACAAAAAAAGTGGTTGTGTGGGAAGAAGTCCATATATTTGGGACTAGACGCGAATTCAACCCGTCCCTGCGTTTCTTTAAAGGAAGGCGACGCGAATACACATCACCACGACTGTTCTATTCCTCCAGATACCGGAATGTGGAACCAGTAAATGCATTCAAGCCCGGCTTTGGACTAGCTTAGTACCAACTCCTAGAAAAACAGCGCGAAAATCGTGGAAGAACTCTAAATGAAACAGGCATCTTTAAACAATACTGAGACTCCCAAGTTCGAGAAATATACGAGGCTCCTGAGATTGGCATCAGGGGATGATTGCCTGAGCTCGTTTCCGATGGCACTCCTTTAGCTGGAGATATTGCATCTTGGCGATTCAATGAAAAAAAATTGTTTTTTCAGATATTACCGTATTGTATTCACGCAGATGGTGTTTTTAGAACTTTCTCTTCGCGTTTTCATATCACACCATCCTGATATTACGCTGGTACGGCCCTGTATGTTGTCACTGCTGGGAAAATTTACTTGGTTGTTCATCAGAGCTTCAGGTTATCCACTATTCCGTTCAAGTTTCTGCGCTGTTTTGTTAAGCAAGCAGTGAATGGTTTGTGGTCTTCCACTTAGGCGAGTCAGTTCAAGAAAATTACTGAGGACAAGATCAGTGATTTGAGAGAGAGAGAGAGAGAGAGAGACCTCTTTATTAGATGAAAGCAGAGAGGTTTGCCGGCATGTTCCCACCTGCAAGCTACTCTGCGGGGATGGGTAGAAGGGAGTAAAGGCGCTAAAAGAAGTAGGGTGGAAGAAAGAGGGGAAAAGAAGAGATTAAAAGAAAAAGTGAACACGAGGCTTTGCATGGTGACTTAAAAGTCCACACGATCTCACACGTAAAAATCTAAATTGTCTCTGCGAGGCCGATTCCGTATAAATAGTCAAATAAAGCAACCAACACTTTTCTCTGGGACGATTGAGAGGGCCAGGGTCCAAGGAGACCTTTCAAAGATATAGAGGCGTTGTTGAAGGCACTCAATCTTTTCTGAGAGGTGATTTCTTTCTGGGATGTATGCCGGACACTCTAGAAGGACGTGCCCTACTGTTTCGGGCAATCCACAATTATCACAATAGGGGTTTGCAGTTAGACCGAGGCGATGGCGGTAAGAGTTCGTGAGCGCTGCGTTGAGACGCAACCGGTGCTAAAGGGTTTCAAGCTTACGTGGAATCCGCTCTGGTAGCCTCATTCTGGGTCCAGAGTCTACATGGTGCAGGAAAGGGTGCCGAGTTTCAGGACAAGACCAGAGGTGGTTTCGCTCCTTCCAGGCAAGAACTGATACGGCCAGACTACTTATTCAGCCAGTAGAAAATTTCGTAGCTCTAGGTTTCGCGCTCTATGGGTAAAGTAAGCAAGGCGTCAACGGCAATCATCTCATTGACAGCAACAATAGCCATGTAATACTGCTTCCAGCATTAGTGAAGCAACTTTGTCGGGATTGAAATTTGTGGGGGTTAATCTTTGCTGGTTGTAATAACTTCCCTTAAAGCAATAACTTAGTAACATATAACCCCAAAAAACGGGAAGCAAAACCAAACCAAAAAGCAAGTACTGAACCTCGGCAAGAAGAGTTCCTCAAGCGACTTGCACAAACCTCGCTCAGTACTACGCGAAGCTTTCAACAAGTGAAGAAGTGTTCTCCTAGACAAGTGTTGCTATCAAAATCTCCGCATTCGATTACTCTCAACTATAAAATATTGGTTTCACTTTGGTTTCACAGAGATGGTTAGTTTGCATTAAACTGGCGGGTAATGCGAGAGGAAAGTGCAAACACCCATCAGACTAAAAGGTGGGTTTCCGCAACTTGGCTTTCGACCGATACGCCATTGACGCCGCAATCTCAAAGTAAATGTCTGCAACGTCGCTGGCTTTCTGCTGCAATGCTTAACGCGATATTTTGTGTCTTGTTGCAATCTGTTTTTCTTGTAGGAGCATGAAAGGAACCAAAGTTAGTAATATAATATTATTGTACTTCATCGCAATGAAATGTTTTGAAAGATGCTTTCAGGGCAATTCTCGAGCCCGCCACGGTGCCTCTTGTGTTGTTTTTCCAGTAGGGCTTGGGTCAATTCTTCAGACCGCCGTTCAGCATCAGGATGCCGTATTCTTGTAACCTATATGAGATAAATGAAATGAACATAATATGCTTGGTTAATGCTTGCATCATGTTAGTGAGTTCCCTAGATTGGTTTATATTAAGCTCAGAATAAGATAATCTCAACCAGGCTACCCACATTGTAAACAGCTTCCCTTTCACAGACAGCGGGTAAACTTTGAGAGAGAGAGCGAGAGACTAAACTTTTTTGAAAATAGGGAGAAGAGAATGTGGAAAGAGTTATGTGTGAAGTCCTATTTCCAGGACTCCAGTAGCAAAGGCTCCCAGCTTGGCTCTATCAGCTCCCGCTGTGTCGAAAGGTCCGAGCTGGACAGTGCTAAATCGCAGGACTCTCTAGAGGTTTGGTAGGTGTTCCGTTGCCAAATTAAACGGCAGTTCCAGACTGTGTGGAATAAATCTGGTCGTAATTTGCATTTGTGGCATTCTTCGTTCTATCTCTCTGGGAACATGAGAGACAGTCTGGATTTCTAACATGTGATGCATGTTAGAAATCCAGAATCCAGCAATCCAGAAATCTAACATGTGATGCGGTGCGGGCATGGTCTTTCTCGCTTGCATTTGAGTTTAAAGCCTTTCATTAGGCGACATGAAGGGAGGGAGGGTGTAAGAGTGGTCCGTTTCCCTGCGGCTGTTGATTTGCCTCGCTAGGGAGTCGGCTCGCTCATTTCCTTCAAGGCCTTCGTGTGCGGGGCTCCAAATATTCTATGTTGGCCTTTTGGTTCGGCTGGAAGAATCTTCCTTGTTTCTATGGGAACGAGGCCGCATATTAGATTTCTAATGGCTCTTGTAGAGTCCGTGATGATGATTTGGTTTTTGTTGTTATATTCTCCCCATCTTACAGGGAGTAGTGTGGCTGTGGTTTCAGCTTCTTGAGATGTTTGTTTTCTGTTCATGAGGAAGTCCAGGAGTTTGCCCCGTGCATCCACAACTACGGCTTAAGATATTCCGTGGTGGTTGGTGGCGGCATGCATGTATACTGCATCTGTATTTTCCCCGTATGTGCTTCTCATATATTGAATTCTTGCTTGTCTTCTACCTTTGTTGTAGAGGGGGCTCATTTTCTTTGGAATGGGTGAAATTTTGAGAGCTTTGCGTGTTCTGGTTGCAGCTCTGTTGTTCTTCGTACGAACTCGGTGTGAATGGTGTACCCATCTACACCTCCAGCGGGTAAACTTGGCTTGACGAACATGAGCTCGAAGCACGCGGCGAACGCTAGAGTGTTTTGGTGCAATCTCCCTAGGTGGGCATACGTAGCATTACGAACGTGCGCTCCAGGCACGCGCTGCCCAAGCGCTGGGGATTTACCTGGTATTTTTAACTTCGGTCGCCATGCACAAGACGAATTGCTCAACAGCTTCGCTGTTATAATGTACTTCATTTTTAGTGCGCAGCCCTGCAGCGCCAGATACTGTGGTTCCACGGCGTCGCGGTGCCCTCTTACCGAGCGAACGGGGGGAAGGTGGGGAGAGGGGGTCACCAACTCTGCAAATTGAACAGGAGAAGAGGCAGGATGTTTGTGCTCCACGTGCTACTTTGAGCTTTATTTTATGACTCTTCTAAAACTAACCTAATTAAGCCACGCCACGTATGCAAAATATAAGTACAGTAAAACATTACTGATAACAAGGATACTCTCTAATGCGAAATTTGTACGCAGCGCGAACGGCAGCCTTCTCGGTCAGGGTGCATGGCTGCTGCATCCCAAGAAGGGATCGCGTGATCAGCGAACGCATGGTGGCGCGCGCTACTCCGCTATTATCTCGCAGTGTGTAGCCGCCGACGAGCATGATGTTTTAAATCGTGTTTGAATATCCCGCATAAATTGCACCCTGTTCAGATGAGCCGCGCAACGAGGGGGGCGACACAGAGTACAACGTGCAGCACAGAGCGTGCGCGCGGCTTCTGTGGTGCTGCCTCAGGATCCTGCCCTCTACCTCTACCTTACTTTCCCCATACATGCATCCTCCCCTTTCGTGCAGGCTCGTCTACGGTGACCTCTTCGTTCTCTGGGTTTTCTTACGGCGATTTACCGCTGGGGAGCGTCTTGCGCCAGCTACGCCACCCTCCCTTCCCCTCACGCTCTCGCCACACGTTCCGCCTTCTTTTTGCTTCTGTCTTCGGTGTCCCCTTTTTTCGCTCGGTTAGAGGGCACCGCGACGCCGTGGAACCACAGTATCTGCGTTGCAGGGATGCGTACTAAACAGGAACTACATTAATAAGAGCGAAGCTGTTGAGCAAATCGTTTGCGCATTGCGACTGAAGTTAGAAATACCAGTAAAATTCCCAGTGGTTGGGCACGCGTGCCTGGAGCGCACGCTCGTCATGCTATGCATCCCCACCTTGGGAAATTGGCCGAAAAACTCTAGCGTTCGCAGCGTGCTTCGAGCGCATGTTCGTCAACCGAAGTTTACCATCTCATGGAGATTACCAAACAATAGCCGCAAAAAAACTCCAGCATTTCCCCATCTGGACAACGCTTGCTAGCAACGAAAAAGACACGTCACAGCGTACGCCTTTGTTTCTTCCGTTCTCCTGTCGTCGTACGAATTTTCCCTACACCGTAGAAGAGCCGTGACTTGAATGTCGAAGCTGCTGTCGGTAATTATTGACTCCACATGACCCGGACGCAGATAGTTCGCACGTACGAGGAAGAGGCCACCCTTCGAGAGGCACGGCATTCAAAGCATCCGCTAGTGACGATAAGGCGCGCTTGCAGAGTGGCGTACGAAAACGTCGACCAAAACGACGAGCTCACTCTGGCCTTGCTCGCCCTAAAACTCAGCTTTGTATCCGTCAAGGAACAACTGCAATAGCTTCGCCATTCAAGTCTTGCGTGTGAGTGCAAACTTTCTTCTATTTTTTAGACCTTCAGAAACGGGGGCGACGATATGTCTCCTCTCACACACTTAATGCTCGGTCTGATCCTCAGGCCTTACTTCACACGCAGCAACAAGCAAGAAAATTTCGTTGTCGCACGCACCACTCCCGGCCTGAACGGGACTTCATGTTGGTACCGCAGTGATTGGGTTGCGCCGCACCCAGTTTGGTTGGTGTGATTGTGGTACCGACCCGCAGACAAAATAATAGTTTTGTAAATGACAATGAGCTTGCAGTTTCCTTTTGTTGTGTTCAAACAAAACTTTGTCGGATGAGGTAGGTAGAGTTAGTATTGAGGGGTAGTGACGGTTCTTGGCACTTCTTTTAAAGCTGAAGCTTGGCAGCCTTGTTGTGTGGCCATTGTTTGACTGCATATTTCTTCCTAAAATGTGAGCCCTGCCTGGTTCCAAGAAGCAAATTGTCGTAGAGCACGTAGATATAGACGTCAGATGGTTTCTGTGCCATATTTCCTGCTTTTATGATGCCCAATATTCTTAACATCACATACACGTACAGGTGCCTCCAAAAGAAATCGTAGCATGACTTCATGAAGCGACAATATTGTCTATTGTACACGCGTACCAGCATAAATACAATATGTGCGGCCCGGTTTTATTTAGTATGGTTTTCTTGAAAAGTCACTTGGAGGATGCTGGCTATGTACATGCTGGAGAAATCATCTGAAAGTCTCCAACGCGTGCTCCATTTAATTCTTGGGGCAAATGTATACTCCAACGATTGTCTTCGGTGTGAGGCCTCATACACTGGGTCATTTTTAAACAGTCAATAGGTGGAACTTTGTCAATGGAAGCTCACTCTCGAGCAACCGAGTAACCTTCTCCAACGCTAAAGGAAATCGTTTTAAGCCGCGCGCATATAGCTATACGTTTCTGTTGTACAAATTTAGGAATAAGCATATTTACAAAATCTGATCATTCATATTAAAGCTGCGAAGCCGAAATTTACAATAATCGCCCCCGTTTGTCCTACTTGAAGCGTTCCACTTGCCGTACGAAGTATTGTTTCACCGTAGGTTCTTACGCCACACCATGCATATATCTATACGTTTAATACAGGAGACTGTATCGCAAACGCGTAGTTCATTTCGAAGTACTGTGCAGCTAAGCTCACTGCAGCCTCGCACCTTTTTTGGATTTCCTTGTGCAAGCTTGCTTTATTTCAGGGAAAGGAAATATAAGAAGGCGCTTCTCTAAATTTGCTGGACATTCCTGAGGCGCAGGGCAATATATCACCTTAACGGGAGAAACGTAAACTTATCACCTAGAGACGACTTAGCATAGCCAGTATTTACGCCGGGACAGGACTGTGATATATACAGTTGCATTGCAAAAGCTTATATCAACTAGTCGGGGGTTGGTCAGTCCGCAGATGCTCACCAAATGGTTGGTTCATGCCCCAAAGACTACCTAGCCCTAAAGAATAAGAACAGTTTTTAATGCGGAATGTCGGGGAAATTTTGAGAAAATTCCGCCCCAGAAAGGATTGGGAGCTCCGGATTCACTAATTTAAAACTGGCACGCATGCCCGTGACTAACACCGCTCGACCAATCTAACTATCCAAAGACGCACTGTAAAAGTGTTGCCAGCTACATGAGTAATTTTAGCATGCAACGTACCGATTGCGCAAATATGGAGAATAGCAAAGAAGTTCCTCGCGCCATGTTCTAGTGCTTTATTGGCTCTTCTGCGCTATCACGCACGCCGTAGTGGAGGCCTCTGGATAAATTTTGACCATCTGGGGATATTTAACGTTCCCGAAATCTCGATAAGCGGATGTTTTTGGTTTAAGCCTACATTAGAAGAGAAGCCTCCGCGAACGTTGTCTCTCCTGTACTTTCTCCCCTTGAGCGTTCTCTTTCTTTATAAATGGCCCACGGGTGTGTGCGCAATTAAAAAGGACGCGCAGAAGAAGAAAAGAAGCATAACAGAGAAGGTGAAACTATTGAACACGTTGTGGCCTTTTACACAGAATTGTCTGTAACAGAATAGATTGAGCATGCTAACTACAGAACTAGCAATTCTAGGACCACTAAAAGACAACAACACTAAATGTGTGCTTTGCTTGCCGATGCTAACCCCAGTGCGGGAAGAGTCGTGGTCTCCGAAAAAAAGGAAAATACGCAAACTGCAGAGAATTGTGACAATAACAGAACACGCACCGCCATTGCGCTTTTCCGCTTTTGTATGCACCACCTAATAAGAGGGCTAAGGGCTCCTTGCAATTCAAGAAACGAACTGAACAACATTCTAGATGCGTGTGTGCAAAGCCCAGCGATATTTTCCTAGACCTACTATACCTTACAATATCTGGTAACTGTGCTTTCTCATTGTTTAACAACCTTTTGGCAGAGTATTCTGTTTACGCTCTCACCATTTGAGCGGGCTGCTTTCCATTCTTCGAACTCGCGCTTGACTTCCGAGAGCAGTGCCGGGTCAGTGAGCAAGTCTAGAGCAGTGAGCGCCAGAATCTTGGCGGCACGCAGAGTAGGCGGCTGGGCCTCTGGTGAACTTGCACCCTCGGCAAAGGCAAGAGTGTGGTTAATGTCTTTTGCAGGGATAGCAAATACCGGGTGCATGGTTGGAAGTTCCTGCGATACGTTGCCGGCATCCGTCGACGCTTCGCAAGGCACCATGGTTGACAAGCCCGCATCCATGAACTTCACCCCTGCACCAATGTGACCTGGTTTAGTTTCGAGCGTACATAGAAACTACTACAGTGCGGCTGTAGAAGCATGGAAAAGAAGAGCGAACACAGTACAGGATTCCTGGTGTGCTTGGCACAGGCGCAAGTCTCTTATTTCTGATGCTCCTGCCACTGCTCCTGTGTTTCTACTGCTGAACGCGTTTTGCTCAATTTGTTGATACTTTCCATTTTTCGGAAAATTCAAGGCAGCGCAGATGCGTTACGACCGCCACCATTTTCTTTCGCAGGCATAGTGTCTGCAAAATGCTCTAGTTTCTCTATTGTTTATTCAGCCCTAACTTTTGTAGTGTAAAGTGTCTTGCATACATTTTGCAAGAAACTTTGCATAGTTTCTCGCGTTGGGTTTCACTGTATGTTCTTATTTCTCTATATATTCTCGTGACGTTGTGGTGATGTTGTTTTTTTGCACTACTTACTTGACTTGTTGATGTACACATAAAATATGACTAGTTATTGTATAACTTTCGTCCACGTTTTTGTTAAAATTTTCTCTAGAAGCCCCTCTTACCCAATGCCCTGCTAGTCCTGTAAAGTAATTTGGATGAATGAATGGGTAAAAAATAAATAAATAAATTAAGAAATAAATAAATAAACAAATAAATAAATAAATCAATAAATACCTATTGTATATCCAGGGTACATTCACACCCGGGAACTACCTTTGCGCAGCTGAAAGAAAATGATTTTCGAAGGAGGCTATGGCCAAAGAAAGCCCCAAAAATGAGTGTTTATACATGTTTTTTTCTCTTATTATACCCTATAGTAGAGCAGACTTACGAAACGTAGTATTTTGGGTGTCGGTTTTCAAAATTTCGAATCTTCCATCGCTGCAGCACAAAAGGTACACTACATCAAAAAAGACCAATTCTCTTTGATTTTCACTTGTACTTTGCCTTCTCTTTTGTACTCCTAATAGGCGTGCCAACAGGGCGACGAGGGCCACAGGTCTTTACTTTTCTGCAATAAACATAAAGTAACTGGGAACAAAAAAATAGACCATATTATTCTTTCTTGTAACCTATTTATAAAGGACCCCCACAGCCTGTTGTGTCTGCTGACTACACTGTTTTTGGAAAGAATAATGGGCTTATTACTTGAGAACCACGTCATGAAGTCATTCATGGCGGCTTCTGAAATTAAATTCACAGCGAAACGTACGCATTGGCTTTGACTTTATAAATTCGACGCCCTGATGACACGCGTCATGTGGCAGCTAACGTGAGTATGCATTGGCAGCGAACGCGTGTATATGTTAAACTAACGTTAGGCGCAACACTGCAGCGTGGGGTCAAATCCCCAAGTTATCCCCGCAGCGTGACCCAGAACGCGTTAGGCGTCCATTGGTACATCTTCAAAAACCAGCGTTAAGGCTGCTGCTCGTCGCATGAACATATCGCCCAAAAGAGGCCGATGTTCTTATGCACAATAATTTAGCAAAGTAGAAGACACAAAAGGTTCATGATGCCTTCAATCAGTAAATGCAGTGCCGGTGTTCACCACCACGATGTTTATAATGATTACTATTGTGACAATTACAATGATCACGATGATAAGAGCAAACGTGAATTCATCATGTAAAGTAACGGAGCTTCGCACAAAAGGTTCTGCCGCACGCAGCTCGGTATAAGTCACCAGACATTGAGGGGTATCAACACAGAAGGGTTAGATTCTTCGCAGGTTCTTTGCAAAAGATCAACTGACATGCTAGAATGGAAATTAATAGTCATCGGTTGGTACAGACGACCATGTCCCGACTGGTAGCGGACCTACGATTGAGTTTTAATGCATAGCACGAGTGCATGTGCTATACAAAGACGCCTAGGACGAGCTACCATAACCTATTCTTTCTGCTAACGTTCTAATGGCGAAATTTCCAAGTAGAAATCGTGCTTCATCTCTTTCTAGGCATTCGATGAAATTTCGTTGATATAGATTGAAAGCTAAAGGTAAGAAGACATTTGGCAGCGCGGCATTTCACAAATTACAAAACAACTGCAAGAGATCACGGAGTTGTATGTATTGCTCTCGTTGCGAATCACGTTCTTTATGTGACTGCGATTAGAAACACACTCGACACCCTTTATTTTTTATGTGCATTGCAGTCGCTAGAGAATCCAGTGCCATCTCCACAAACGTGAAACTGGAGAAGGGCTAAGCGGCCGGCAGGCACCTATGTTTCCGACAGAAAAATCGCTTCTAATGGGTAAGCGTCCATCGCAGAAAAGCATTTTTCTGGATTTCTGGAGGCAACGCCCCCGGTTGCCTCTCTCTTACCATACGGCGCCCGCTGATTAGACGTCGGAGGACCGCCGGTGGGAGGAGAAATCGTGCGCTTACTAAGGCGGTGACCCCCTCACTTGCCTTAAGCAATAAAATGAGAGACATACGAGCAGTAAGTTGTCTTCGCGGCACACGCCTCAGCATGCTAATAAATGGGGTTTAAAGGAGAAAACCGGGTTTTGAAAACCGATTCCGAGACAAAATTAAAAAAAATATGTTATTAGTTCTTTTAAGTCCTCATTATTACTGTATTTTAAATTACTTTAGGTCATGTGTGGGCATTTTCAATCGCTATTATTCATTATACACTCGTTTTTGGACCATAGTTTCGCCACTTCATTTACCGTGACAACAGAAGACTGCGACCACAGGAGACACCGACAGCCCGCAACCCCTAAGGTGCTTCCCCCTTGAAACAAAAGATGAAGGTTTTCAAAACGCGAAACCTTCTTTCGCTACCCACCTATCATTTTCGTGGCAGACACTTGGCTTGACTCCTAGCAGAGATGGAACAAAAAGCCCGGCCCTCTCCACTAACCTAAAACCTGCGGAGGGGCGAAGCATGCAGTGTATACGTGCATTCACAAACGCCTTGGCGGTTGTACCCACGGTGAAGAAACCGTTTGTGGGTAGAGGATTACAGCTTTGTTGTAAAACTCTCGTATCTTTCAAGCACGAAGTGTTCGAGCTATAGGCGTTGGAAAACTAGTGCCGTGGTGTGTTCTTTTATTACGTATTTTTGACCATGGAGATGCACCTTTCTAGCGTGAGGCGTTACAAAACGAACGTCCCGATTTGTGTATTCTTCTATTACGCGGTACGTTCGAGCTCGAGTCCTTGGAAAACGACTGCCCTAGCGCTTTATTACCCTGAATACATGAAACGACGCCGACTACTGGAGAAGCCGACAGCCCGAGCCTTGATGTGGCTTCGCCCGTAAAAATACCGGGCCATTTCCACTAACGTGAAACCTGGGGAGGGGCGACGCACGCCGTTTGCACCGGTGTTTCCCACTGAACAATTGCCGCTAGTCGGCAAGCATCCATCACAGAAAAGAGCGCCTTTGGAGCCAGCACATGCCGTTGCCTTGCCGCTCTCTTCCCCCTCCACCCCGGTGCGCGCTGACTTAGCCTGGAGAAGCGCCGGAGGGAGGAGCAATCGCGCGCATACAGAGGCAGTTGAATAGCCCTCCTGTGTTGAACCGGATTTAATTAATTAAATGAGAGACAGACTGGCCGCAAGCTGTCTTCGTGTCACACGCCGCAGCATGCCAAGGAGTGTGCTTTACATAAAAAAAAACAAGGTCTTTGAAGCCAAGTTCGAGATGGCATCTAACATATTTCTGTTTATTAGCACATTTAATTCCGGATTATTGTTATAATATAAGTTAGTTTATTTCCTGTTAATTTATGTTGACCTGGTTTTACCCATAGTACCTGCTCTTGAACATCGTTTGACAACCTTATTTACCGCGGTCCGTGACGAAAGGAGACGACGAAGACAGAAGATGCCGACAGCACGAGCCCCTAAGGGGGTTTCGCCCTAAAAGCTATATGACCTGGCAGGTCCTGCTGTTCAACTCGACCCTTGTTGTCTAACTCTGGCTAACAACCTGGGCGTTCCGAACAAATAAATACCGCAGATTCATCGACTGAGGAAGCCAAGGAAAACTTCAAAAGCCGTTTTGAATCAACGTTATTTCATGCAATCTCCTGGCAGGTTTTTCAATATATGGACACCGCACCGCAGCTGTCATGGTAGCACATATTCCACCGTATGATGCAAGCGTGACATTTCTGCATGCATAAAGTCTAAGGTAGTGGTTGCGCGTCTTTGGTTTGTGTGAATCCCACAGTACATACGACACATGGTATGGGGGCAAATGCGCGTACTTTGCAAACTGTTCAATTGGAGTGGCGCTGCTCTGAGCTCCACCTTTGTATAGTAATGTCTCTTGGGTCATCGCTGTCTGCGATGCGACTTCTGGTATGCACTGCATGATTAAAAATGAGTGCTTGGTGTTCTGCGAGTTAATCGAATTGTAATACAACAATTGGTGCAATGCGGTTATGAAAGTTTTGCAACTTTCTAACTGTTGAAGATGCGTGTGCTATCGTCTTTTTCCGGTGCTGGAATTGCTCTAGGTGTTGAACGCCATTGGTTTCCGAAAATTCTTGATGTGGCCGTTAAGGTATTTATAAAGCGTTGGAAGCTGAGAGAGAATGTAGGTTCGACATAACGCAGTCCTTTGTCGGCGCTAAGTAGAATATATACTCTCAAGGGTACTGTTGCTAATGTGCCCTATTACAGGTTTTGAAACAACTGCCTATATTTTATTCTTCATAGCGACAAACAAGAACCGCGTATCGAAAATTATGATTTTATTCATTACGTCTGATCTTATACGGCCGTAAGGGTGCTATTGTAAGTTTCTTTGGAAACTAGTGGCAAGGTGACGACACTTTCTTGCTGTTGCTCGGCATGTAGTCATGCGAGTAGTTTTCGCCCTGGCCTTTTTGGTGCCTTGAAATTGAGCTAGGAGACACGCTGGAAGCCAGTCGGTGGAATGAACAAAACTTTGACTAGAAAACGGCTATTAGT
This sequence comes from Haemaphysalis longicornis, assembly GCA_013339765.2. NCBI lineage: Eukaryota > Metazoa > Arthropoda > Arachnida > Ixodida > Ixodidae > Haemaphysalis > Haemaphysalis longicornis. The sequence continues at coordinate 86,558,643 of CM023452.1, forward strand.
ATAGACTACTGCAACCTGCACTGTGTACCGAGGAAACTATCTTACAGAGAGCAAACACGCATCCTTAGAACCTACGCTTGTTGAAGACGTAACACATCATTTTTAAAACAAAGCTTTACTAACCTAGGGAAGCGGAGTTTGGCAGTCACCAGAAATTTGACTTTCATTTGACCGCAGCTGCACCGTAGACTTTCAACGCATAACGTGACTCGATAAGTCGAGCTGCGCTGCAGTCGCTGCTTGCGCTAGCTGCCTCCGCCTGCGCGGGCTTGCGCGTGCACTCTCCGCAGCTCGGTTGCCGCCTGACCTCATGACTCACAGTGCGCCTGTGCAACAGGAGCCCCGCGCTCGCCTGGTCAGTTTGAGGTTGGCCACGAATGAGAGCGAGGCTGGGCGATTTTCTCTGAGCTCTGCGCGGGAGCGGGAGGCTTCTAGTTGTAGTCACCAAGTGTCGTCTGCCCACCCCGCGGCTATCGCCCGATGAGCTGCTTCCCTGGAGAAGATCCGGAATTGCAAGCACTGGAAGCTAGAGTCGGGGACTAAGGAAGAGTGAGCCGTTCGGCTCAAGAAATGCTCGAAGCGGGACCATAACCGTAGACAAAGGCAGACCCAGGGAAACCACGACTTCAAAAGGTGAAACTAAGCTTTCGCTTTGCACATCCATGGTTAGCAGAGCTGAAACACAGGCATTTTTGTTAACACAGCTATTCCTAGTTTTATATTGCTCTCCCGCATTTCTAGCCGCTATATCACACCACGCCCCTCTACAACGTGCAAGATCTACGCAGTTTTCGGCGTCTTTCAGTGAAAACTGTAATCATCTTCGGAGTTTTAGTTCAAAAGGACGTAGGATGGGGCTAGTTGGTGATGCTTCATACTGAATTGCGCTAAGTATACACACAAATAGGACTCTAACCGGACTGGGACGAGGCGCCTGGTCCCACTCCTGTTAACTTCCTATTCGTGTGTATAGTTACCGCAATTCAGTATGAATCGGAGTTTTATACTATGATGTCCCAAATTGACCATAACACGCACCGTAATACAGACAAAATCACTTAGACCACCCGGAATATTTATTGTGCGCGTAAGATTCTGCCGATGGCGGAATCGGCTCACAAAACACAAAAGACAAGTACACACAACCATCAAATTATGTCTCCGCTTGCTGAACAACGGCAACCTTGTGCAAATAACTAGACAGGAAAAGCGGCTACCACTGTAATACACGGCATTCAAGTCAGTGAAAAGCATAAGTCAGTGGAGAGCACAAGTCAGGGAAGAGCGCTGATTGGGGCTTCTGCGCCATCGCCCCTGCGGATCACTACGTAAAGTGCTCCACTCAGTATGCTGCAGAGCGGACAGCAGTGTTCTCGTCGATGCGCATGTTAACATGCCCACAATCCACTCTGGAGAACGTCACCTTTAAGTTGGCCATTGGGCACATCCCAGTGAGATTTCGCGCATCCTTGAAGGCTTCCTACAAGAATCGCAACTCGCGGATTAATGGGCAAGGAGGCATATGTTAACGCACGGGGTGCCGCTGGGGTGGACAAATTGCCGCGATATTGCCGGCATATCATGCAAGGGTTGCACCACGTGATTTAACTACGTCAGCGCCACCAAACCACCGGCAAAAATGATTACTGAGGTGAGTATATGTACAAATATGAGCCGGAACCAATTTATTGTTATCCCTCAAACTTTTGGCATTTTTTACAACTGATGCTGGTGTATCTAACACGTGAGTTATCTGGCACTTGAACAGCCACTGTACAAAGTAGCATCGTTTCACGGCTATTCGAAGTTTTGGATAAGCAAACAAAAGTCGTGAATGTATACAGTTCAGAAGTATCTGCAGAGACGTGAGTGGGTGAGGTGGGGATGTAGTCATGCATAATAGCGACAAGGACAAAACCTTCAGGTGTAAACTCAACATTAAAGCATGGAATCTCTCGATCACCATATCTTTTTCTTTGAGTATCTATTAATAGTAAGCCATCCATTTACAAAATAGCATTGTTTCATCATGTTTACATTTCTTAGTACTCAAACCTCGTCATGAAACGACGTGATAGCAATCCCCATGATTTCAAGCATGAAAGAATAAAGAAATGTATATTAATGTTTGCGACCACTCTCCGGAACGTGGAATATATTTTCCCACGCCAAAAACAGCAACACCATGGCGAAGCCATTTTAACTATCGTAAGTTGGTCATTGATCAAGTCTTTCATCAGTAATCAAGTCATTCATCAGGTCATTTTTTGTCAAGTCTCTATTCTACACTTGCATAAAGCGAATCTCTTCCGTAGCATGAAGGAATATTAGAAGCTGCTACACAGGTTCTTTTAAAGCGAATGATGTATTACACCCTCTCCCGCAAGTTGAATCACCGCGTGGAGATGACCTTGAAGTGCCTCAGCGCAAGCCTGGTGGGTGTGACTTCAGGCCATGTGATCCCCTCTGCAGTAGGCGCCGCAGCTGCGCTTGCTCGGAGCCGCTCCACGGTGGAAGCACATGCATATTTGTGGTTTCAGCGCATAGGCGCCGACTAATGGGGCGGGAGGGGGGCCTCAGGTATTGCCCTTGGGGACAGATCGCGCCCTCCCCCCCCAGAAATTTTCGCTTGTGGTAGCTATGCCGACAGGTAATAAAACTTTCCATTTTGGCCGTAGTTATTGGTAACAAAAGAAGTTACATCACTGAGTAATGAATGAAACCTTTGGAAGAGGGAGCCCAATTTACCACTCACCCAATGCTTGTCCAGTGTTTTCTGTATACTTTCGTGAGGGCGACGTTATGAACGAAGTCTTTGTAGTGCAGCACCGTTTCCGTCTTCACCGTGCAGCCGGTAGCTTCCGCTGCCGATCTTAAGCATCCCTCGACTCTAGTGACCAACTCGTCCAGGTCCTGGGCTGTTGCCCCTCGAATTTGGTACACCAGTTTGCTTGTCTCGGGAATAATGTTGGGGTAGGTTCCGCCTTCCACGATTATACCTGCGATGGTACGAAATGGAGACAAGTATACATCTCATTATCAAAAACAATACACAGTGCCTGGACTCCGAGTGTCCCAGAAGTGCTGTGTCTGTTTCGCTGAGAGGAAAATGTGGTCGCCAGTTAAACAGAAATCTAAAGGGTCCAGAGAAATTATTGTTACACGAAATAGCAGGCACGGCGAACCAAACCTTTTGTGTGCCTTGATTAAAACGCAGTACAGAGTTTATGATTCAATACTAGGCGAAAAAGCATACAAAAAAGAAAGGCTTTTAGAAGTTACTTAAATGTATTCACAAAAGCGTCCAGAAATTTCGGAGGTGGGTGTACCACGCACGAGAAATGTTGTGACCACATTTATTACATCTTTATCTGGCTAAGTTGTCGTATTTTCTAGCTGGGCCCGACAAAGTAGAAGCACATTGTGACTGAACAAGGCTCTAGGCTTGATTTTGGCCGCATTTTATGGCGCTTGTAGGTTAAGGAATTTTTCTCTTTCCGCATAGAACAGCAAGACGGAAGCATGCCAGCGCTCCTATTCCAAAAGCTCTCCTGCAGTACGTTTAAACTTTAGTTGTACCCCGTTTCATTCAAGTAAATACCACTCTTGTTATAGCTCTATACATACGACATTCTGCGATTAATGTTGACACGCGGAGATTTTCTGGCGGAATTCCATATGATACTACACATTTCATCATTGAGCTCTCAGAAAGAAAGAATACTTTCGATAACAACGAACTATAATCGTCTGCACCAGTTGCAGTCAATGCAAAGTTCATTGACCGGCATTTCAGCCAGTAATAATTACGCGGGTAATCTTTCCTTTGCTTGATCATGCCTCCCATCTTCAAAGAGTTAAAAACAAAAAAAAAAGATTTCCAATCTACTGCCACCTAGAACGCGAATAGACGACGGAAATATGTGCATCTAGGAACAGGTGCAGACCGGAAGGGGTGCTTCACTTGTCGTACAATGTTTACCATAATCACTTTTTCGCCATTAGTGGCACATGAGGCGCGGGGTACACATCGTAGCAGAAATGTTAGTAAAATTGAGCTCACCCAGTTATCCCTGTAGAGAAATGTATACACAGAAAAACATATAATAAGCGCCTCCCAAATTACATAACTTTATTGTGTTCTTGAGAAAATAAAATGAGGACTGTTTGGCATGGCCTAACTGATAACAGTGGTGCCTTCTCCACTTTGTGGCATTCCCTACGGACGAGTGTTTACCTTTACACGAGAATGAAGGAGTTATACCAGAATTTGACGGTTACGTAGAGCTCTGAAACTGAGAAGTAGTGAATACAAACAAGGAGCCAAGCGAGTGATGAATACTACTGTTGGTATGTTATGTTGATCTTGCGCAAACTGGATGGGCGGGGGCAGCAAGGCAGTCAGAATAAAAATTTCAGGAAAAGGGGCTTATAGATGCGACTGTATTAAACGGAAAACTGGTTGGCGATCGCTCAGAGGAGGGATGAGGTTGGGACGGGAGTACTGGCTGTGCAATAAGTCCCAAATATTTCTCTAGTAAATAAATTCGGTTTACATGTTACATAGGATAGCAACAACACCTGCAAGCACTCTTTGACATCCTATATAAACAGGCCAAAGACATTGGAGATGTGGTTTAGCGGACGTGTTCGGTGACGCGAAAATTTTGGTCCCCTTCGATTCACATGGCCCGCCAATGTTGAAGAATGGTTGGCGAGACAATTATACAGGTAAAATATTCGGACTTGAATCAAATCTAGGAAGGTGTTTCATATTTGTCAATCTTGTTTAGCAACGAGCTAATATTAGGCTGATTTGACAAAGAACGTCAGTACATAACTAGTTTAGGGTAAGACTGTTTCTGTGCTGTAGCACCTGTCCGTGTCGTCTTTCTTCTGTGTCGTTTCTTAGTGCTACTAATCATGTTTATAAACTGTTGTTCGCATGGTTATTGTAATTAAAATTGCATGTGTGCTCGATTTTTTAGAGATCAAATAGTAAGTGCGCTGAGAACCATGTTATTACCACAGTATGCATGAAAGGCTGGCGCTCAAACCACACGCTTCGATCTAGAGCTCTAAGTCTCGACAGTCCCAACACATGAAACGCGAGCAAAAAGATGCGACTATTTGAACTCGGCAACACTTGAATAGGTGTACCGAGACACGAGGGGAAAGACGTGAGAGGTAGGCTGGATTGGACAGGAGATGTAGTTACATGGCAGGGGCGAGGAAAGACGTGTCTATTGAAGACATTTGCAGTGACGCGAGCAGATGCGCGATCCCCTTCCTCGTAAAACAATCGAGAGCACAGGACATGCTGGGGACCTTTATTCTATGGGTGGGCCCAATCACCAACACAGCATTGTGCACGAACATAGATCTCTACGAAGCATGACACCGAAATCACGCGACGTTCACGCCCAGGCATGTGCATCAGTGCAATTGCCGGTAACGCGGCAAAGTAGCCACTTTGTCAATAAGGATCAAAGCGCCCAGGTGATAGTAGGAGTACACAGCAGTGACCACGCGCTTTGCAGGGCAAACGCTGGTTGGGTATCTGCATTGTCCCCGGCAAATACATTTGAAGAACGAAAGTCTTCTGCTACCACAGCCATGTAACGCCCTCTAGTCTGTCCCCTCACCACTCGTGTTCGCCGTCTCTCGCTGTGTTTTCTTACAAAATATTCAATAAAGAGGCGTCATAAATTCATTCAAATTTACCATGCTTCCACAGTTCTTGCGCCGTCAGTTGGGAACTTTTCGTTCGTTCGGGCTTCGTGTAGCTGGAGCTAGGTCTCCCGCACTTTTGTTTTAGTGTTTTCTTCTATCTCGGTTGTGTTCGGCACCTTTTTTATCTCTCTGTGTCTTCTTCTGCTGCTATCAGTGCTACAAATAAAGCAGGTATCCTTAGTTAAGAAAATGGTGGTACACTGTTATCTAAGTAAATTACCTATCAAGTTGCAAAGGTTTCGCTGGCTCATAGATCATAAGTTTTAGCATCTTGGAACAGTATTACTCAGGTATGCGTCTTATTGAATCTTTTTTTTTCAAATTGTTTGTGACTCTGCTGATGATGACAGACAGACAGACAGACAGACAGACAGACAGACAGACAGACAGACAGACAGACAGACAGACAGACAGACTGAGGCTGAATTTGAAGCGTTCATGTAGGCCAAGGAAAACTGCGTCTGTAAAAATCATAATGAAATGGGAAGTGTGTGATGGAATGCCTGGATGACCGGGTATGCAATAACTTACTGCAGGGAACTTAGCATCGCTGAAGAAGTGTGTGTAGGGCGCTGCCTAACGCGGATATTCCTTTCAGGAGAACGGTGATTTTGTTAACCTTACCTTCTATCTAAATGCAATGCTGTGGCGTGGGTTTTTTTTTTCGTTCTCACTCTGTAAGCGTTTAGCATCACAACCGAACGACATTTACTGTCGAAAGAAGAGCCCACTCAAAAATGCTTTTTTTTTCAACCGCTATGAATAGCTTTAGAATGAGCCTGCTATATTTTCTTACACTTACAGACGTGTTAGAGTAAATGAAGTAACACGAATGACATCTAGTGCTGTGTTTCGAGAGACGCAAGTTTGCGTAATGCACTGTAACAAACAACCAATAAAACGGACCATGAATTCGGCACGTCGGCTTTATCTGCTGTCGAAGCAACGATACGTTTACGTATGAAGCCACGGCCGCATCCAAGGCGTTCACGCCGTGCCAGGGAGAAGCAGCTGCATGCGTGCCTTTTCCGTTGAATTCAACTTTAATCTGCAACAGGAAACCAACAGGAATGTGATCAATAGGGAAGCCTACATGCCACATGAGTATCTCCCTATTGACATAGGGGTACTGCAACCGATGTTTTCAAGTCCATTTTACATAGATCATTTGGTGCTTTCTTAGCAAAAAATTGAAGCAGTTTCACCCAACACCAAGGCTTTCAAGTGCGGAGCACTTATTCTCTAAAGTGGCTGGGTCGCTTTTTCTTGACTTGTTTCATTATGAACCAGCGTTGCTACCTAAAGTAGTGAAGAGTGGAAGCCGCAGAACCTCAACAGCATGTAAAGAGACAATGGAATGAATTGTAACGATTATGGGGAAATTAATGCGTTTATTCACGATCTTGTCCTTGTTTTCCATTTTTGTGCACTCATTTCCAGCCTACCAACGGCAGCCTCAAAGGCAACGGCGAAGCGCAAAGATCATCCCTTACACTTTGCATACGATGACGAGTTCCTCTGCGACGCAATGGGTTTGACATCAATTTTTGTGACGGGAAGGGCCCGGTTCCGACACCGACCAGGGAAGCCTGGATCTTTTCGAAGCCTCTGTTTGAGTGTGTGATGCCCCGTAGCTGCGGTGGCTAGACATCCTTACTAGCTACGGCAACAAGCCAGGCGCCTAAAGTTCTCCGCACTTGAAAGCACCCATGCCTTTAACATGCGTTGCCGTGTATCGCTGAAGTATAAAAACCTAATTTTGATCCTTCTACATTGTTTCATGCAAGTTGTACGGTTACAAATTCTTATTCTTTGCAGATGGTGTTTTAAGTACATTGCCAAAGGCATTTTATTGTGTATGCCCAAGCATCGAAGAATGGCTGACTGAAGAAAGAATTTCCATCACGTTCCGCGATCATATCCTGTTCCGATAGATGATAAATATCTAAGTATCAATCATTAGATAATTGCAGAAAATTCCATATTCAAAAAATATTCAGACAGAAAGACGTACCCCCCGTGTTTCAAGTGCAATCTTTTTAATCTTCTTCTACTGCCTCCATTTGGCATTTCAATTAAAGACTACACTAAGATTTATGCCAAACATTTTACCATTGTCACTGCGGATCAATGAACTTATATCACCCTTGCGTTACATCTACAGTCGTTCGGGCGCAGCAAGTACGAGTTATTTATCAAGTTCATTATATTGGACCGGGAATTACAGTATCACTTTAAAAAAGGCAATTTCGGCCCTTGCAAAAATGTTATATTTGCGCTGTTTTACATACCGCGACATTTCACACAAGGCCACATCTGTAACGAATAAGTGAACTGAAACGAAACACATGGCCACATCTGCCACGAGTACGTAAACTGAAATAGAAATCTTAGCAATAAAATGCAGCAGAAATTAAGTAAGCACAAAAAGTAAGCAGAAAAAGTAAGAGTAGAATTGATCGAAACAATTTGTTGCATAATCGTATCAAAAAGAAGATGTGGCTTTCTTAACACTCGTCTGAACCACGTATTAAACTGGGTAGTTGATTTCATCATAAACGTTTCCGAAAACGGACACAATAAGGTGATACGACAGAAAAATATAAAGCATTCGTTGTCCCGGAAGCACATATATCACCCAAGTACGTCGCCTGCTTCACTAATAGGTGTTTCTTCTGCTGCGCCTACTACAGAACGTCACACTGCCGTGTCTCTCTATACTGCATTTAAATAAGCCGATGTTATATCCGTCCCTTGATTTCCCTGAATGTAGTGCGAAAGACGCCACCACACATCTCGCGTTCGCATTCCCTGATGATCACTTTTCAACTTTATTTCATTTTCCTCCTACACAACAAAGTAGAACAAATGCTTGGATTGGAAAAAAAGCTACAGCAAAGTAGCTTCTTGGCGTTCCTGTGCATTTTTGACACCGAGGATGATACGCAAAGCTTAAAATGAACATGTAAACGTGAGAAACGGGTAAGGTGTCGTCATGTACATTCACAAAAAGAAACGAACACATTCAGGTACAAAATGTACATATTTCACAAATACAGTAAAGGTGTTCATACTAGGAAGGCGTAATTAACATTACTCGCTAAAGTTTTAGGGGTTAATACATGAATGAAATGCTTTACCTAACATTATTGAAGTATTAAAGTACACTATATACGAATATTGAACAAAAGATACCATATAACGAAACAATTATTGCGATATTAAGATTTAAGATATTTAGCGTGATAGCTTAATATTCAGAATATAATATTTCTTTAGCTCTTTGTTAGTAATACTGCACACATATTTTTTTAGCGTTATAGGCGCACCAAGGACGGGGGCCTGCAGTGTTCTAGCCTATCGATTCCATGGTTTGTGCGACAATAAGGTATTAACTCAACGTCTTTCGCTCAAACCTTACAGTGGTGTTTATGAGGTGTCATGAGACTAGAAAGCCTTAAAAAACTCCTTTTCAGAGCTCAAGCTGTGCTTATATTTCACAAGTTTAAACTGGAGTATGAGCTGTAGGAGAAGCATGTTTAGCGTGTCGAGCAGCTCGGCCGTGTGCGCGTCATTTGCAATGTGGCGGATCGGATGGCCTTCTCTGGTAATAAAGGAGTGCGTTAATGTAGCGTTCTGATGTGTTTCCCCATACAAGGTTACACTAATTTATGTGAGGCGGAAACATAGAGTTGTTCGGTAACAATTTACCCTGGGTGGAAGTACCTGCCGAAATTTACATTGGACACCACAGGCCTTGGACAACCATTTCGCCACATGATCAACTTTTGTGGTGCAGTTCATGTGCTGACTAACAATAACTCGCAATGACTTTACCTCCTGCACAACTTCTATGTTTTCTGATCCTATACATACACTAAGGTTACGACTTACTAGGTTGTGAGCAGGTGTGAACAAAACGTATTTCGTTTCGGAGGCATTCATTTCCACGCAATTTATTCAAGTGCACTATAATATTGCTTGTAGTTAAATATTTGTTACGTAGGTTAGCTCGTGAACATTTGCGGACTGAATGAGGCGGGCGGTATCATCTACATACAGGATGAATTTGGCATGTCTATTCAGCCTGGTTATATCATTTACGTAAATATTAAGTATTAGAAGCCCCAGAATGCTTCCCTGTTGAACTGCGGATGTTATTTCACATACCATGAACGATTTCTATCAATTATATTACACTGCTTTCCACCTTTTGAGTACGAGAATAAACGCCCAAGTGAAACACCACAGATTCCATGTATATCTAGTTTAACGGTGAAAATGATGGAAATAATTCTATCAAATGACTTTGAAAAATCAACATTTATTCAAAGGGTTAGATAGTTATTTTCGAAACCGTTAGGAATAAGATATTTTTTGTTAATGACGTCGATTCCCTGGACATACTGCTGTGAAAACCAAACTGTTTCTGAGAGAGTAAAGGGTGTTTTTGAACGAAAGAGGAAAAACCCTTGCATAGCACTTTTTCTAGACCTTTAGAGATGACAGGTAATACAGATATCGGGCTCATATTGTAAAAACTATTTCTGTTTCTGGGTGTAAATGTAGCCGTTTCTTTGGCAAGTTGTACATTTTTAGGAAAACTACACGTGGATAGGCAAAATTAAAAATATCCACGAAGGTACTGGTGAAAACACAGGCAGGGTAAGCATAATGGGCCCGATTTTATTTCATCAAAATCACGAGCCCTGTTATTCTTCAGGGATGTGAAAGTTGAGTATCTTTCCGCGGGACCTGTGAGTTTTAGAAAAGCCGTGGGTTCTTCTGGGTTCTAATTACAGCCTCACTTGGGACCGCCAAAAAAAGCGCCCCGCAGTTCACAGCTCACTATCAGAAAAGTCTTGTGGATTGACCTTGTAGGGTCACCGTCCGGCTACGGCTGTCGATCGCCCCACCCACCTAACCAGAATTTCGAGATAAATTCTTCTCTCTCTCACCTCATATCTCTTTCCTCTCGCTTTATATTGTGACAAAGCATACATGGATTAGTCCCTAGACAAAAGCGTTCGGTTTATGGGACACATCGGCACAACGTTTAGCTAGACATTTCAACATGATACGATCGCGATGCTTTGGAGCTCGATCGTAGGTGGGAGATAGCACGCACTTTTTTTATTAGAGCTAATTGGCAGCGCTCTCGGGGTAAGCTACCGGCCGCCTTCCCCTTTCGACCCGCAGCTGGATGCCAGCAATATCACATGCGTTAAAATTTTTCGATACCATTTCGGGCATCCTTGTTTTGCGTAACTCATACTGAGTGCCGGCAGCTTCACGGTGAAACTACAATCTCAGGTATGACAGTGTGTTCTGGCGTCCACCTCAGAGCGCTACAATCTCTAGCGTATAGCAAAGAAAATGTTAAAATACAGTTTCGTGCATTGATGTTATTATACCCGTCGAAAAGCATGCAGCTTATAATTAACACCTTAAACTCGCCAAATTAGGGCCTGAGCACTCTTCCAATACCACGTTTTGGCAAATTATCTATTTCGATTTGGTATTACGTATTTTTATGAAAAGAGCATTGCCAGGAGAACTGGTATCGAGCAACAAACCTGCTGCGTGGCTGTCGTGGCTATTCGAAGGATGTCCTGGAGTACCGGGTGGGCCATCATAGCTACAGTGACATCCGTGAAGGCTCCCTTCTTCAGGAGCATGTCCTTGCCTCCGTGGAGTTCTTCTGCGGGAGTGCCCAGCACAACAAGCTGTGGAATTGCAAGAACCAGGTTTCTTTACCCATGCATCAACCTTTTCATTTTTACCGTGTACGTCTTTTACTACATATTCGAACCGCGCAGTTGCCTTAGAGTGGATGAAAAGGGTTGCTCGGCACAGTGATGCAGGTCATTTTCAAGTTCGTAAAGCCGCCCAAGGCTCTATGAAAACTAGGAAGGGGGGAGGTTATACATGCACACAATTCTCAACTTACAGTACATAGCAGCAAACCTTCTACCGCTGCAGCAACCTATCTACGTCCTCAAACAACATGTAGGAGGGGGTTGGCTGTCCTGGAATAAAACAACGGTAGCCCCAACGTGCTATATTTTTAGATTTCAAAAAGACTTTCGACAAGGTACCACATAACAAATTAATAACAGAACTTAAAAACCTTCACATTCTGTATGGTTTTGTTTCCTGGATCAGAGCCTGCCTACAAAGCCGCCAACAGCTTCTAAAAATTAACACCGAACAATTACGGTTTCCTGTCACCTCAGGGTTGCCCCAGGGTAATGTTTTAGGACCATTGTTTTTCAGCTTATATAGTAGCGATTTGATTGATTGATTGATTGATTGATTGATTGATTGATTGATTGATTGATTGATTGATTGATTGATTGATTGATTGATTGATTGATTGATTGATTGTAGTGTTTAACGCGCCGACGCAACGCAGGTGACGAGGTGCGCCGTAGTGAAGGGCACCGGATTTATTTTGACCAGCTGGAGATCTTTAACGCCGCCGAAATATTGTACGCACGCGTGTTTTTGCTTCCGCCTCCATCAGAAAAGCGGCCGTCACCGCCGGGAATCGAACCGGCGTCCTCGTGCTCAGCAGCCCTACGCCTTAGCCACTCAGCGACCGCGGCGCGTGATGTTAACGATTTAGTAACTGTTGTTGACGCTCATGTTCAAATGCGATTGTTCGCGTACGACTGTGTATTGTTTCAAGAAGTCACAGGTACTAATGATCAGATCGAACTAAACAAAATCATTGATAACGTGCGTAAGTGGTGGGTTGAATGGGGAAGGAAATTAAATTTGGATAGAACGGTATATGTTTGTTTGTGTAAACAAAAACCCCGTGATCACGTGTTTAGACTAGGACCATCCCTTCACTCAGGCAGGTTCATAGCTCTTAGTACCTAGGCTTTGCACTCACAAACAACTTATCATAGAACTTACACATGGATAATCTTTGGACATCTGCCTTTCGGGAATTATTTTTCTTAAGACACAAGCTATGATATTCCCCTTCAACCGTTAAGCTCCGTAGTTCGTAACAAAACATTCAAAGACTTCACATGATTCCTCGGAAGGCTATTTGGTTTGTCATTTCGAAACTTTTGCGAACGCTCTGCCCTTTAAACCTAATGTCAGCTAATAATATTTCTTCCCTTCCGCATCGAAGAAAAGTCCAGCCTTGATTTACTGTCTCTTTTATATAATCGGAAACTTGCCCTTGATCCAACCCCTTTTCTTTTTCTTTAAAGACAGGACCGACAAGACATCACCAACCAAATGCCCTAACTCCGAACTACGGCAGGACGGACACATTCAAATTCTCGTTTTTCCCACGCACTATTCCAGAATAGAACCAGTTAACTGAATCATGTCCTTCCGGTACTGCGTAATTGTGTATTATTTGTTGTGAATGTTTTATGGTATGGCCCTTTGCATTGTATTATGCCCTCCTGCTCGGACCAAAGTGTGGTCCGCCGTATCAAAGAAACTTTCAGAGTGACGTCATTATGACGAAACCTTCGGGCTCTCATTGGCTGCGACCGCACAACGGTCCCAATGAACGTACGATTGCATCTTGCTCGCCAGTCGCACGTTGTGAGTCTCCTCCGACAAGCGTACGATGTAAAACTGGTCGTAATGATCAGTCGCATGCCAATCGCATGCTCTAGTAATGCATGGGTCTCACCCTTAAACACCAACTACAGTGAAATTTCACCTGTAACAAATGTACTTTGGAGGTGCAGTACGTACCACCAAACCAACTGGGACATCACTGGTAAGCCATGGAATGCATTGTTAATTAGATTGAAATGTTTAAAAAAATTACACCATCTCCCCGAAGGGAACTATGTGGTGATGCAAAGCATGGGGGTTCAGTGTAGGTTCCGGACCGGAGCAGAACCGGCGCAGGCGGTGTCCCGGAGCAGACTGAACGCCGCGCAGCGCGCGCACCTGCTTTTATACAGCTGGAGGAGAGGAGAATGGAGGAGAGACGCGCATGCGCAGCGGGGGTGTGGACGGCGCAACAACAAGGGAGGGACATGGCCTCGACCATGAGATGGCTCCTGGAGCGACAGTGTCGCCGGTGTCTTCCTGGGCCGGCACGACACGAGCACGCTTCCCTTTAAGGGCTCCTGGAGCGACAGTGTTGCCGGTGTCTTCCTGATCCGGCACGAGACGAGCCGGGCGGCGAGGAGGAGAGCGGCTTTATCACAGCTGGTTAGGGCTCCTGGAGCGATGTGTTGCGAGTGTCTTCCTCAGCCGGCACGAGACGAGCCGAGCGGCGAGGAGGAGCGGCTAAGGAGGAGAGCGGCGTTATCACAGCTGGTTAGGGTTCCTGGAGCGACCGTGTTGGCGGTGTCTTCCTGGGCCGGCACGAGACGAGCCGAGCGCGAGGAGGAGAGCGGCGTTATCACAGCTGGCGTGGAGAGGGGGACCACGAGGAGAGGTGCGGACGCCGGACGCCGAGGGACGACGGAGGGTCGAGTAAGAGATGCTTTGCATCTAAAAGCTCCGTCTAAGGCGAAGCTGCACCCGCCGGCGGATCACGCAAACGGTAATGAATTGAAAGTGGAATTGCAAGCATTGCTACCGGTTGTACGCTTTTTACTACGGCCAGCCAGGAGGACCAGTCGAGCTCCGCTTAGAAGCTTCTCCTAGGGCGCCGGCGAAGGCAGAGCGTTGCGCGCGGGTTTGCCAGCGGGTTTGCGCCGTTTGCCGCGTCCGGCTGCTCGCTCGCAGACTGCAGAGTGCGGAACGTCGCTTCCGCTTGGCCGTAGTGACCGCGCTCTTCCTTAATTTCGGTTTCAAAATCTCTTATTCTTGGTGGTCGTTTACAGCGCGGATACGCGTATTTCAGCTCTCTTCTTTATCTTGCACCCCTTTTAGGCAGACTATACGGAAATAACGTTTTCAAGTGGCTGAAATTTTCAGTGCAGTTGACCCTTAAGTGCGAGGGGACGAACGGGTACTCCTCCAGCCGTTCGTTCTTAGCAGACGAACGGTTGCTCCATTCCAATATTCCCCCACAGACGAGCTAGGGGCGGCGCAAAAAAAAGAAACAGGCCACTGGGCGGTAGTGGAACCACTGCCCCCCCCCCCCCTTCCGCTCCCCCCGAAAAGCGTGCCGAACACGCTACGCGCTTGACCGCCAGGTCAGGTGGAGAAGCGGGAAAAAAACCGGTAGTCAAGTGCAAAAGGATTGGTACTCTGCACTCGCCGTCGTTGCGTGTATTGTTCATGTCCGATTTCCGAGCGATGCAACTGCTTGCAACTTACCTTCTGCTAATTCTTGGGATTATTGCTGAGATTCGACTCCAAGTAAAGGCTCACAAGCATAGTTTTTCCTCATAAAAGAATATCAAACAAATCTTTCTTGTCGCGACAGGAGGCTGAGTGGTCTTTCTGTGCACCAGGTTCGGCAAAAATTAACATACCCAAACCAGTTTCTTAATTTCCGCAACTAATTCTAAGTGTCTTTGGTCTCGTATGTGTGACTGTGTAATTGTGTAATTGTCTGTATGAGAGAAATAATAGGAAAAAATTTGTCGCCATTCCGCCCTGCAAAATTGCATGTATAGCAAACCTGTTGTAAACAACGGCAAATGGTTATGAAGGAGGAGGGTTGAAATCTTTCTCGTCGTGTCGGTGGGCCTATCGCTTGCGCTCGGCTTGTGTCAGTAGATAACGGTACAGAGTATCGACACACTTTTCTCTTGTTGATCCTTGCCGAAGCCGTAATCACTGGTCAGTTCGAATAATGCGGCATTTGTTTACACTGGGACGGTTTACAGGCGCCCTCATTTTGGTACACACACGTTTTAGCCAGTGAACTCTGGTTTGCTTACCGTGTCCTCCCTGCTCAGCGGCTCAGCACGAATGACGTCGTTCAGAATTCGAATCAAAGGTAACGCGTGTAACAGCATTTTAGCGCACGTCTTCTTATCCATACTGCGGTTTTGATGATTGTTTTGTGCTTTCAATAAACGAATTCTTAGGCCTATGCTCTATGCCTGATTAGAATAACGCATCCACTCAGAGTCTCAGGCCTTGGTGCTTTTTGCCCACGGAGATGAAACCGTTGGAGGGTAGACGCATACAGCTTTGCTGTAAAACGGGGCATAGTTCCTGCGTAGACGAAACGAAGTTCAGCGCTGCTCACGTTTTCAACGTGCGTTGGTAGATGGGACTGCAAAGTGAAGCCGGGTCTTAGGGCTATTGCAGCATTTTCATTGCTTTTATGCAAGGCATTTATGTTCGCTTATGAACGATAACAGCAATGAGCTTAGCTGTACTGTGCGCTGATGATTTGCCGTTGCTGTTTTTTTTTTGTGTTGGCTCGTGTGGTGTGGTATGAACATGTGTATTCAGTTGCACTTAGTAATTTAGGCATTGCTATTATTTTTACTAACAGCTGCCTGCCTCAGTGTTTTATGTGTAGGGTGTCCTTCATTTGCCTGTATTATTGCTCGTGAGATTTGCGTGACACGGCGTATAAACCTTAACACGAGGTGTTTACGCATCGCCGCTCCGTGCCACTAGCCGCCTCTTCGCTTAGGCAGGAGCTTCTTTTTTAATTTTTAAAACTAAAATTTGTACTTATGGCACCAAATAAAAATACTGTATCCTAGCGACTACGCTTGCGTGCAAATTATGAAACTGTAAGCAGATATGCGCCAGATCGCATAGCGGAGACGCCATGGAAGGGGGGAGTACCTGCTTCAGCAAATGCTGCATTTCAACCTCCCGTTGCCCCCTAGACCGGCGGGTACGAACACTCACACCGGGAATTTTGGTCAGGGCACATACGCTCCCCAGTTACTCCTCTTGAGGAGCAACAGTCACTCACGAGGACTACGGCTGTATTTACTCGTTTTTCGTCCTTTTAGGGGCGAAGCCCTTTGGGGCTCGGGCTGTCGGCGTCTCCTGTCGTCGTCGTCATTTCATGTAGTCACGATACTAAAACACCGAGAAATTCGCTTCCCACTCCTCACGATGGAACGTTTGATCTCCGTGGACAAAGACGGGTACTAAAACAACAAACCGGCACACTTGTTTTCCAACGCCTCGCGTTAGAACACTTCGTGCTTCAAACACACGTGACTTGTAGCGAAGCTGTATAACTGTACCTCCCAACGATCTGATCTCGATGGGAAAAACGCGAAGGCGCCAAGAATACACTCATACGCTCCATGCTTCGGTCCTCCCCAGGTTCCACGTTAGTGAAGATGGCCGGATTTTTTTTGGTTAGGGGTGTAGGGAGTATTGTAATCGTCAGCCAAGCTTTACCATCTTTTCCGCATCAGGTTCCGAAAATAAGGAAAGCCTCTTCAACTCCTACACCATGGGCACGCCATTCGCGCTCGTATGCGCGTTAGTTAAAGTCGTATTAGTTATTTTATTAAAAACCAGTAAATTAGCCACGTTACATATTTGGTGTGCGGGAGATTCTGAAGTTGTAAATGCCCACTGAATGTGAGCCTGTTGATATAATTAAAAATATTTCACGTGAGTGGCGATGATATCCTCGGGATAGATACCTTGCCCCGTATAGTTGAATTCAATTTCATAGCTTCCATCACTGCAAGCGCTGCGCCAACAGAGCTCTCGGCAATTAGGTTGTGTCCACAGCCATGGCCAATCTCTGGCAAGGCGTCATATTCCGCCATCATAGCCACAGTGGGTCCTGCAAACACATCACAAAAACGGTGATAATTTATAAACAATATTAAAATGGCGCTTAACCTTGCCAAAAAATCCTGCTTGGCTGATACAATCAAGACCAATGTTCTAATCACATCAGACTCGCATGTGATTTTGCTTTGTCCTTACTGTGTGGTTAATTTCTTGACCGGGCAGCAATAACAAAAACGACGATGACGGCTTTAGGCACTCTCGGCTATAACAAAAAATAAAAGTTAACATGCAGAGCCTTGCCCAGGAAGGCAGAGCATTCTCATTGGTTTAATAATAGCGTCAGCGTTCGGCAAGGTCTGCAAACATATACGTGAATAAGGTATTCCCACTTCTAGGGACCTCCTTTCCTTCGCGTATTGTACAACGTATTAAGCGACAGTTGAGGTTCATCAACATTTTCGACAGATCTTTACCTTTAATACTCTATTTCTCTCCTTGCAGCCTGAACACCCGGTTCTTGTTTTAAATGCTGCAGGTATCTCTGGAGGACAAGCTTCAAACATGCCTCATGTGACTGCTCAACCGACGGTCGATAAATTACTTTCCATACTCCAAGCACAAATGGTGATTTCCGCGTCAGAGCGAATTATGATACCGTTTTAGTTTCAGCAAAATAAACAGCCTGCCAAAAACAAATATTGCAACTGGCTCGTTTTATGGTAAAAGCCTCGAGGAATCATATTCCTCAAAACACCGTCGTTGTTGTCGTCTTTTCCCGTCAAGAAAACGGCCCCCGCTGTAAACAGTAAATAAAAAAAGCACAAGTGTGATTCGATGACACTTCGCAACCTGGGTCTTCACACTGGCATCTCGATGGGTTGCCGCTGAGCTATCACCGTACTATTTATCTCTTTAATACATCAGAAGAGCGTGCGATTTATGGAGTTAGTGTAAAAATGGATCAAAATGTAAGCATTCAAAAAATCTAGGTCTAGGATCGTAAAACGTCTATCCATTCAAACATGGCCCTAACTGATCGCAAGAATTTCCAAACCTTAATAGTTAGCACTGAAAGTACAGAAGAATATGCATGCCTCGAAGTTCACACTTGTGGCGACACAAAGCGGCGCTTCCGTGTGTGGTGCAAAGACCGCATGCGCACGCAAGAGAAAGTTATCTTCGAGAGGAAGGCTGATAATAAAGTCAGTTGTTGTTTGGGACGCGGGTTGTTCACTAGCGCAGCTCTGTAGAGCAGCGCGTCTGAACATTGGTAACCCATAGTTAAGACGCAGCCACCGGAGTGTGGAACCAGCTGCAATATGGCTTCAACTTCCACGACAGACGTCCCTCCGACAGTCTCCTCAGTCGACAGTAAGCTGCCCCCTTTTGGACTGCGGGCCCCTCACTTTGGTTCATACAAGTCAAATCGCAGTTCGCAGCCCGACGCGTCACCGCAGACCTTACGAAATACCACTACGTAGTCAGCAGTCTGCCGCCCGCCGTAGCCAGTGAAGTAAGGGATCTTTTGCTCGCACCACCTGTCGAAAAGGCATATGCAACGCTAAAAGAAACTCTTGTTCGCCGAGTTACGCCCTCCGAACCACAACGACTGCAGCAATTGCTTCGCGGCACGGAACTCGGCAACCGTAATCTTAGCCAGCTTTTGCGGCACATGAAACAATTGCTCGGCAAGACATCAACCACGCTAGACAGAGCATTGCTCAGAGAACTTTTGCAAAAGTTGCCTTCATGCGTCCGCATGGTTGTCGCGGCCTCACAGCACAAAGATTTAACCACGGCTGCCGGGCTTGCCGACCAACTGGTAGCGATAACCCCGCCCACACCCGTGGCTGCCGTGCAAGCACAACACTCTCCAGACGAACTTCAAAAGATGCGTGAGGAGATTTCTCGACTCGCCGAAACAGTATCAGCTTTGCAAGCAAGCAGAAAGGCGCAAACGGTAACCGAGCCTAACCCGCCGCTATCGCAAACGCATATATGCTGGTATCATTGGGGGTTCGGAAATAATGCCCGTAAATGTGTTTCACCATGCGCGCACTCGGGAAACAGCCGTGACAAGCACTGAGGGTGACCAGTGCTACTACGCTGCCTCCAAGTCGTCCCTCGGTATTCTTTCTTACCGACCGCAACAACGGAGTGCGTTTCTTAGTCGACACAGGCGCCGAGGTGAGCGTTATACCGGAGTCGCAAGCCGAAAGAAAGAAACCTAGCGCATCACCCTTGCAAGATGTCAATAACACGGTGATAACAACATATGGCCATTGTTCACTCTCACTGAACTTCGGTTTGGGCAGAACGTTTAGCTGGGTGTTCATAGCTGCCGATGTCAAATTCGCCATATTAGGCGCAGACTTCCTCCAGTTTTTCGGCCCGATGGTCGACGCCCGCGAGAAACGGCTTCAAGATGCTGTTTCTCGGGGAGCGGTGGCACCCCCCTATCAGCCCGACCTTGCTTAGTCCGTCCGGAGAACCGTACTTCACCGCAATACTACAAGAGTTCCCAGAGCTGACGCGACATCCACAGACATTTCCTGAAGTAAAGCACGGCGTCCAGCATCACATCGAAACCACAGGCCCACCGGTCTATGCGCGACCATGGCGCCTGTCACCCGAGAAGCTGCGGCTGGCCCGACAGGTGTTTGCCCACATGATGGAACTCCGGATAGCACG
Source organism: Haemaphysalis longicornis (assembly GCA_013339765.2). NCBI lineage: Eukaryota > Metazoa > Arthropoda > Arachnida > Ixodida > Ixodidae > Haemaphysalis > Haemaphysalis longicornis. The sequence continues at coordinate 86,578,686 of CM023452.1, forward strand.
TCCTTCATCCAGCCCATACGCGTCACCTCTTCATATGGTCCCCAAATCAACAGACGGTGATTGGCGCCCTTGGGGGACTATCGAGCGCTGAACCGGGTAACCGTACCAGACCGTTACCCAGTGCGGCACATTCATGACATGACCTCCTTCCTGCATGGTGCTACCATTTTCTCTAAAATAGATCTAGTACGAACATATCATCAGATACCCGTAGCACCGGAGGATACTCCTAAGACCGCAATTACAACGCCGTCTGGAATGTTCGAGTTCCTATGTTCGCCTTTCTGCTTACGCAACGCCAACCAAACTTCTCAACGGTTCATGGATGGCGTTTTCCGTGGCCTCGACTTTTGCAATTATAGCTCGACGATCTTCTGATTGCTAGCAGCACTCCTGAAGAGCAGGAGCGGCATCTACGCTGCGTACTTCAGCGACTGACAGAGAACGGCATATTTATCAATACGGCGAAGTGTGTGCTCGGGGTACCGACGTTGTCCTTTTTGGGCCAGAGCATTTCAAGTGCGGGAGTGCAGCCCCAGAAGAACAAGGTGGAAGCAGTACGCCAGTTTCCACAGCCGAAAAACATCCGCCAGCTTCGAGAGTTTCTGGGACTCGTGAACTTCTACTGTAGGTTTATCCCGAAATGCGCCAACATCCTTCACCCTCTCCACAGCCTACTTGCGACATCAGGATCTAAGGCAACTGCCATTCAGTGGAACAACCAATCTATACAAACATTCCGGATGATTAAGGTAGCTCTCGCAAATGCTACCTTGCTGACGTACCCGCAGCCAGGTTTTCCCCAATGCGTAATGGTGGACGCCTCCGATGCAGCGATATTGAGCCATGTTGCAGCAGAAGGTGAACAGAGTGTGGCGACCAATTTCCTTCTTCTCTAGAAAACTGAGCCCGTCCGAACGAAGGTACAGCACCTTTGGTAGGGAACACCTGGCCATATACGCGGCTATCCAACATTTCCGACATTATGTAGAGGGGCAGGAATTTTTTGTGCTCACGGATCACAAGCCGCTCACCTACACTTCGCGCGCGAACTACGATCCTGGTGCGCACGTGGCACGGGAGCTCCGCCAAACGTCGTACATCGCAGAATTCCCGACAGATGTGCGCCATGTCAGCGGGACGGATAATGCTGCTGCAGACGCTCTTTCGCGCAGTCCACTGAATGCGATCAGTCTGCCGAGCGGCGTGGGCTTCACCACACTAACGACGGCTCAACGCAGCTGACACTGAATTGAAGTGTCTACTGACGTCTTCAACCAACGCCTTGAAGCTGCAGTGGCTGGCAGAACCCAGAGGGTCCGTATGCTGCGACATGTCTACAGACAGGGCCCGACCGTTCTTCCCGTCAAACGCCGGTCGCAGCATCTTTGACTCGCTGCACAGCCCGGCGCATCCCGGGATTAGAGCCACGCAAGGGCTATGCACAGCGAGATTCCCGTGGCCAGGAATAAACCGGGGTGTCCGACACTGGACATGAGAGTACCTCGCATGCCAGCGCTCCAAAGTTCAGCGACATACCGTGGCCCCCTTGGGCTCCTTCCCTCTGCCGGACTCTCGATTTCTCCATGTGCATGTGGACATTGTGAGACCACTGCCCTTTGTGTCAGGGGCAAAGCTACTTGCTAACTTACATCGATCGCTTGAGACGATGGCCGGCGGCCGTGCCCATTCCAGACGTTACTGCTGATACCGTCACCCGTGTATTTATCTACCACAGGGTGGCCCGCTTCGGAGTGCCAGCAACCGTGACTAAAGATCGCGGAACGCAGTTTGAGTCCGCCATATTCGCAAGCGTCACCCAGCTCTTTGGCACTTCACGGATCAGAACAACGGCCTATCATCCGATAAGCAACGGTATGGTGGAAAGGTTTCATCGGCAGCTGAAGATGAGCCTGACGGCTACTGCGAGTCACAAATGGGTGGAGGCACTGCCGTTTGTTCGGTTGGGAGTTAGGACGGCTCTGAAAGCAGATATTGGATGCTACTCTGCTGAACTGGTGTACGGAAAAACGCTTCGCCTTCCAGGGGAGTTTTTCGCTGCAAGTAAGTACAAGAACATGTATGCGAACACGGACTACGCCGTGCGACTGCGAGACATCATGAGCAAGCTCACGATGTTCCTCCGCGTCCGCCAGCAGCCCGGCCAGTGCACGTGCACCGTGAACTCTCCTCCGGCTCTCACGTGTTTGTGAGGCACGACGCTGTACAGCGTCCACTCCGGCCACCGTATGACGGGCCCTTCAAGGTGCTGGAATGGGGAGACAAGCACATTACGATCGACAGAGGTGGTCGTCATGACGTGGTTTCCTTGGGCCGCGTAAAACCAGCACACGTGGACTCCGACAGCGAAGTATCTGCAGCCACCTCGAGCTGCATATTCGCACGGACCTCCGGCAGATCACATAGCGCAGCCCCAACACGTCCTCAAACGGTTCACGCGGAGTGGACGGTGTATGAGACCCCGGTGCACATGAACTTATGAACCGCAGGTGGACGTCCGAGTGCGGCCGTTGTGCGCGCACTTACTAGGGGGGAGTACTGTGGCGACGCAAAGCGGCGCTTCCGTGTATGGTGCAAAGAGCGCATGCGCACGCAAAAGAAAGTTATCTTCGAGAGGAAGGCTGATAATAAACTGTCAGTCGTTGTTTGGGACGCGGGATGTTCACTTGCGCAGCTCTGCCGAGCAGCGCGTCCCAACACACTAAAAGTGAGAAGAAAGGCACGCTTCAAGGAGGTGAAGGCCTTCTGGGGGATGAAGATGGCAGCGTTGCGCCCCGACGTGGCCACCAACTTCCTCAAACCGATTTAAAGTTACCCGTGATTGGTCAGAAACCCCTTGTCCCCTTTGTATATAAATGCACCTTTTTTTTCTTTCCAAGCACAACTAGTCGTAGGTTACTTCAGCTTTAACCCCAACTACCCGCTCATCACTGAGTAATCGGCACCCGTGTGTAACCCTCCCTCCACGCTATCCCCGTCGATGAATAGCTGGACGTCTGACGTAGTTGTCTTCGACTTTCGAGTGCGTCGGGAAATAGTAACGCGGTATGGTGTAGGTGTTGGCATTCCGTCGTTACGCGTTGTAGTCGTCACCGTCTCAGTGATGTCCGCTGGTAACGTTAAGTAGCCGCCGCGGCGTATGGCTGTTGTCGGGTTCATGTGTTACGCTAGGGTTTATAGCGGGGCGAGTAGTTCTGAGGGCGTTGGGGGGGCAGTTCTTCGATTTCTCCTTGCGCGGTTCAAGGGTTTCAGTTTATTCGTCGAAGAATAATTCCCCTCCCCCAGGTGCAGCTTTCAAGTTCCTTCTGACGGGCTGAGAGATCTTCAGCACTGGTGCGGCTGCCCGACAATCCGTATAAATAGGCTACCCTTTTCAAAGAGCTGGTGTTATAACAGCCGAAATGTCTATGACTCCCTATGAGGTATTTTTAACGCGATTTTGTCAGAAACCCTCTCCGCCTATGTGGGCGACAGTATCAGAAAACAAGCCATACTGGGTTTTAATTACGTAACCCGCAGGTTTTAGTACATCGGGAGCTCAGTAGCAACACCGAGTAACGAAAAGAGTCCTCTTTTTTTCTATCTTAAAGGGACACCGAAATGAACTTGCCGAGCTCCTGTTATTGCTTGCAGTGCGTAGACTGGCTCAAATTGAACACAATTTTCATTGTTATCCGGGCGGTAAGGCGTTATTTATTTTATAAACCCTGAAGGAAGAAAAACTACCGTCCGCGGTTGGCGGCGGCTGCACCAACTAACAGCAGTGATGACAATACAAGGTGCTACGTGATTGGACGAAGTCCAAGATTACAATTTAAACCAGTTTCGGTCTCGGTATTTGTGAAACAACATGCCCGGAATCCAACATTATCCTTCAGCGGGTATTCTCGATATCTCAGTCATAGGTATAGCGCGTTATTGGCATGTTCTCTGCTGCACAATGCGTCAGATAAGCCTACAAAACGGCTTGGAATTTCAACAATCACTAGCAGAGGCGTACGCAGGGGATGAACGTTCTCGGCATCACCGGATACGCTCAAATTCGATGCAGTTTTCTCCCACCTTTGGAGCTTCCCGCGCTCATGCCTGTATTGAAAGAGGCGTGTTCGCACCAGGCCAAAGGTCGGCTGATTCGGGATTGTGTCCGCAAGCAGTCGGTTCTTATGGCGACACCACGCGTGCTAGAGCTCACCAGTGCGTCAGTGTTAGCCAGCAGGCATTCTGCGAACTCGTTCGTGGCGCAATGAACGTTACAGCGCCAACGTGATGAATTCAGTATAGAAAACATTGCCCCAAACAAATAACCAACTTAAAAAATACTCTATCGGGCATTCGAACTTGCGAATTGCAAAACAACATATTTAGTGCTACAGACCAATCGGCCATAACCTAGTGATGCCATGGTCCGAAATATGAAATATATAATGTATAGCTAGTTTACATCTTTTTAGCTTTAGCATTTGAAGCAGCTTAGATGACAATTTCTTGTATAGCGCTCGTGCAGTAAGCGTCCCCCGAATTCCCACCGTATCTCTAGTCTAGCGACTGCATTCCTTATACGGAAACCGTGCGTAAATGTGTGGTCGTGCTGCTGACCGCTGTGCTACTTCACACAGCACCAACCGTGCTTCCCGCATCCTGTTTTTGCGCCGTACGAAAAAGGTTTCGGTTGATTTGAAGTCCTTTTGTACCTTCGCTGACTCTTCCGCCACTTCAACTGGACCTAAGATCTTTCTGCAAGCGTTCGGGTCAGCGAAGCGTCGCTTGTGCGCTTGTGTAGTGACATGGAATTAGAGGTTGATACAGTCTACAAACTGAGAAACTAAGGCACATTCTTCATGGCACAAACGTGCAGTCGCTTAGTATCAACTGAAAAACGAATTGCAACGACCCGCCGCCCGCCAGCCGACTTAATTAACGGCAGCGCCAAATGATTTGTCAGAGGGTCTCCGAGCCGTGCAGTAGCGCAGTCAAGCCAAGCCGTCTTGTTTTGACGTCATACGAAACGTCATACAAATCGGCAAATGGGATTCAGACAGGAAGACAGGATTTTCGAAATGAATTGATTTTTGTACTGAATAAAGTTGTGAAAACGCTCCGAGATTGGTCGAAACATGGCCTAGAGACTCTAGACTACAATTTGGGCTTGTAATCCGTAGTTTTTAAAAATCACTTCAATTCCCCTTTAAAGAAGTGCTCAAGCTTAATAGCAGTTTCTTTACAAGAGGAGGAGTTTTAATGGGTAAAACGTTTCTTATGTTAAAGAACCATTACAAAAGTACACCAACAAATAATGACAGCAGTAGCTAATGGTAAGTAATGCTCCGAGCCAAAAAATATAAACAGAAAATTCATTTGAAACATTAGTGATAAACTACCCACATTCATCCTAAATTTCTTATAAAGACAGTTCCATGTTCCATCAGAAGCTAAATTGATTATTTTGAAGTAGAATTTGAAAGCTTCGCCCAGCACTTTGCCGAGTTTTATCATGAGCACAGTGAAACAGGTCTTCATTGAGTTTGTTGTTATGGCGAGGATTTGGCTTTTGCCCGAATCTCGTCCACTTCTCTTCCTGAGCAGGCAGACGCCTTCGTCACACTCGCGGCCGCGTCTCCCAGGAATAAATATTTTTTATTATACCACCTGTCTGAATAACAGAAGTCGTAGCTTTTCAACGCTCCATCAAAGGCCATGGAAGCCGCTGGATTCTGGAAAAGTTATTGCTGCATGCTCACCATCGCTTCCTCCAGGTGCACTGAACTCGGCCCGAAAGGCCGTTCTCAATAAATGTTGCCTCTCGACGGTGAAACCTCGGTGTTCCAAGAATTCGCAGAGCTTGTCGTGGGCCTTGACTTCTTCCAGGGCCAATTCAGGATTTTCACACAGGAATCGACTGAGATCCCACAGGTCTTGGGCGTGACTTTCGACAACGCTGTTCACGACGAAGGCAAAATCTGGACCAGCCATGATGAGGGACGGATGCTTGAAACCGGTATGTAGAGAACGAAGGCCTGCCGGAACGCCTGCCTGAAATACACGTTTCCACCGCTTGCTGCAGATGTGCCCTTGATGTCGTTCAGTTTGCAAAAGTACCTGCAATATCGCGATGGTTTTGTTTTTTCAGCATGGTTGAAGTCGAATGTCGACCGGAAAGAACACATGTCCTTGCTCGACCTGGCGGTTTTCAGGCTTTTTTATGGACGTGCACCGCACAGTGTACATGCGGTGCACATGTAGTCTCAGGCAGAATGCAGGCAAAAATACAACCGCAGTGGAGTTGTGTTCGCTTGAGCCCCTGCACTAAGTTTTTACACAATGCTGGTAGGATGGGCGCGAGCAACAAATCGAGTGTCGGCCCAGTGTGCTGATACTGTTCAGTTTTCAATTTATTTCACTTTTTTTGTTACGAGCTTCTTAGAAGGCGATAAAGGCAAAATACCCAGAGTCACAGACGAGGTAATCATGGCCGCGACCGCGCGACTAATCTCATTTAATTGTGTCATGTAAACTAATGCAGCCGGAGTACAATTATGCGCCAGCCTATTTTATGCTGTCTCTATCGGAGAAGCAATACACTACTTAATGGTGATAATGACAATGTATACAGAAAAACATTATGTTACTGAGTTATTAGAGCGGGTGCCAGCAAAAGGAATATGAAAGAATGGAAGCTGAAACAATATAAGTGTCATTTGATAATGCTGTACGCAACTTTAATAGGGGAGTTTTAGTGACGCAAGCGTACAAACGAGCACTATTAAGCGGTATACCTAAGAATTTGTTTCGCAAGAAGCAACCGTAAATTATTGGACTCAGTATGATCACACATATTTCAGCAGACACAAAATTTCAGCAAAAAAACAGTACCAAGGTAAATTACATAATTTACACATGAAATGATGGCGTTTCAAGGGCGTGCAAACGCAAAGGAGGAGGATGCAATGGCACTTGGCCCAACCTGACTACTAGAGAAGGGATCAAAATTTTAGGTAACATTTTAAAAGTAGAAAAAAGTTTGTTTTTTCATAGCCCTGGCTTCACGTTTACCGCTGAGGAGAGAGCGCCGGTACTCTGATTCCATGTTGTATACCGAGGGTTGTTCGTTTACGGGTAAAACCCGATTTTATTCGATGCTTACACCCCGAAAATGTTTCAGGAGATTCGGGTTCAACCCTAGTTCTATCCGAATGCACTTTTTCAAATGAGTGATCTGCACAACTGTTGGCTGACGTTCCGCTGTTCTAAACCAGTACTGGTGGAAGCTGATGATGATGGTTAGTGTTAATGGAGGAAGGCCAACTAGGCCAAAGAGCGCCAGAGAAGGAGATTATTTAATGAAGAGAAGTGATTACCGCACAAGGGTAGGTATAAAAACGTTGTAAACAGAAAATAGTAAAATCAATTAGAAGATAATGGTGATGGCTGGTGTATAAGGCCAGATTTGATTATGCGTGATCGAAATGAGGTTTAAAAACTTGACGTCTGACAAATACTCAAACACACGCTTTCAAGAAAACCATGGCATCCGTCACCTAGAAACAACAATGGATGTAGGGGAATATGTTGTCGTAGAGTTCTCTGAAGTGTTTCTGTCGTGTTGTGTGAAGTGCCTTGCATGTATTAGTATTTGCACTACGGATAGGGCCTCTCCGCAACTGCTGCACTGGGGTCTAGAAGACCCCGTCCAGCAGATACGAGTGCGTTGCACTGGGTGTGCCCTATCCGTAGCCTACCCAAGGCGACTTCAGTGTGTCTGTTGTGTGAGTCAGATGTGTACCGTCCCAAGTGTGGCTTTATTACATGTAGTTTGTTGTCCGTCTCTGTTCATTCCAGTGTGTTTGCCATGTTCTGCGCAAGTGTTGTCTTATGTGTGGCTTCGCGTCTGTATAGAGTATCGTTTTAATGTCTACAGTGTTCCTGAGTGCAGCAGCAGCGGCCCTCTCGTCTGCCAACTCGTTCCTTGCAATCCCAAGCGTGTCCTGGCAACCAGCAGAGGAGCAGCTGATGCTTTTGCGCATACACAGACATGATGGTGTTGAATACAAGATTAACTATGTGGTTTTTGGGTGGCTTATGCGATGACAGTGCAGCGAACAACACTCAAGGACCTTTGTAGATGATAGACTTCGGAATTTGATTTTCAAGTATGTGTCGTACAATCAGAAAAATTCCATACGGCTTCTGCTGAGAAAATTGTTGTGTACACGCTCATGGTTCTGGCTGCATTGAAATTTGGACTATTAGCAGCGCAGGATACCATAATGGAGGTTTTAGAAGCGTCACTGTAGAATTCTGCAAATGGGTATTTAAACTGCAGAGAGAGAAAGTGCTGCAGTATTGCAGCTCGCGGTACCCGATTTTTTTCAAATTTTATAAACGAAAGATCAAGACACAGGGCGAACTTGCCAAGGCGGTAAAATGTTTAAAAAGGGTGACCTGTACACATCTAAAAACGAAGCGCTGAGATCAGAGGCTCGCTCTCTCACTCGAAGTGAAAAGGGCAGAGGAACGGATGGGTGATTTACAAACAGCACAGATGTGGATGTGTTGTTAAAGACAGGATAAAAAGGATGTTGATTCAGCGATGAAATCTTAAAAGCATAAAGTAAGTCTATGTACGTCCTTGGTTCTCAAGGCTCCACTTATTACGCTGGACATACGACTCTCGACAGGGCTAGTGCGAAAAGCACCCGACGCAAGCTGTAGCCCCAAGTGCAGCACTGGGTCAATCATTCGCAACGCTGTTTTAGTCGCCGACCCATATACCACACTGCCATAGTCTAAACGAGAACCAACCAAACCAGTATAGAGCCGTAGTAGGAGTTCTTTGTCAGCCCCATAGGATTGGTGGGAGAGTACCTTAAGGATATTCATTGTTTTCATACATTTAAGCTTACGTTTTTGATATGTGGGATGAATGTGAGTTTGTGGTGAAACACCACACCTAAAATCTTGTGCTCCTTGTTCACAATATCTACCCCGCGCTTCCTGGAGAACACAACACAAGAGCTTTTTACAGGTTTCAATTTAAAACCATTCTTGTCAGCCCAGCCGGTAAGTTTCTTGACGCCGAGCTCGACTTGACGTTCGCATATTTGACCTTATTACATGATTAAAAAGATATCTGCACGTCATCTACATACATGGAATAAGAGATTGTAGGTGGCAGTGCCTTTCCAGGGAGTTTATCTTAACTATGAAGAGGTACAGCTCAACACGCCACCTTGCGGTACGTAATTTTCTTGCACTCCGCTAACCTTTGAGAGTGCACAAACCTAACTCTTACTCTAAGTGTTCTTTCCAACATTTAACTAACAAGGGTTGTTTAACATGTTTCCCGAGACACCAAATGACTTGAGGTCACTAAGGATCCCGTAGCGCCAAGCGGTGTCGTAGGCCTTCTCGAGGTCATAAAACACGGTTACGCAATACTGTTTATGCACGAAGGCATCCTTAATATACGATTCAAGAGCTACAAGTTGTAATTCGTGGATCGCACCGCCCTGAAGCCTGCCTGGAAGCTCTGGCGAAGACCTTTGCACTCAAGGAAGTACACGAGCCTGCGATTTATCATCTTCTGGAGAAGCTTGCACAGGCAGCTCGTCAAGGTTATAGTACGGTAACTTGAGGGGGACAAGGGTCGTTCCCTCCTTCAAGAAAGCCACTACTATGGCCTCCTTCCAAGAGTGTGGGATGTGCCCTGAAAGCCATATTTTATTATATAGATTGGAAGTGCTTCAAGCGTGTCTGCGTGTAGGTGTTGTATCATTGTATATGTGATGTTGTCTGGGCCTCGAGCTGAGGGTTTACACGTGCTCAAAGCAGCCCTCAGCTCATGCAGTGAAAACTCTGAGTTATAAGAAGATGTTGACCTATGGTTATGTAGTATAGGCTGCTTTTCGGCCGTTTGTTTGTGTTTCATGAAAGTGTTTGTGTAGTGTGCTGAACTGGACACGTGTTGCAAGTGTTGTGCGAGTGTGTCAGCCTCGTCTTCGAGTGTGTCCCCCTATAGTACTGATCAGAGGCAGGCTGTGTGTTTGTTGTCCTTTGAGTTTGCGTATTCTTTGTCCATACTTCCCGCGTGTCTGTGTAGGACATTATTGATGTTATGAAGGAACGCCAACTCTCTCGTTTTGCCTAACGGCGCACACGTTTTCCTAACGCCTGGCCCTTTTGAACAAAATGAGGTTACCCGACGTTGGGTACCGACGTAGGATACCCCACGCCTTGTTCTGGGCCTCTCGCGCCCGGCTAGCAGTCCTCATTCCACCACGGCCTCCGCTGGTTGCGCGGGGCACTAGAGGCGTGGGGAATGGACCTTTCGGTGGCGTCGAGGATGTGCGCCAGTGAGCAGTTGTGTAGCTTCTTCAACTGTGTAGGTGTCCTATGGATGTGTGGTGTAGTTTGGATGTCTCTTTAAATGTATTCCACTTAGCTCTTGCTTCATTAAACCTTTAATGGGAAGATGGACTGCTCGGGCCTGTACCTACATATGTTAATGAAGTGGGGAAATGGTCACTACCATATGGGTCCGTGCCCACACCCCACTCAAGACATGGAAAGAGAATTGCAGAACCAATAGCCAGGTCAAGATGTGAGTATGTGTTGTGACCTATGTTATGGTATGTAGGCTGTTTATTGTTGAAAAGGCATGCTCCTGAAATGTAAAGAATTTCCTATCAGGCGACCTCGTGCATCCGTTCTGTAGGAGCCCCAAAGAGTGTTGTGTGCATTAAGGTCGCCTGTTAGAATGTACGGTTCGGGCAGCTGGTCGACCAGCGCCTCGAAGTCAGAGCTCGAAAGTGCAAGATCCGGAGGAATGTATATGGAGCACACCGTTATCAACACATTGAACCCGCGACACGGCCATGATGCGAAGCAGTCAGAAAGATAACCTAGGCGCATGTAACAAGGATAATAAAATACAGGACGTAAATAATTTGACTTGAGAATGCTCGCCATTTCCGAAACCGGAACAGGCATAACGCCAAGTATTGACGGAATTGTTTCGTTCGGTGCTAAATAAATTTTTTAGAGTACTGCAACATCATCATCAAAAAATTGTTTCACAGGACAGCGACCCGGATTTTCTTTCGCAGTTCCCTTTAGTATTCACCCTTACCTGTATATCTCACGTGGCTCAGCGCAGTAAAAGTGTGTGAAAAGCGTTGTTGATCACTTGGATGCTTGCCATGAGCATATAGTGTTTTAAAGAGGGAAGGAAAATTGATTCGTTATCCAAAAGTTGATTATGCGTGTGATCCTGCACGCGAATGGAAGCCACGATGAAACTGGTGACGAAAATGCCCCTTGGTCGCAATGAATGTTCCGGATTTTTTTACAACCGATTAATATGCGTGTGAATTCAGCGATACGCTGCGTCTTACCACCCCCCTTCCACCCTCCGTCTTTTATGTCTGCCCGCTTTCCTTCGTCAACTCTACTTAATTCTGAAATTGCCTACTAGCCCCACCTTTTTTGTCGCCTTGCCTCTGAATGTCCCTTATAGAGCGATTGGATAGAATATCTCACATTCATATGCGCGCTGTAGGATTCGGTAGGAACGACTTTACATAGTTTTATGTTCGCACCACACAGTTCAGTTCATCAGTGCCTCCAAAAAGGCCTCGTGTGAGTCATGACCGCGCCTTTTAGATCTAGGACTAAACAAGCCGTTTGCCTGCTTGGTGATATTTTGCAGCATTCCCTCTCTGAGTATTAGTAGGGCATCTTGTGTGGAGAGCCTGGTTGTAAAGCCCAGAATGCTAGGCCGTATCATGTCGTTAAACGTCTTAAAAACTAGACCTAAAAACCTCGAATCAGTTCCACCCCGTTATCTGGACTCAACGGCACGAGGAGGTGGAGGAAAAGGAGAGGGCCGACCAAGCGGCGCGAGATCTTACAAACCGCGCGGTTAACAGTCCTCGCCTTCGGCAACCCTTCTCAACCGCTCTTTAGAGAACGCTTCACGATCCAAAGAGGTGCACTGAACCCTTTTCCCAACACGGACAAAAAACAGCTCTGGCGGGAAGCGCGAACACTGAGACAAATACAGACAAACACGTAGCCAAACAAATCCCGGCCAGCCAAAATGTTCCCTCAACCACACGCAAATCTATGCAGAAATTTCGGAAACCCTTCTAACTTATTTCAGGAAACATGGCCTGTCATCTGGCGTTCATATACACCACCACGAGCATGTCCACGCTATCGGACGCAGCCCTGGCCAGTTCCGACATCGAATTTAGGAGTAAATTCTTCGAGCCCGGAGAGGAGCACAAGAATTTGGGGCCATGGAAAGACGGTACCTCCCCCGGGGCCACCGCGACATCCCCTTTAATTAGCGCCTCTCTCTCTCTCTCTCTCTCTCTCTCTCTCTCTCTCTCTCTCTCTCTCTCTCTCTCTCTCTCTCTCTCTCTCTCTCTCTCTCTCTCTCTCTCTCTCTCTCTCTCTCTCTCTCTCTCTCTCTCTCTCTCTCTCTCTCTCTCTCTCTCTCTCCATCATTGGAGGATAACGGGCATTTTGTTGTTATAGCTATAAACTACCGCTCGCGTTCACTGCCTATAAACTTACCCAATGGTCTGTAATATCCCACATGCCACACGTGCAGCGTTGCTTAAGGTTTATGCAGCCTGGTGGCGGAAACAATATAAAAAATTGATCCTAAAAAATGTCGCTTGTTTTTACTTTTTTCGCCTTATATTACCAGGGTTTTAAAGAAGTAGAAGAAAGCACTGAGATAAAAAAAATGATGGCAACGATATATTCTCGGCCGCAATCTGCCACTATTGGACGGAAGGAGGGCGTGCAGCTGTGACAATTTCGAAATGGATGCGAGGCTCACCAGCTGTGCAGCACATGTAGTATATACACGTACATGGGTCCCTAGTGGCGTAGCGTTTAAATCATTGCAGCAGAAACCGCGTATTACACAGTATTTACTCGGCCAAGTACACTGCTTAAAACATACGGCCTTAGGTCACCACTAGAACGCTCCCCGATAAATCTATCTTATTCTACTGACAAAGCCCGCCCATCGAATTCACGCGCTTGCCAATATACTTTATTCTACATATACACAGAGAAGTTTCTAGTGACGGAATAATCAACGCCTAACCAAAACTTCTCGACCTAGAGACTTGAAATTACTGCAGTACTCTTGGAAAGACCCGCCGCGGTGGCTCAGTGGCTAAGGCGTTGCGCTGCTGAGCACGAGGTCGCGGGTTCGATTCCTGGCCGTGGCGGCCGCTTTTCTGATGGAGGCGAAGAGCAAAAACGCCCGTGTGTACGAGATTTCGGCGCACGTTAAAGATCCCCAGGTGGTCGAAATTAATCCGGAGCCCTCCACTACGGCGCGCCTCATCGCCTGCGTTGCGTCGGCGCGTTAAACCCCACAATCAATCAATCAACTCTTGTAAAGACTTATGTGCGCACTAAGGGGACATTTTTGTAAGTTGCGCCTTAAAGGGGAAAATGCAAAAATTATGTCTTCGCAAATTGCTGATTATAATGATTGGCCGCTGACCTATCAAACTGTTTTCTTGTTATCCGTATACCTTTAGAACTTTTAAAATACTAGTTTTCTTGGTTTTAGGCTAACCAAATCTAAAAGGAAAACTCTCTTCTGAAGTTGTTTGAATGTTTTTATGGATTCCCGCTGCCTGTTGACCTTAGGTGTGAGTAATTTTTCGGCGGACAAAAGTTATACCTGCAAGTGGGCAATCACAAGCATAAGGACTTTTCCCTCCAGTAATGATTGTTGATGTTCCCTTCCTCGAAGTCCGGTGCAGATCAGGAGCCCAGTTGCCCAGGCTCCGGTTGATTTGGCAGGAATCTCGTAGGGCGATGGTGTTGAAGTTCTTGGATATGGCGGTCGAATTGACGTACTGGAGGCGTTTGGATTTGATCGGGGAAACGAATAATCTATATACAAATATTTACGTTATACTAACTGGATACATGAGTAACACAAGAAAAAACTTCAAACTTCAAATAGACGCTATACCTCCAAGTGGGCACAAGTCACTCGAGCTTCTCAACTCCGGCTAACTCTGCTATGCTCGGAGCGTGCACAAACCGCTCGAGAAACAACGGTCGGTACTCAGTTCCCACCGCAGGACCCGTCTAGTTGCCCGGTACATAGCTGTACCCTAAACGTCCGACGCGATCCTCCAGTCTACCTCTCGCTTAGGGGGCTCACAAATCCCAACCTAGCTTTAGCGGTCGGGACTCCTTGTCTCGCAGGAAACTGCCTAACTGAGAGCTCAGACAAGAACGCTTTTTAGCGGCCGAGTTCGGCCTTTAGCACCTCGGTATTAATTCCTCTCGGGAACGCCCCTCTTGCATCGTACACGCGTAAGGGAAGACCCAAATTCACGCAGACAGCTGTCACTCAGCCATCTTCGGAATATCAATGAGGCGCCACAACCTTCGGGTCAAAAGCCGGCGCGCGGCGGCGAGTACTCATGCCTCCGAAGGGAGGGGCAGAAAATCGGCACCGAAAGCGAGCCGTTCCAACTGCGGCGCGCAACAGGGGGGTCTTGCGGAAAAGCCTCCTTCGCCGCGCGGGCAGACGACGATAATTACCCGTTCATTGTCCGCTACGTCAACAATTCTCGGAACTTGGCGGGCCCGTCTGCATCCTTAAAGGAGATTATTCCCGCGGCATTCCTCCGTCCAGACAAGCCGTCTCCCGAAAGCGCCGCGGCGTATTCACGGCGACCACAGTGTAGTGTCAGCAGTGCTGTGCCGCTAGACCGGGCGGCGGGGATCTTTCCTTTCGCACGCGCGGCCAGGGTGCCTGGCCACTGACCCTATGAGTGGACCTTATACCTGCGATACACAAGGGCGAGAGATATATTCTTGAAATAGCACGTGTAACAGCGTTAAAATCAAGATAATAGAAACGCTCAGTCAAGCTTCTGGTCTTAGGGGGTTGAAACTTCCGGAGCACTGTCTTATCATGCCACTGCAGATCAATAACGTTAAAGTTTTCTTAGTACACAACCAAGACTGAAGTGCTAAAAATTCAATTTACGTATTGCTCCTTCTCTCGCAGAGCCGTTTACATACTTTGTTGGTTTTTGCTATTGTAGGAAATCTCATACAAAATTCCGAAACTATTTGACAAGGTCCCCCCCCCCCCCCTAAATTCTTTATGGCCTATGTAGGGTGTATGCACTGGCCTTTCGATAGTCTGGTGGAGCTATCTGCGCTGCGGCGCCCACTCCATATGTGCGTTTGCATTCTGCCGCGCAGGCAGCGCCTTTCCCGAAGCCAGGCGTGTGGGCCTGTGCTATTTCTTTGTGATTCGTGGGTTAGCAAATGCCTTGGCAAAAGTAGTAGTCAGCAATATTTTCGCTTCTAAGTTGCAGGCTGCGCTATTGCGGACTGCAATTGTTCACTCTTCTTAAAACCGGCGACCCAAAGCAGGCCGCACGACGAAAGTAAGTACGTCGGGGTTTTTTTCCTGTTTGAAAGCGAACGCTGGGGCAGTGCTTGAAGGCGATGTCACCTAATGCGACGAATTTGAAAATAAGTTATCCATGAGTGGGCGAATTAGTACCCAATCCGTTGCGCCCGTTTCCTTTCGGGTGGGGACGATAGTCCTCTAAACCTTCGCCTCACACCTCATCAGATGCTTGAAGCAGTACGTGTTTGGGTAGCCGTCCTACTTTATGAGCCAGACGAACCCGACTAGGCACCGAGACGCAGCCTGGCTTACTTCCAAAGTTTTGAGGTGACCGCGCGCACATGCCAAGCCTCTTGTCCAACTTTTTTGCCGCCTTCGACTGCTCGCGAATGACCCAGCAAGTTCCATGACAACTCGCTATATTGGACGTTGGATACACAAGTTCGCTACTTCAAAAACAGCGTAGAGGCAAAATGTATAAAGGACAAAGAAGAGCGCTCTTGTTTTTTACTGTGTCACTACGCTGCGCGCTCCGTGATCTCGTTCTGCTCATAATTTTCGCTTTGCCTCCACCTAAAAAGCACTTGAAAACTATCAGTGGAATTTTGGGGGTCGCCGCCTCACCTGCTTTTATCACATAGGTGCATAATCGCAATCGGTCATTTCCTCCCAAAACCTGAGCGTAATCGTCCGCCTTTATTGGGAGCATCAGTGGGGGACGGTCGCGCGATCAACGCGTCAGAACACTATCGCCAGAGCACCCCATCGTCTCTTATACGCCTCACGAAGCACGCAGCATACCCACGTGGCAGCGCCTCGTGTCACACGCCACCATTACATGAAAAGTCGTCGCAGCCTTGGTGGGAGAAGTTTTTATAACTCCAGTCACAGTCGTTTAAAGAAACGCAAGAAATCATTAAATAAGCGCTTGGGTATGACACGGAGACAGCACGAAGGGAAACGTGTTATCCGCACCTGTCCAACCATTGGACAGCGTCGCGGAAAATCACTACGAGAATGTGACAAGGTGTGAGTTCAAAGCTTCGATGCCCATCGCCCCTCCGGAAATACAAGTTGGTGCAAGGAATACTGATTAGCCCCATCACAGGTAACTTATTTCATGATTCGTCAAATAAAGTTAAATCGTCTTCAAGCCCTGCTGTGGCCGTCGCTTCGAAACAGCAAGAAAAAAAATGACCAACTTACTTTCATTATGTGCCGTGCTTCCGGTCTGCGGTTGCAGGAACAGCGCGAACAGCGCAGTCCGGAATTTCAAGAGAGAACAGTACTGGCTCTATCTTAGGAGAAGGTGTTTCCAAATCCAAGAATCACGGAGAAAAAACACCGTCCACACGTACGTTCTTGCCAACACCAGGTCGCCAAACACGATTCTCGGGGGAATCGCGCTGCCCACGTGGAAGCTGCAATCGTTCCCGGCCGCGGCGGCCGCTTTTCTGATGGAGGCGAAAAGCAAAAATGCCCGTGTGTTCGAGATTTCGGCGCACGTTAAAGATCCCAAGGTGGTCAAAATTAATCCGGAGCCCTCCACTACGGCGCGCCTCATCGCCTGCGTTGCGTCTGCGCGTTAAACCCCACAATCAATCAATCAGCTGCAGTCGTACACAAGGCGTCATCGCTGCCGCGGAGGTAGCGCCGCGGCATGGTCGGAAGCCCAGTGCTAAACCCTATTCAATTTGCGTAACATATATTTTTTTACAAATTTCGCAATAAGTGTTCACCCTTTTTCATTAGTAAATTGGTTTTTGCCTACACATAAGACCAATAAAAATGCCCAGAAACCAATTTCACAATGTTATCAGAACAAATGTGTTAAACTAATTTTCGGAATTTTGGAGATTACACTCCTTATGAAATGAAAACGGTGAAGGCGTGATATCAACACCCAGGTTAGACTTCACCCTTCAGAAGTACATCCCTACCGGGCGTAAAGCTGAATTCCCGTCTTTTTTTCCACGCCCACAAGGGAAAATATAACCGTCTATGTGCTTACTTCGCTGCACAACTCGTCAAAAAACGAGTGTTCAGATTCCCTTAAATAACGCACATCTCCTTTCTACCCTTCCACTTGCCGTGGTCTTCCTCTCCCGCCACGCAACACACATGATGAGTACAGTTAGGTGTGTTCAATTTAATTAAATTCGCCCCGGTTTGCATATGTAGCGGGGTATCTGTTTGGAGAGCGCGTATCTCTGCGGTGCTTTTGATTTACCTTATGTAGTAGCTAGCATTAAGACCAATGTCAGGTGTAATCCTAAATAAAAGAACGGTGGTACTTTTTCACGCTTAGGTAACCCAGGCCCCTACAAACCGTAAATTATTCCCGTTTTCTGGCGATAGCAGTGGCGTAGACAGGGCGGGTGGGAGGCTGGCTGGGCTTTACCTTTCTCGCCCCCCCCCCCTTACATTTTTCCAGACGGCACCATGCTGCCTCTTGTGCCTGGTACGTAGTCTGTCAGCAAAAGTAGATAACCTTAGAACGTGCCTCTATTAAAAACATTACAAACTCAATACCTGTTCCACACGTCAGTGCTACACTAAACTGCAGTCTTCTTGCAGTCGGCGCATAGCTGTTCCGTCTTAGGAAGTGTTCGGCTCATCAGCGAACGAGCACTGGCGCGCGGTATTCGCTGGCGTTATATCGTAGCGCGTTGCCCCCGAAAACATGTCTCCGGCGGCCTCGGCATAACTACCCCCCCGCCCCCGTACGTCGCAGTTTGGCCATACATTCATCCTCCGTTTTCCTGCTCGCTCTATCTTCGATGGCCTTTTCGTTATCCCGGTTACAAGGCTGACGCTGAGGGGATGCGCAAAACCACATGAACGCGCGCTTAAGAGCTCCGCTCTGAATCGTGACTCTGCGTAGTCGCCGCAGTACACTCTTGTGATACGCTCCCCTCGCGGACCAGTGACGGGTCGCACCTCGCCTCCAATATATGTCACCTCGTCATAGTCTTTTGGCAAGCAGGAATGCAGCCGCCTGGCCAGGGGGCAGCGCCCCAGTGTAGACGATGCCGCTTCCCTCCCGCCTCCCCATTTTCGCCTCCTCTCCTGAATATTCTGGCAAGGGACACCCTTCCAGCATGCTGCCTCAGTCCACTAAGCAGGCGACCCTTTCGTCAACCATCGTTTTTTGTAGCAACGAGTGTCACCGTAGTGCGGCTTAGCGAACGCCCCCGTCCAGCCCCAGCTCCTGAAATGCTGCCTCTCGTTACCAGATCACGCATCGTTACCGGGACCTTCCGCTGGAAAGCGAACAGGCAGGCAGGACGTTTACTGGCAAGCGAAAACCTCTTTGGAGGGCAGGCGACCGGTCTGGGTAGCGGAGAGCCTTCCAGGCCGCCATCTCTTTTGGTTATATCCAATGTCTACACACATTTATCGCGCACGCACACGTATTCTCGCTCAGTGAGGCAAAAAAATAGCATTTATGAAAACTGTTTGGTCTGCTACCTTTTCTTGTACCTGTAGTTCCAACAGCGTTTTAGCTTTCCCGCAAGACCATTAGCAGTGGTGAGTCGAAAACTATAAGGCGTCGGCGTCAGCCTCTACCTGCACAGCATGGCTGGTGGCGGTTAGTGCGATTTCATTTTACTCAACTTCACGTGCTAAGAGACCACATATAAGAAGGAACGGCTATAATAGCTCACTAAATATAGGGAAACACCGACGATTGCAACTTGACAATGTCACTTCAGAGACAGCTGACAGCGAGTAGGTACTATTGTCAACTTAGCTACTTAGTGAATTCACAAGCAGTTGTTGAACGTTCTGCATTTCCACAAAAATAATGAGTGTGCTTTTTAAAGCTGTGGCGGAACCTGAGTTTTGTCGTCATTTACCTAATCTGTACCTATTAAATTTGCGGAGAGTGTTTTTTATGGTTCCAACGTGGGCGTTAAAGAGAGCATTTCTATATTAAAGCGAGCATTGCTATGTTCCGTTGTCTCTCTGTTCGTGGAGGGTTCATTTGCCTTTTGTATAGAGCATATATAATTTACAGAAATTTCAGGGAAGTCGCTATCGCTACAGTTCCTCGTGGAGTGCCGGGTTGATAGGGCTCTTCTCTCGCGCTGTACGCGCTGCGGGAAGAAAATAATGACACATGTTTCTTTTTTTGTAAAGAAAGAACATGTAGAGGCCCAGATTTCGTGAGGACATAAGAAAAATTGTTTATGTTTTCTTGCTACATTAGCTTCTTAACTGTATGGTTATATTTTATTTTTTTTAACTTGCGCGCAAGGGGCATCTTAACCGTACAGTATACAATTATAATATTCCGCGTGCATGTGTAGATATGTAAGCTGCACACGTGAGTAAAATTTCAAGGATGTGACTTAAGTTGTTTTGTAATATTAGCGCAAAAGTAGAAAAAATATCTTGCATATCTCGGTCTAACGACGACGATGATTGAACGCGAAGCTTTCTCCTGCTGGTCTGTTTCGTTGCCCAGTCCCACACTTCGAGTATGTGCTATTCTGGAGGTGCTCACCACGTTTTACGAACACCCACAGCAACTCTCGGGAGTTCACCGCTCCACCTGTGCGTTTCTTTGCCGAAACGGAATTAACCTATACTTGTAGCAAAGTATTTATGCCAACGGCCATGCTATCGCAATAAAAAAAAACTATCGGGTGTGCACTCTGTCGGCCGACCGTTTGAGTTTAGAGTGTACGGCTAGAATGTGGACCTGCCGCTTGGCCTTCGCTTAGGCCGTGCCGAAATGGAGCTCTCAGTTTGAGGCCGGCTTCATAACGCGAGGGGCCCAGGTGGGATTCCGGTCACTTCAACAACGATCACTGATCACCATCGTCAGAGAAGGTTGGTTTCCTTGCCCGGGCATTGGCGTACAATGGCGTTAGTAGGAACACTAACCCATCTCTTCGAAATTGAGCTCTGAGCGCAATTTCAAATTCTATCAAGAAGTAGTTATGTGATTTTCAGCGACAAAGCTTTTTTAGAGAGGTTTTCAACCGGCTTACATTCGCCATAATCATATGAATTGCCGCTCATGAATAATTTCATAGATGGACGTCTCTAAAGTTGACCGAGGTGCTCGGGCAGGTAGCGACGGGGGTTCACCTTGTCGAGTTTCAATTTTTCCACAGTGAACGAAAATATTGGTTATTCCAGGCATAAGAAAATCAGGAATTGATATAAGTAAATTTCAAGCAAAAAAAAAGAGGTCGACCAGCACCCTGTGTTCGTTCTTATCTGAAAATCACCCAGGGGCCGAATTAACGGGGTTTTATTCTATACTGGTTTTGAAATCCCTTCGATGAATATAAAATATGCATTAAGAAATAATAATTTACTTCAATGCACCATGTCGATCTTACGCTAGAAACAACAAAACAGCGCATTACGTGCACAAAAAAAATTCACAGCATATCCACGGGGTGAATGATGATGAGTGGGCGAAGCTCCTGAGGGGAAACCATCGGTAAAACCGTGACTCTTCAGTGAAAGTTCGCCCACTACATCTGTGTCCGAACGTAACGTCTAGAAAGTCTCGCTTAAACCGCGCGTCGGCACCTTGGGGCTGCGCTCGCCCTGATGCGTTTTGCAGACGCCTCACGAGCTCTCACTGCATCGGGTCTGCCTGCCGATACGCGCGCTTTCTCGCCGCTTCCCGTTCTCTGACTGTTTTGGAGATCCTCTTCGCGCCGCAGCCGTGCCGCTTCGCGTACGGCAGAGTCCTCGCGTCGTTGCCGTGACGCTTGGGCCTCTCGTTCTCGAACGCTGGGATCTTGGCGGCGTCGTCGCGCAGCCAGACGACACGCTTCGGCCTCCCGCTCTCGTACGGCAGGATCTTGGCGGCGGCGTCGCGCAGCTTCACGGAGCGCTTCTGCCTCGCGGGCTCGCACATCTGCAGCCTTATCCATCGGGCGACTCCGAGCGCGCCGCCAACAGCGAACGGATTTTATTACAACGCTCCCCCGCCATCTAGTAAACAATCCAAGAACTTAAACTAGAGGTAGTCATGCCATCTAGTAAACAATCCAAGCGCATCTTTTCATCATATACAAGTACCGCTATCTAGTAAACAATCCAAGAACTAAACTAGAGGTAGCCACGCCATCTAGTAAACAATCCAAGAACTAAACTAGAGGTGGCTACATACATACGTCGAGGATGGACAGACCCACGCCCTAAGGAGCTTCGCCCCTAAAATATGTTATAGGATTCACGTGGTTGTCATATTACGTTCTAAACATAACTTTGGGATTGGTCGAGAGGAGGAGCGGCGGGAACTTGCAATAGCCAAGGACCCGAAAAGTTTCGAGGTCAGTGCGAGCTTCTTACCCACCTGAACCGGCCCGCTGATTTGTCTTGTCCAAATGATTGAATACAATAATCCCACAAATTCTCATGAGCTCACTCAATCATGTCAATAATCAACCACCTATATCCGCTAACCCGCAATAATCATCTTTAATCTATGCGGCGTGTAATTTTAAGGCTGAACAAATTCAAGATGATATAAAATGCTGTCGCATACACTTTAAAACCGGACTTCGGAAGGTGCCAAAGTATTTCTTTTTAATTTTTACACTCCTCTATAGCAGTAAAGAAGGGACACAATGTCTTTGTACAAGAAGTTCCGCCGACGTACAGGACTTCGAGTGATAGTGTCTCACTGCTCTTTGTATATTACTGCCTGCTAGAACGAGATTATGTGCAATATATGGATTCATGGTCGCTGATGTACCTAAGCGCCCTCACAAGGGGGCACGGCTGCATAAAATTACAAACACATTGAAAACATCACACAATATTAAACACTGAGTACTTAGGAACCTCGAAGAATAGGCCATGATATGTTGCCTCAGAATATACTTTTCAGGTACCCATTCTAAATACAAAAGAAAACCGGGGGGAATGCGCAGTATCAAATGCAGACTGATTATATATACGTACAACTGCACAATAAATTCCAGGTAAGTATAAGAAGAGAACATCGTGGGTCGTGGAACTACAGACTACGCGTAATATTTGGTGGAGCTGTCAGGCGACTGGTAAAGATATCTTCAGACGCGAGGTAGAGCACCATAATCAAAAACTATAAACTACAGCTTTGAAGATCCGGAACCGGTTCGGAACGGTTCCTACGATGCGTCCAGGCTTGCGCTCAGTTGCAAAATAGCGGAAAAACTACGGGTTTGGTTCGGTTCTGGTTCCGGATGAAATTTCGGATTCGGTTCTGGTTTTCGGTTCGGTTTCGCTTTGGCTTCGGCACCCTGGCCCTGGCACAGTGAGACGGCGGCCGTTACTGTAACAAAGACCCGATGGCCACCTTCGACCTCGGCCGCAACTAAAGCCCCTCTATTGCGTTCACGGCCACTTTTTTCCTGGGCGGCTCCCACGATAGCAGTGTATATTAAGAGGCCTGATTCACAACAATGGCTGTTGATTGTAATACAGAGGCCGCTGGCTCGGACATGGGGGCACTGACTTAGATTGCGTCTCCATGCCTGGGCGAGCCGCTTCTGTATTCCAATCATCAACAACGGCAATATGCCCGAAGGACACAAGTGTCCCTGGCTTTAGAAAGGTAGTGTTCGCATGCTGAAGGTGCCAACACAAAAACAACCTCGAATTGTAAGTCCTATATCGAATACCTTTTGAGTTATAAAATGAAGAAAAAATGGTTTTCACTTGCTTTGAATAGCATATAAAAGACCGGATACCGCTTCCCCCATAAACTGGTTGGGTTCCGAATACATGTCACCACCCAAGACATAGCGCTCCGAATTAAGGAAGACGTGTTTGAAATCCCAAGCACCGCCCAACTTCGCACTATCGTAGGCGTGGATATAAAAAAAGTTTTGGATACCATTTCCCATGACGCGATCCTCCAAAGCCTTCAAGAAATCCGGCCAAGCCGACACCTTTTAAATTACGTCAAAGACTTTGTATCCAATTGCACTGCCCGCAACTTTGGACCCGACATCAAACCCCCAGCCTCCTTCTCCATACGCCGGCGTACTCCTCAAGGCTCCATCCTATCATTCATTCTGTGTATTCTGACTATAAAAAACCTGCCCCTTAAATTCTTTTTGGTTCCTGATCTCCGCCATAAAATTTATCACCATGATATCACAAGCTGGACCTCTCTGGACAGTCGGGGTACTCAAGAGCGTACCCTCCAGGATGTATGGGATATTATA
Organism: Haemaphysalis longicornis; assembly: GCA_013339765.2. NCBI lineage: Eukaryota > Metazoa > Arthropoda > Arachnida > Ixodida > Ixodidae > Haemaphysalis > Haemaphysalis longicornis. Next base: position 86,602,311 of record CM023452.1, read on the forward strand.
CAGCTCATGCAACATCCGTGGGCTTAGAATGCTCCCTTGAAAAACTAGAATACTGCGTTGTTCCCAATCAGAGTAATAAAGAAAGAGACCAGTATTGTAACCATATTAGCTTCACTGTCAACGGCCACACAATCTCCCCTCCCCCGTACACACATCCCCAGCCTCGGCTTTATATAGGAACCAAGATGTGAAGAGTACAGTATGGACCAAACGTACTATCAATCAGATCAATTAAATCAATAACAGGCTTCGTCGAGCCACCCTCCACAACACAGGCCTCAATGAACACGGGCTTCGCAAGATAGTAGAAGCAACAACCATTTTCCACAGTTTGTACGCGCTTTCCTACCTTACACTCAAGAAAATTTTAAACAAGAAATAAGAAATCGCCATCAGGAAATGCCTACGAACGGAGCTCGGCATGCGCATGTACGCCAAAAACTATCTCCTGGCCCAAAATGGCCCTCCGGTATACCCTTGAGGAGAAAGTACCCACGCACATAGCTGCAAAACACCACAGGCTCACGGCGTGAACCCTAGGCCCCACCATCCTTGTTGATATAGCGTTTGAAACACCTAACTTATCTCCTCTACCGAAATACCCTAAACCCATAGAACACAATTCCTGAATAACGGTGAAGCCCATCCCCCGTCACAGGGTCCCGTATTCAAACTTCGGCCGGAGCCGAAGCAGAGCCCTTTATCTATCCAGCGCATCACATGACAGATATCACTCTGACACCACGTTCACCGACAACCTAGCCACAACTATCACGGTAGGTCCACTTCAACAGATCGTCAGTCAACATTGTATTGTATCTTGGTCTGCGTAGTTGTTAGAATACAAGCCATTGCCTATTCGATCATTTTGAAAACCCATTCAACTGACAAAGTTACCATCCGCAAGGACAGTCAAAGAGGCCTCCGAGAATTCGAAACAAACGCCTTACCTGCGCCCATTCATCCCGAGATGACATGCTACGTGGCCGCCCACAGTCACTGGAGCGTCTTTCTAAAACGGGTCCCCGGACACCAGGAACTGGTAGAGAATGAAAAGGATTATGCACTTCCCGTGCAAATAGAAACCAGAATGACTCACATCCCTGGCCCCAGGACTACAGCCCTGAAGAAGAACCGCTGCCCATCGCAAGGATCGGAGGCAACTGCTGAAGGACCTTCGCAGTTCCGTCCGAAATCTTTCTCCTCCGACTGCTGATTTCACATGCCGCGAAGGCACTTACATCCCCAGGCTCATACTGTATCCGTCCCTTGTGACATAATTCTTCACTATATAATGACCGAAGAAGGCACGCCCCACTGTCAGGTGTGTGGTGCCTATCACGACGTTACACATATTTACCGGAGTTGTTACCCGTAAGCCGATCACGCCAGTTTCTTCATCCACACCTTCTACCATCCCACCCTCCATACTCATCTGAAAGCCGGGCCGCTTCTCCGCCCGATCTTCGCCCCATCGTTAGCCGTCGCCTGGCCCAGCACATTGCCTACGTGCGGCACCTGACATCTGTGGAATGCCCGGCTGAACGCATTCCAAGCCTACCAAAACCTCCCTTTTCGTCAGCCCTGACATGGGCCACTTTAAATGAAGTGTTTTCTCTCACTTTCTTGAATTGGAAGTCATTTCATTCCACTGATTTATCCTACCATAATCACTGATGTCTTGTGACGATGGAGGTTGCTTATGCTTTAAGCGGCGCAGTGTAAATCAATAATGAATTCATTTTTATATATATAGTCAATTCGTAATATTTTCACGATGTCACAGCACCTTTGTGTCTGCGAGCTTGAAAATTTGTATACCTTCATTTTGAATGAAATATTTGTATTTGAAATGGTTGTCGAAAAACGCCCACAATGAAGCGGATAGGTTACATTGAATGAAGGAAAACACATATGAATGCCTAAAAATTGCATAATACAAGACGCTGGAGTTAGTTATCCTGGGTATGTCAGTACAGCGTTAGTATGACTACGCGAAGAGTGAACAATATTTTTCTTCTCGCTGGAGGTTAAGTTTGCCATTACAGGCAGGCTAATCTATGTGATGTAGCCGCTGTAGCAATATGTGTCTTTTATCGGGACTTTCTTACCGCGTCTTATACCGACGCGTACATCTATCGCTACACTTAAGTTATAAAGTATCATATCAGGGTGCGCAAGTCAAACACTTTCATACTCATGGCGTGGAAGCGAAAGTGCCTTTCTGGTATAATATTCATTTAGGTCTTCGTGGCCTTCTTTGAAGTTTTTCTGGGTGTGAGAGTATTGTTCTTTCTATGTTCAATCAGTCTGACATGGCTTGCCGATGAGGTAATAAAAGCAGGCTACATACCATGGGCCCGTTCAACAACGCTAGAACACCTCAGTCCCTCCCTTCTTCACCGCCCTCCAAACACACATGAACCCATGTAAGTGATGATGTGATTCTGCCTAGAATAATAACTGTTATATATGGTTGTTTTCGGGTAAAACGTGATTCTACCCGATTTTCACACCTATAACATGTTTTAGAAAATCGTGTTTAACAGGATTTCTCCCCGAATGAAACTTTCCAAAGTACTTTTCAATTGTGGGCTGAGATTTCGCATTCATCAACCAGCACTTGCGGAAGGCAAGCCGCACAAACCAAACTTTCCAAGACATCCACTATTGGCATGACTCTAACGATCGCTGCCCCAGGCTGGCAAAGGTTGACGTCGCAGCTCCTTGCTAGCGGACGCTGTAATGTCGAGGGAACTTTGTATCAACTTAGATACATTCAGTGATCGGACAGGTCTCGAATGGAGACCGACATGTTGCGCATGCAGATAGTGATGTATGTATAGAAGATTGTCTAAAAAATGATGACCGGCTTTTTCTGAAAAAATATTGCAGTAACTTGAAGGTATCAATGCTCTTTATGTCATCATTACCGGTTCATTTCGAAAGAAACAAAAATATTCTCCCAGTATTTCCTAGAAAGTTGTGATATCCGTCTGATTACTAGCTTGAAACCAACACCACTTTTAACTCGTTGGAGTTAAGAAGCTCGTGATACCAACTGATAAAACAAACAGAGTGTATTACATAGTAAAGCACATCTGGAGGTTAAACCAGGAAAAACCCGAATTTCGGAAGGGTATATGAAAAACGATATCTCCCGCATTATCCATTTCAAAAAAAGCACCCTATTTTTGCCCCCACTTATTTTAAGATTTCAAACCCGAAAACGAAAAACCCTACTTATAGACTCTAACATGTTTTCTCTGTCGCATGGAGAAATTTTCCACCAATCCGCAGCATTACTTAAGGGACACTGAAGTGATATGTAAACCGGGATTACTCAAATTGTAGTCCGGAGAGGCCATGTTTCGACCAATTTACGCGATTTAGTAGAAACAAAAAATTCCTCCCCTTTAGTATTTCCTAGAAAGTTGTGATATCCGTCAATGATTACTAGCTGAATGAAACCAACACCACTTTTAACTCGTTGGAGTTAGGAAAATATAAGAAGGCTCGTAGGTACTAAATAAATACCTGATATACCGTGATAGCAAACACAAGCAGCACGTGTGCGAATCTACGAAATATTGCTAGACGTGAGCTACACACGCTTACTGGAGGTTAAACCAGGAAAAACCCGAATTTATGAAGGGTATATGAAAAACGAGTTCTCGTTGGCGTGCTTGCCATAAGCACCGACTGCTTGCAGGCATGGGCACAGGCCAGAATACCCTTGGCCTGGTGCGAACACGCTTTTTAAAAAAAGCAAGCTCCAAATATTTTTCGTCTGCGGGTACGCGGAGGGCCCCCACTTATTTTAAGATCTTGGCATTTTCAAACCCGAAAACGATAAAACCCTACTTATAGACTCTAACATGTTTTCTCTGTCGCATGGAGAAATTTTCCACCAATCCGCAGCATTACTTAAGTAACTTGAATTGCCGAGGAAATGTTATTGTAAACAACTGCAGAATTTTATCCAAGTCACGATGTCATAGTCTGAGACCATGCTTCAGTTTGATCTAACGATCACTGTTAAACAGGAGAATGCTTTAACGGTGCCTTTACTGTCCGTTTCATGCTGAAACACCGTATTCTGTAGCTTTTATGCACACCGGGCCATGCTATTACGCCTATATTCTTTGCGCACTGCGGGGGACAAAATTCTGACTCGTTTTTAACATCGACCCATGCCCAAATGTCTTGCTGGCTCTATAAACACACAACGTTCCCAATTTTCTGGTGGACCAAAGAGCATCCCACCGTAATTTCTATTTACCACGTCACTAAAGAGAACTACAAAATTTCTATGCACCTTATTCAGTACAGGCTCCTATGCTCATGCACTGCAAGGACCTGTTTTATCGTTAAGCTTTAAAATCTGCACTGTGCGCTTGGCTGAACAATGGAAATGCACGCGTCAGCTAAAAAGTACGTCCTTTCCTAATGTTCAAACCGCAAATAGTAAGACCTCGCTGTAGTTCCTCCCTCAGATTACACAGAAAAATTCAAACCGCAGCAAGATTAAGCTCAACTGCAGAGAACATGCCTAACCCCAACAGTATGGTCATACACCACCGTCTTCGCGTTCTTATTTTTACTTGCTGAAAGTTCGATATGGCCTCGAAAAGCGACATTTGCCTTGACTTGGTGTACTTGATAGAGGAGTGGGTGCACCTGAAGAGTATTGCCTCCCCAGAAATGTGAGTGGATATTGTTTATGCCGTCAAGCAGAGTAAGGTCATTTATGCACGACGTGTTGTAAGCTTGACAGAAATTAAGCTAATTATTTTGGAACAACAATAGAGAACTCATTATAGCAGGCTCAACATGTACGCTGTACCGAAATGTCAACCAGTTTAACGATGTCGCCAAACACCAGCTTCCCGTGATATCCCGGGATCTTGATAGATGCTACGAGATTGACTGCGTTTTGAGACTCAAAACAGAATTGAAAATTTTAACTGGCATGGCTTCACAATATCGATGGCTGTATTATTCCGTTGTACTTAAGGATTCATCAGGCCACGTTCGTGTTACTTGCGCCATTACAGCGATGTTCTTGTGCTTGATGTCTGCCTCTTTAGGGTTGGTATTTGCTGAAATTATTGCTAGTGACATAATGTTTATTGTAGACATAGTTTATGGTCTGTCCTTTCTTGAGCACGATTAGCCTTACGCTGGAAGCTGTTGTACAGGCGTAAAATATTATATGCACAAAAGAAGTCTGTTTAAATACTACGTTTTTGGGAGGACCAAGAAAATAAAAATTGCAATTCTTAGGCCTACGTCACTTTATTGCGGATGTAACACCTCATCACACTGACAAGTTAAAATAAAGCAAGTATAATCACCTAAAACTATCTCCATTTGTTGTAATGCCTGCACATTTTACCCGTGCGTACAGTATACGTCCGGTATCACGGCCGCAGATATGCACATTACAATATGCGGATTTTGGCCCAGTCTACCACTACGCTTGCCACTACAATGCCTTTATAATCAACATCAATATCATGAGAGATACCTTAAGGGGATCCTTGTGAAGGCAAAATATGCTTCTGTTTAATTTGAAAGGACTAGGATTTGCTAGCTCACTCAGCTCCATTCGAGCCACTTGAAACGTTTAACAAAGGAAGCAACGCCACAAATATTAAACAAAATTAATTTTGCGCTGAAGTGACGTAATATTGAGCGGAGGGATTTATTATACGCAGCACTAAAACGCAGTTATCAGTTTGGTAAACGTTCTGATTGGAAGTATAGGATCCAATGACTGAATGAATGAATGAATGAATGAATGAATGAAGGAATGAATGAATGAATGAAATAATTTAAATAATGAATGAGCCGAATGAACGAATGAATTAATGAATGAATACAAGTAGAATCTAGTTAAACCATACCCCCATAAGCGGTACTTTCTTTTGATACATAGTTAATCCGAATCCCCGACTCGGTTTCTTTTTCACCTTATGTAGTCAGAAAAGCCGTAGTGCCGGTTAGCACGTAAAGTCTTCGCGTCCCCTTCAGGTACGGTTTAACGAGGTTTCACTGTATACAAATATTTATAAATATAGATGAATAATTTATTCATATAGGAGAGGGATAACGCCTCATGCTGGGAAGAGAGAGAGGAGGAGAGGAAAAATGGCCGCATTTCCACTCCGTGGATGCTAGCGAGGGTGCGGAATACGGGGCTCGAAATGACATCCAAGTTGCCCCCCCCGAGTGACATACAATTTCCACCGCTACTATCAGCCGACTTGAGCCTTGAGGTGCACCTTGATTATTCCTAATATGAAACTGGAACGCATGGCTCAAAACGAATTTCGCTTGATTTTCGCGTGATGGTGGTGTGTGCATGGAAGGTCGCGGACAGACATTGGGAGGTCCTAAGGTACTCCGCACCGTTACGGGCGAGAGAGTGAGCCGTTCGACTATCGGCTACTAACTCATGGTCGTAGCCCAATGGGTAAGACGACTCACTCTAACTCTGTCTGGTCTACCAAACACAGGCTCCAATCTTGCCGGTGCATGTGCGATTTATTGCGATTGCAAATGCTACGCGCACGAACTCGGACGGACATTGTGCGGTCCTAAGGTACTATGCACCTAAAATAAAAAGAACTGACTTTGATACTTCTGTCATAGGAATTGGAAAAAACACTAAGGTGAAATGTGGAGCGAAATTTGCAGCTGAACCTGATTTGCGGCTCAGCGTCTGTCTTGTAGGTGTGCTTGGAGAGCGACGTCCTGCTAGTGAATCGATTCGGCAAAGGTGCACTGGCATCACTTCCGTGACGGATATGAAGTCAGGAAAATCTTGCTGTATCCCGGGATAGAACACTTTTGTGATAAAATATAAAACCCGAAAACGACCAACCCAAAGTGTAACATAATCTTTAGTGCTAAAGATTGCTTCCCCGAAAGAAGTCGCTGTTTGCAGGGGTGCACCCTTTACAGGCCGCTTGCTCCCTTACACTGGCGTCATTTCCGTGATGGGTAGGACGGCAGTCAAATCTTGGTGCATCCAGGAATGAAACACTTTCATATTAAAAATTGGTTCGGAAATGGTTCGGAATCGTTTCCTACATACGTCTCACACACGGACCACTTAGTAAACGTCTTTTGGGGTAAAATAACTTTCGAAGAGTATTGAAAGTCGTCGTGCGGGTGTCTATCTCCGCCCCTCTCACGGTTCTTCTCAAGTCTTCTGGAGAACGTTGGCATCTTTCATGACGAACCAGAGGGGCATGTACATTTCCTTTTGGTTTTGCTGTGGTTTAATCCACGTTTCGTATGTGTGCAATCACGCAATCATGTTTTTTGACGGTGGCTGAAGTTATTGGCGGCCACTCGACCCCACAAGATCATGTTGTGTTATAGAAATTAATGGGAAGTGGTTGGGGTGTCGGCACTGCTTCATATCCTTTGTTTATTATCTCGATTATTCATTTAAACTTTGCGTTAAAATGCGTATCGTTGGTTTAGGAATGCAGTCTTTTTGATGAACCAAACATGTATTTTGTTTTTATAGACTTAAGCGCACTTGCAAACGACCGCGATTTTTATGCGTTTTTTTAAGGGGGGACAGGAGGTCTTTGAAAAACCCGTAACCTCGCTGCAAAAAAAAATCTTGGCTACGCATGTGGAGGCCGCTACTACTAAAATGAACACCTTATCGAGGTGGCGGTGAGGTGGGATTCTGCGGCGAATGCGAATTTATTTTGAGCGGCGTCATGTACAGGCCATGTGTAGGACTCCCTTCAACATTCCCGGTAATCAGGCGCACTACCATCCCTCCACTCGCCGGACCCGCTACAATACCGCCTAAGAGCACGTCTGCCATATCCTGTGCTTTATCTGCAAGGTCACGGATGGCCCCAGTTTGCTGCCCATTATATCAATTTACCATTCCTAATGCTTGCTTCTGTCAATTTATTTAACAATAAAGACTAAGAATACAGATTATGGTCGACGGGATGTTGCATTTGCATTATTCAATACCCGCAAACGCACAACAAAAGCAAATAAGGAACTTACAAGGACAACTACGACCGTGCATCAGCGAAAATATAAAATAGTTCAACTAAGGTGAACGCACAGCCACTCTTTGCCACTTGCACGAGTCCGTCGCACCGCCGGTTTCGAAGCACACTCGTGGAGTGATAGAGTAGCGCGGTGAGGGCACATCTCGTGGTTCCAGGTGGTGCCGCACTCCCCGAGCTTCCGTTGTAGGCACGGCGAACGGAGAGTTCTTAGAGGCACCATTGCCCTCTTGAAGACTCCACATCATGCCTGGCTCCCAGTGCGGAGAGCGTGTGGCTTTGCAATGCGGATGACCTCTTGTACGTGGCCCAGCTCCGTGCGCCCAATCCCCATGTTGCTAGACCGAACTATACCTTACCCCACAGATATGTGAATGCCCTTGGTGTACTCTAAAAAAACGACTCGGTTTTATATCAATCAAATGGGAAGGCTTGACCATGAGACACTTTGAAGAAATACGTTTCGTAATTATAACTTTGTAATTAAAAGTCTTTTAGGGCACCTACTGTGCTTATGTGACCTAAAGGAGAAAGCATTACGTCTTCGTAGCCAGAATAATGAAATACTTGAATAATGCTACAACAGGTTTGTGCACTTGAGTTGGGAAAAGACATGCTTCGGGCAACAAAAAGTTCTGGTTGTTGAGATTTCTGGGTTGCACCAAAGCCGGCTCCACTTAGGCCTGTTGGATATATTTTTGTAGCAGACCATCCCAAGCCCCAACCAAGAAAGGAACTAGCTGAGGAAGAACCACTATCCACAACTAGAGAAGGTGACCCCCCGACACCCACCGGCCAAAGCAGGGGCTTCCGAACGCGTTCTTTTAGCCACATGCGAATGCCCTGCTCTGTCACGAGCGCCTCGCACATGTTTCTGTTTTAGGTTTTGAGCGAAGCCTATTTAGCTGCGGTGCTATCACTTTCAAACGCCCGAAAACAAAACACCACGTTTTTTTAAATGTTCGATAGCGTGAGGCATCAGATAGCAGAACGTCACGGGTGGTAACCATCCGTGCTATTGCCAATCACTATAAGTCACCTTAATATACTTTTATTGCTAGTATATAGCAAGGAGACTAAAAAATGTCGCAAGTCACGAAATGATTCTAACTTCAGAATTTCAAGTTCATTAGTGATTTTTTCGAATCAACGAAATGGAAATTTTCAAAGGTATTCAAAAATGAGCACCCCTGATGTACACACTAAACATCTTTCTTTGATTTACGTATTTTCCAAAG
>CM023452.1:86611702-86751875 GCA_013339765.2 Haemaphysalis longicornis
AGTACAGATTTATAAAACATGCCTACTTACCCTAGCAGAAACGATGTTTCCACCGTAAATTCCTTCTTCACTGTTATCTTTACTTTGCGAACCCTTAAACAATTTGTTCGGAAGCAATGCCATCCACATTGCACGCTCAGTCTTTCGAGGTGGACGGCGATGATTGTTTTTCCCGTGCCCGTGTTTTCAACACACGCGTAGGTTGGAAGGACAGAGATCAAAGAATAAAACTTCTGTAAGTATGATTTAAGCTGGAAACCGCCAGATAATACTGAAGAAACACAGCAAGAAACTCTACCCACAACACAATCGCACGATCCTCAGAAACGCACACACAGTGAGACATAGTTGCCAGGCTGCAATGAAGCACTTTCATGCATGACGAAAGTCGTGTTAGTACGGTAATATTGCTAAAATTCTTTCTGTTTCCGAAAGCTATAATAGGATTATATCTACAAATACAGGTTTTTATACACAAAACTACTATGAACGAAAGACCCTGACATGTTTACTCCGATTTTAAAGTAATTGTGACGTCTTTTTTTCTGGGTGATTCACGGCGAGTTTTTTTGAGATAGAATAAACTGATTTAATGACTCGGGAATTGTGAAGGGAAGTCGCCAACGTCAACGTAATTGAAAGCAATGAACATATATAGGAGCGCACCCTTGTAAAAACAGCTACTAAATTCCTCACTGCGACAAAAAAACATTTTTGGCTGCGATTTGAACCATGGACCTCCAAAACTGAAGCCGAATACCGTAACCCTGCGCTACCTGACCAACTGGTCCGCGCCAACAAAGAATTTTGTATAATCACTGAGGTGGTCAAGGGATGTTGTTGCTTATGCTTTTTTTGTCCGTATATAAAGCATTCCGGCCGTTATAGCACTTGTTTGTCAAGCACTTATCTTGGGCACAAGGTCAAACATTCTAGTTCTAGAAGCGATTTCGTAAAATCTCCCTTAATTGGCTGAAGCAAAGTATGGCCGATCATCCCCGATCTCTTTTACCGAAGCTTAGGTAGACATGAAGGACATGGAATTCGCCGCTCGTTTGAGAACGCTTGTTTGTCCGGCACCCATCTTGCAGGCAAGCCACAACACGGTAATGCGACAATTAATGACAGAAAAACCCGTTGTGTAAGACGACTGCTGACAGCAGTGAAATCCGCTGAAGTTAGAGTACGTGGGAATAGTGCAAGGCAACATTAAAAAGCAACAGAAGCGACGAGCGACGAAAAAACCGTAGTGGGTACAGCAAACAGGTACTGTGGGCGGCAGCGACGCGCGGAAAAAAATGTTACAGGCCCCACACGCCGCTCCGAGCGCCCCGTGTAAAATAGAAGATATAATTCAGGATAACACGTCCTCAAATACATCTGTACAGCCGATTCCCTTTGTTGCTAACGGAAAGCAACCGAGGCTGCAGCATTAAACGACTGTGCTTGCTTTGGTATGAGCTCAAGCATATCTTGACATCCTTATTTGGTAGGGCTTTACGAAAAAGTTCACTGTTACTTAAAGAAGAGAAAAGATAGTGTGGAGAGTCAGGACACAAACTTTTACGTCTAGCGTCTGTCATACGCTGTTTTGGTGGATACGGCGCAAAGTGCTGCTATACCGAAATGGTTCACAGTGGACAGTTTGGCGACACATGGTACCTTTCACTGAAAAAAAGCTGAAGGTATGGCTAGCCTCATCTTGTTACGTTAATTGTTTGTTGCTTAAGCCTTGTACTTTTATAGATTAGCCGTGACCCAGCAGCAGCTGTTTTCAAATGCTCAAATTCCTATTGGAGCGCGCCCTCAACATCAGGTAGCAGTACATGAAGGCTCTTCACCTGCGCGCTCAGACGACCATCGATTTAAACGAGTTGGAAACTGCCTTCTTCTCTAACTTTGAATACGACGAAAAATTCACCTTCATCAGGTGTCACGTTTGCTTCGCCAGACCCTCCGCGGTTGCTCCCTTGGATGGTGTTGAGAGTACCGGAGCTCCGAGCCCTCATTTCATCGTCACTAGGCACGGCGAGATCGGGGCGCCTCCGGTCGCAGCAAGAGAACCGTGGAGTTGGACAATGTGGCGAACGTGCACACTGCGTCTGGGCCGCGCATCTGCGACCTACACATCCGCACAGCTGGCGAGGACTTTGATCGCCCGGAACAACTGGCGGATCTCGCGAATGATTCCCTTGAGGGATGATTGGATACACCCAGCAGTCCGATTAGCGAAGACTGCGTCATCCACACAAACCTCCACGGCATCCGACTCTCCAAGAACCGGATAACTACGGAGTACAAGGAGGCAGCCATCCCAGCAGCCAACTGCATGACCTTTGTGGACAATTCCACAGAATGGGTGCTGATTGACACGTCGCCTTCTTGAACAATACAAACGCCTGGAAAAGTCCGTGTTCGCGGCAGCTGCTTTACCTGCGCGAAACCTGCATATTTTTTAGGCTGGTGGGCATTTGCACCTGCGAAATGGACTGACAAGTGCCCGCCATCTATTACAGCCAATAATATTGATCGATGCTCTGTAGGTCTGCCGTTTAGCCATCGCCCCGTCTGCCCGTAAAGTGTTTCTTAAAACACTGAGGTGTATTCGTTGCACAGTTGAGTTTGGGACACGTTCGCACCAACCTGTGGGAAGCCAAATATAAACGCTTAATCCTCATTTTCCTGCCACATTTTCGAGGGCATGCGACAGCTGATGGATATAAGGGACCAGCACTCGCCTCACTTTTTCAGACTGCTCCTTTCTCTCAGAAATGTATCTGAAATCTTTGTTTGGATACAAGGCTATCCGCCCTACTTGAATGGTTTTTTAGGGGAACCTGCACTATAAGTGCTTGACCTGTGTAATGACGACAGCATCAAGCTGGTGTTCCCAAGCCTTATCCAGAGGAAGGCGCAGGCTGTTTTTCGGTATTCCCGTTGTTATAACGTTTCAATGGGCGGATGTGAAACTCAGAAATGTCTTTTAAGAACTAGGAATATACTTGCAGCATACGTTTTCACGGTTCATGCATATGCACATGCCTAGGTACTGCAGACACCTGTTTTCTTGTAGTTTTCATGTGTTTTCTGTCATGAGCTCTCCCATTGTATCCAAAAGGTGTTTGGAAATGCGGAGTGCCTGTCGTGTATCCGGCTCCACAAAATTGGCTCATACGTGACAGGCAGTCATCTGCGAAATAAAAAAAAACCTGGGTGTTCAAAAAAGCACGCCATGTTCTTTCTGTCCTTTAGTAGTACGGGTGTAGTGTACAATATTGTGCTTCCAATGCCGGAATGTTCTATTCCACAGATGGGGCGATTCCTGAATGACGGACATTGAGAGCATCGCTCAGCACTATTGGCTGTAATCAGGGGAGCGAACCATAGTGGCAGGTGCAAATGCACCTCCAGCATACAAAAAAGGAATCTGTTCAGCATTCTTTCTCACACAAAACCACACAAAAGAAGTGTGGTTTCTAAAGCAAATATTTTTGTCAGACACCTGTATATGAATAAACAGAACAAGCCCTTTTCTCCTTTTCTTCCTTCTAGTGAATACGCCGACGCCGTAAAATGTAGGTGTATTTTGTAAATACTTCCGTGGAAATGTAGGGTACGTCCCGTGATTTTGTTTCTCTCGTGTTCCGTCCTTGCGCCAACTCAATGTACCCACTATCCTCAAACACTCTTCCCCCCGTTTCCGTCTTAGTTCATTAGGCCCTGTTGTTCTTTCTTTCTTATGTGTTTAACCCTTTCGTTTCTCTAGTTAGTCTGCTGGCCGTTGCCACGTGCCGAGCCAAACAGCATGCCATTATTCTGAACAATCACTTATTAAACCCCTCAATTGCAGGCTTTGTTTCCGCCGTGAAACCTTTCTCTGGACACGCGAAGAAGATTATGAACATTGCCTGGTGCGAACTGCAGCGTCAAGTACGCCATCTGAGAGTGTGTCTACATATGTTTGCTGGTTCGCAAGGCGCCAACCCAAAACGTAGTGAAGCTTTTTCTGTACCGCTAGTCATAAAGCCGCTATGACAACGGACGTTCTGTTGACTAGACAACCTGCCGTGCATGTCTCCCGATAAAGTCTCGCTATATGACTGAAACGCCGTCTGGAAAAGTTACGTACATCAGCAAGTGTGATGTGCCCGAAGTGGGGAGGCGGTATAGATATTCTGGCCGAAGTATGCGACTCACCCCAAAGAATCCCCTGTAGCGATGCTATCTTTGGTTAGTATCAGATGATGTCAGTGCAGACACTAAGGAGAGGTACGTTTCAGAAGGTGCCGAATGCCTGTTGTCCAAAATGAGTGGGAAGAAACTCGTAACCTTCTAAAAGACAGAGTTGGCTACCCTTGGAAAAAAAGATTTGGCTTTGCTTGTTGCCGACATTGACTGCTCAGAACTTTGAAGTTCTGAGCAGTCAATGCTGCCTGGTAACGCGAATAACGTGCTCGGACTGCACCCGATAGCAACACTTGAGGGTAAATGAAGTCCATAAAGGTGCACAAAGTGCAAATAGGACTAAAACTAGGAATTTGGAGCTATGTACGGGAATTTAAGTACATACACCAAAAAGCCATTTATACGCTCTATAAAAATGACACAAATATCTGATCGTTTATATTCTAGCTGGTGCATCTCTAATGGCGCAGTAGACGTGCAAGAAACAAAAATTTATTTGCCCAACAATCTGTGTGTAGCTATGACACTGGTCAAGCACTTAAAAAGAGAAGTTATACATCAAGAAACCATTTCCAGTGGGGTGGAAAGCCTTGTAGCCGAAATAAAAGGCACATGAAAAACATGTCTGAGAGAACTGAGTAGTAATAAAGAGTGAGACCAGTGAGGGTTCCTTACAATCATCGGCTTTTGCATCGAGTCAAAAAGTTGGCAAGAAAATGAAGAGTGTCCGTTGGGTTTTCGGCTCACCACAAGTCGGCGCAAACGTGTGAGAAAGTCAACTATCAAAAGAATCGTCCGCAGTGCTGCAAGGAGCACCCTACGTGGTTTATGCCCTTCAGTACAGGTGTAGTCTATCGCATCCTTCGACCCTGCAGTAAATGTTACTTTGGACAGACGGGACAGTGCCTGAATGACAGACATAGAGAGCATCGCTCAGCAGTGTTGGCTGTAATGGCAGGGGACAACCGGCCATCCATTGTCGCAAGGGCAAATGCTCTCCAGCATACATAAAAACATATGTTGCGAGCAGATCAAGCAGCCAACGCGAACGCGAAATCTACAAGGCATCTTGTATTGATTAAGAAGGCGACGTATGTATCGGCGCCCTTGTGTGGCATTGTACACAAAAGTGTGGTTCCTGAAGCAACGGTTACCTCGCACATGTATAGAATATTAAGCCCTGTGTTTATTGGTTTTTTTTTTCTAGACGATTCACCGATGACGTAGCGTGTTTGTGGACTTTGTAAAACCTTGAGTTGAAATGTAGCGTTATTCTTGCGGATTTTTTCTTCTTATGTTTCCTCCTTGCGCTAGTACCCTGGACCCAGTGTACGCATACCAACAAGCCCAAATTTCCGACCTCAATAAAGATGTGCAAATACACTGCATCGCAAAGAATTTTTTGATACGTATCTGCACACTTTACGCTCTATACACGTAAGATGTAATTGCTTGGAGAATTTTTTCTGCGCTACATCAACCATAGTACTGAAGATTGGAGGGATGTGAATGATCTGGAGGCTTCCGGGCTGAAAACAAAGGTTGTGTAATCTTTCACAACGAGTTGTACTCCATCTCGAGCCCATTCACGGGCCATGCAGTAAAAACCAAGTGCTAAACGTTTACTACACTTCCCTATGTGTCCATTTTGGGTTCTAACATTTTTTAGTTTACTTCTAATTCATGTACCGGTTTCGGAAAACATAGGGCTACGCAACTCGTTCGGGCAAATGAAAGGTCGGTGGTGTTTTCACAGTTTTACAAGTCCACAACATAAATTTACAGGTCCTGGCCACAACATAAATAACTCCATACGTATTAAGCTTGAACTTACACCCCTTTATTTTTAAGTATGCCTACATTATTTTGAAACATGGAGTTCACTGTATATTATCTATCCAAATGAGAAACGTTTACACACAAGTTTCTTTACTGCACATGAAAGACAAAACTTAGGACTGAGCATGTTTTTGTGTGTGGAAAAAATACCATAAAACGAAATCACATGGGACTCTCTTTCTCTGACTTGGCGTACATGTGGAGCACAGGAAAAGCGCGCTTACTCGCAATCCTTAGGGTTCATTTCTTTTACGTTGGAGAAAATAAACAACCGTTCTTTCAAGAAATGTGAGGCATATCTATCGACAGCTAGTACCCATATAACGGTGGCTTCAACAGACAATACATTGTCGCATTAAGGTAAGAAGCATCATTCAGTTTCTTGTAACAAAAACACGCTACGTAAACTTAAATTTGTGCTGACAGACCCTTTTCCTTCGCAATGCGGTAGCTTGTTACACTGCACCGGGAGTTCATAACTGGCTGATATCGCCTGCGGAATAACAAGCGAAAGTCAAGTGAATATTGTTCATCTCTCACGATCACTTCAAGAAGCCTATTCAAATTGTGCGTTTTGTTAAGTGGCAGCCGCGAGAGGCTTTCACAACAATTGTAGCTAAAATATAAATGCATGAGCAAAATTCGTAGCAAGCCGACAGACACCCTGTCCTACCAAAACCAGTAATACGAGAAACACCGTAGGAAAAAAATCTCTATCAATTTAGGCCAGCATTACGGTACATGTAAAAATATTAGGCACCCTTGCGACCCTGTATCTTGTTTACGTAAAGATTGACCTCTATTCCCCCATCATATACACGGGCTTAATCGCTTTACAAAGCACTGCTCCCAATTGCCTTTTATGTCTAGTCACTCTAGCCCTGCTTTCAGGGATTTCAGTGATTTCAAAGCAGCGAGAAAGGTTCGAACTCCTAAAAGTTCCCAACTCCTGTAATGGATACACCTTTGAAGAAAAATCACTGTGCCTTAAAAGCGGTTTCATTCCGTTGTACAGAGAACTTGCGTATTGTATTTATATCGTCTATGTCAATGCCTGGCAAGAAAGGGGAGGAGGAGGAGGGAAAAACTTTATTGTGAGCCTGGTGATGTGGGAGTGGCTCCTCAGTCCAGGAGACCATGGGACGACCTTGCTGTCTCAGCCCTGGACACCAGGAGTTGCTGTGCATCCAAGGCGGCGCTGGTCGTCAGGTTCTCCCCACAGCTCAGGGAGGGGAAGGGAAGTGTGTAAGGTGGTAGGGCTGGGTTGTGTGCGCACCCCAAGATCATGTGTATGAGGGTACATGGGTTTAGGGCAGAATTTACATGCGGCAGGGTATTGGGTGGGGAACATCCGATGTAGCCAAGTTGGGTGAGGAAAGGTGTTGTTTGAAGCCTCCGGAGTATGACTTCTTCTGTTTTAGTAAGCTGCGGGTGAGGAGGGGAAAATGTCTTGATGTGCGGTAATGTTGGGTGATGTCTTGAAATGTGAGCAGGGGAACGAGACGGTGTTTCCTCAGAGGCCTGGGAGGAGATCGCAGGCTTGGTCTATGGGCAAAATTATTGCCAAGTGACTCACCCACAGATTCTTAGCGTTCTCTGCTGTAGTGCTGGCCTGACAAACCGCCGTGAATCGGGTGCTTTAGAGCTTGCTGGGAAGCAAGGACAGACTTTGGTTTGGCAAGTCATAGGACGCGTCGCATTGCATTTCTTCTTGTGAACTGACGCTTGTGAAGTGACGCAGTGAAGTGACGCACTACTTTGATAAGCAGAACCGTTTGGCCTCCGAATATCAGATGTAGAGGCCACAACGAACGGAATATTCTAAATTCCGCGCGCCTAAGACTGGGTGCCACCCTATTCTACCCAACGTAACTCCGTCGCTGCGTGAGATTCAATTATCCGAGGCACAGCTTACAGATAGTTCTTTGGAGAGTGTAGTTTCTTTATCGCATCGGCGCCGCCGGGCGAAAAGGGTCATAAGTCCAGACGGAGCCGATTCTCACTAGAAAATACGCATAAGGAGCGGATTGCTGCTTTCAGGTGTGGATGTGTTTTTTCGGTTTAGCAATCAGACACTGCATGAAGAGTCGTGAACGTAGCAGTAGCCTTAAAAAAGAGCAGCTGTTCGCTTCTACTTTAAGAAGTTGCGGCCAGGACGAACGTTCCCAAGCAACTGCTTCAGCAGAATGGGGTTTCAAGACATTCCAGGTATAGCTTTGTCCTATTCTGGCTCCCTGACTCCAACCGAGGTGAGTATGGAGTGTCGCCTGCTTCGGAAGTAACTATCATTCTTGAAGGCTGAGAGCCTAATCTAGATGGGTTCAAACATGCCGGAAAGGCTGTTTGGTGCATGATCAGCACTCCCTTGCCCGAAAGAAACCTGGCCACACAGGTGCAGTGTTTGCCGACACTGCACCTCCTATGACACCTCCTAATGCAGCTACGCTGGTACACAAATCCACAGTATCGTGTGTTTCATCGGAGTGTTCTGAAAACCAATAAAACGAAATTGCCCTGGGGCAACAAATTCATCCAATTAAAGGGTTTTACCCAAACAGTTTTACGCCCTTAATTATCAGGCGCCGTTTTACTAGCATTACATCCAGCGGCTGCTTATATCTTATTGCAGCATCATCTTTAATTACACAGTGAAGTGGACAGCCTGGCTGCTTTGCTGAACTAAAATTGAAGTCCTTTAATTGTACTCAATTGATGAACGAATTGCATCGTAGAAATATCATAAAAAGGTAGTGCTCGTTTTCTTGAACTGTGTTTGTGCTGCGCACTCGTGACAACACATTTTAAATGCGAATGCATTTATTAGCCGGGGGTTGTCTTTGCTCCGTTGGCCGGCGTGCGCCTGCATTCCTCCAGCGCGGAGCGCACGTGAGCGCGCACCTCGTAGTTCTGCCTTCGTCGTCGTCGTCATCGTAAATGCGAATGCATTTCTTAGTCGGGGGGTTCACACAATTCAACGTGAGCATTACGCCTCTCCTGGCGGTGACGTCACTGCAGTTGCTTCCACGTCATCATCATCGCTTGGAGAAGAAGAAGACAAGTCTGCGAAGCGAAGAGCGCGTAATGCCGAACGCGTTACGCGCTCGGGAACATCAAGAAGGAGTCTAGTCGTTTGAACGCGCTTCGGGTTCTTTGGAACGAGTTTGGAAGAGGAGGTGATGAGAACGGTGACGCCATCATCGCGGTCTGTGACGACAACCCTCGTCTGGCGCCGTTCAGGTCGTACCTGGTGTGTGCCTCGTGCCGCGAGTCTCTGTTCAACGGGCGCGTTCCTTCGATGAGCGTGAGTTTCGGCTACCGGTACCCTCCTCGTCCGGCGCACCTTCACATTACTGCTTGCAGCCATGGAAATTCCCCCATGGCTATGGCTATAGGTGGCTATGGGGCGCACCTTCCCATTACTGCTTGCTATGGAAAGTGTGCGCGTGCGCTCCAAACCCTCTGACCCCATAGTCTTGGTTGGCGACTTCAACGTTGACGTGCGCAAGAAGAGTGGCGAGTGGCTGGTCGAGTACATGCAGACCAGGCACTCTATGCATTGTCTCTCTGCCGGCTTCGACACGTGCCCCACTACCATTCACGGGAGTTGCATTGATCTGGTCTTTACGCGAAACTGCGACGTGAGTATGCTTCTCAAAGACCCTTTGACCGTGCACTTTAGCGATCACAAGGCAGTGATTGTGGCCGTCAGGTACAATGATAACACAAACAGGTGCTGATGAATAAATGATTACGTTCACACTCTCGCCATTAATTACGCCATTACTCGCAACACACTCTCATCGGTGCACCCAATGCATTCGCATTTCTGCACGATTCCCTTCGGGGAGGTGCGGGGGAATTTTTTGTTCAACATCAGTTAGGCTGTGTAACCCAAACGCGTTCCAACTTTAGTTGGCGGTAGCTTTTCAACGCCTTCATCGTCGCACATGTTAAAGTGTCCACTAGGGAAGTATACGCAGCGGTGTACTTCGCACTGGCTACCCCAAAAGCAGCTGAAACACATTGAGGAGAATACAATATGTGCATACGAGAGCACAGATCCCATGTTATCTTCTAGGGACGCCCACGTCAGAAGCAATCTAAATGTGTCACTAAATACCAGAAAACACTTCAAATGTCATGTTTCATCGGGGAAATGTATCTGGCGGTTTACTCTGCACTCGGTACCACAGGAGCAGCGGTGATTGCGGTGAACGCAATACGGGCATTCCATAACGCACTCCTAAAATTTTCTATTGGGTACGGCCACGTGAGGAGAAAAATCACAATGGGTCGTAAAATACCAGAACAAATTTCTGGCGTATCTAATGGTCGACTCGCACGTGTTGGCCGCATCTTAAGGTTAAACCTGTGAGAAGAGAATTTATTATGAAACCACATATCAGCACGCAGCGACTAGTGGTAACAGCGCTGCCCGAAAAACACACACAAAAAAACAATCAGTTTCCAAGTACTCCGGGCAGCCTACACTTTGCACAACAATTCTCTGTGTGTATGAAACTAAGCTACTCTGAAATCAATGCACAAAGTTCACATGTGTTCAAGAAACAGTTCAGAAACTCGTTGAAAGTCAGTACGGCACAATAGTGATGCTCAGATGTTATTCCTGACCGCTATGAAACGCGTGGACCAGCGTAACAGGAAGGCTTCTTCACCTAGACCTGCCAACTCATTGTCTAAGTGATTCATAAGCATTGACCGCACACGCCACAGCAATGGAAACATCGCCCGTTGCGGTCGGGCGCGAAGACACGCGGCACCACGATTTCGCCATAATACAAATGCACCAGCACACATAAGGAAGTTCACCAACGTGTCATTTGAACGTGTGCTCATTCTAAGTGTAACACCAAACAACCTGCTTAGCACAGTGCAAAACGTTGCCGCTACACGACACTGAAACAAGGCATGTTCCAATGTTTCAGTGTGCCCGCAGTGCGGGCACCGTGAGGAACGCACAATGCCGAATCTCGCGAGACGGTCACACGTCGGAAGAACTTGCCAGCCACGCAACCATCCGAAATCCCTAACATCAGAAGGAAGCTCCGTCGAAGTCAGCTGATGCCAACGGACACCGCGTGATCTTGCTATCTGCTGGTTATCTAATTGGTTTATTGCCAATTTTTCGCACAATTCGCTTGCTGTACTTTCCTGTTCACACATGCACATTAGGAGCGCTACAAATGAGTGTTGGCGACCCTAAAAATTGCACGTCACTTGTAAAGGATGATGCAGTGTCCTATTGTAAAAGGTAGACACTTTTTAAAAAGTTTAACACATTTGTAGTTAACTAAATACGCTAAAAACAAAAACGGAGGTTGGTATATTGCAGTAGTCTAAGTTATACGTTTCAAAAGCAAACAAAATTTTTTATGTGTTTTATTTACCAAATTATATGAAATAGTATGGAAATTTGACCACACTTTTTGGCTGACCACAATCGCGTGCCATGTGTTTTGTCCATCTGTTCTTTGCAGTGGTAGGCTACGACAGAAATTTTTCTCGGCTTCAATGCTGTGTCCGTGGCACGAATGGTTACCATTGCAACGTAGGCTGCACCAAGCCACACACTGCGCCACCAGATGGGTCAGGCGGTATGCAGTTGTCAAAAGACGACGCGACGTATTTAGAAAACTCTAGAAAACGATGAAAAGTGCTGAAGAATATCGCTATCACTAATGTTCTCAGGAGTCAGACAAATAATCGACGACTTGCAAGAGGCGTCTGAAAATATGAAGCCTTATTTACGCCCACAAAAACTAGACAATTCCCACCATTAAACAGAGAGTAAGTGGACCTGAAATTGTAAGGACTCACGTAGAAACCTTGGTTGGCGGAAGTGGCTTTATGGGAACATGGCCGCCCTTTTTAAGGCAAAAGACATGTTTCATCAAAGGCTTGGACTTATCGTGGTCGTAGTGGTCGTTGGCGTCAATTCGCAACTCTCAAACAGTGGCGCCTCCGCGCGGTGGTCGCCGGAACCAGTCGAAAGATAATACGCCGCTGCGTCGGCTGCATTGCTGCAAATCGCTGTACCCAAACATCAGTTCTTCCCCCTATGTGTTTACGTTTAGCTGAGTGTGGCTTCGGGCTAGTTGTTGTCGATGGTCCACGGTCTTGTCTAGCGAAAAAATCATAAAAACAGGCGAGAGACGCACAAACACAAGAAGGAAGAACGTTGCGCGTGCTTGTCAGTACATGATGGTAAAAGTGATGCGTACCGCAGGCCACCGCAACACAAACCTCCGCTCGCTTCCGATTGATGTCTGCCTCAAGAAAGAACGGATTCTTATAAGATCCGGATTGTGAAGCATATCACGCACACATAAAAAAAGGCCATGCTACGTTGACAGGCGTTGAGAAAGCTTGCTGTAGTCGTGGCGAGCTGCATCGCATCGACCCCGCCACGAAAGCAGGCGCTGTGAAAGTGCCGTATTCATGTGCGGAAAGTGTATCATAATGCTACAATTATAATTGTCGCACCATGAAAGCGAATCGTTGATTGTCTCGTCGCAAGCTGCGGTCGTCTCGTCGATCCCCCCCGAAGGTAAGCACCGTAAAATGTTCCTGCAGTCGCCATTCGCTGCCATTGTCCCCTGGACCACGTCGCAATGGCACCGCGTCATGAGACGGCACCTTAGGACGTCACGCGTTCTAAGGAGATATCAAAGTGACCGTAGTAGTCGCAAGCTGCCGTCGCAACGTCGAACCCGTCACGAGGGCAGACGTCGTGCTCGCGCAGTGAAAGCCTAGTACAATATATGGTACCCTAGTCGTCTGGAACTGCCGTAGTTACGCCGATTCTACCACTAAGGCAGGCGCCGAGAAAAGCACCACAATTTCGCGACGCCTGCCTTCGTGGCGGGGTCGACGCGAGTTAAAGACACGATGCGATACGCTGTCAGCGCGCGGGCAAGGCAGGCAGTCTGGAAGGCATACTCAACGGAATTGCCTGGCGCCAAACCACTGAACCAACAAATACATAAAACGTTGCCGCAACCACAAAAAGTGGGCCTCCAAATAATAAATAACAACGAAAAGAAGCAGCGCGATAAAAGAAGTTAGCAGCACTCAGTTGTGGTAAAGAGAAAAATCAGTCAGTCAGCAACATATGTAGCACACCGCGTCACAAACTCTTTGCCTTCTGTAGGACAGCGTTTCCTTTCATTCCTCATATTGGCGTTAGTCGTGTGTCGCTACGGTGAAGCGGTGGCACACAACTCTGTGCACACCTAGGATACAGCGCATATACTCCGTTCAGCTTTATAGCCTTATAATCTCTCGAACGGCCATACTGGATTTCTCCTGGCTCCACCTATAGCCGCTGAAAGTTGCGAACACAAGTATTAACAAAATGGAGGCGCTCCAAAAAATGGGTTGCGTGTAGAATGATAAACCCATGTGTTACAGCAGCGCCCCGAGTGCTCCCTGGAGCACTAAAATGACAATCTGCCAGAATTGCACAAGAATTAGCCTCGCGAGTGCGCCGTTACAGGTTTATGCGGCGCCGTGCACGTGCAGGATAATAGTGAATGTGAGAGACTTGCCATATGTAGTTTGCACTGATTGCCTATGGAGTAATTTGCGTCAAAAGGCAGAGAAACTAAATCCTGGAAAGAAACACATACGAAACGTATCAGTACAAACGTCTATTTTCAAGTATTTAAGCATAACTATGTTTGCCATGAATTGCCTGGGTTCTCTTCAATTAACGATATAGGGGGTGAATGGGTCTTCTGACGCCTAGGGTTGAAGTTTACGGCGAATTCCAATTTTTCTACTAGCAATATCTTGGATTGGGTTTTGGAAAGTTTTGGCTCTTATAAGAGCCTGTTACTCTAAATAGCCCAAGCCATAGTAGACCGAGAAGGCATATAATTCTCCGCGACTCAAGACAGGAGGTGAGGAACTAAGTCAAAGGGAGAATGGCCTCAACGGGAGCAGGATTCGTGATCCTAAAGACTGAGAGCGACCGGTGGATTCGAATAAAGTGGGTCCAGGAACACGCAGGCAGAGCGTCAGAGAATGGAAACCGCAACGAAACGGCGCACACCCGCTAGCGAGGACTAACCTACCGCGCCCAAAGCAACGCCCGCCCGGACTTGTTCAGTGCCAATGAAAAGATCACCAGCCATAACGAGTTCACCAAGGCCTATCGGCTTGCCCGAAGACTTCTCCCGCCGCCCTGCAAAGGGCTGAAGATGTCACAGGCTGCGCTGTTCGCACAATTACAATCAAGAACGCTTCCGAAGCCAGGGCGACGAAGCAGGATCAGGCGCGTAGCCAGGAATTTTTTTCGGGGAGGGGGGGGGGGGGCATGGTCAACCAGAAGATGGGACGGGGAAATAGGTAGGCACGGCTTCTTGCACGTTGTTTTTCAAACGAAGCTTGAAATAATTGATTTAACATGTGATTTGTGTATCCTAAAGACTAACAGTAAAGCCCACCGAAGGAGCCTAGATGATGATAATGATAAACTAAATTCCCTTTCGTTGGTCTATAGGTAGGCCACGGGTGATTCGTTCGTCTGTAGAGCAGGCGGTTATGCGGGCACGCGCTCGTGCGTGAGCGCGATCATGAGTGTGTTCGTGAGTGGCGCGCTGTTCCAGAAGTTCGTCAGGCGGAAGTGGAGGCCAACACTGTGTGTTCACTATCAAGATTCCCGTGTTTTAGATTTTTCCTTTAAGAAAGGGCCAATAAGTTCTTATCAGCTATGAAGTACAGTACAGCACGACTTCAAGGTTATCGCGCCAGCATAGAGCGGCTACGCCTGCTGCCGTCCTACGGTTTCGTTTTGAAACCATGAAAATCAAGATTTAGCATTCTTCACCCCCTTGTTGGCTGTTCCAAGCTACAACAATGGCCCGCACCACTGACTTGCAACCCTTTGGGTTTCAAGCTTTACATTCGTTGTTATCAAGCACAGACTTTGTTGCCTTTTATCTACGCCGACGAAAACAAAACTGGCATGGAAGATTTGCTACTGGCGTTCTGTCAGCTTCATTTGAAAGAGTAGGATTTCCGCGATAACCTTCGAATCGCAGTGGACTGTACGTGCGGCACATTCGTATATTATGGCGGTGAAGCTAGAAAACGCGCGTCTTCGTCCTTAAGTAAACGCCTTTTTGTTGTTAGTAAAGTTACGCTTAGCGGAACACCTAATTGCACTGCTGTTGAATGTTGAGCTTGATGCACGTTTCTTAAATTTCATACTATTTCTATGCGTTAAATCGAACAGACATGGCTTCAGTAAAATTCCGGTTAAGCAAATACAGAATGCTGATTCTAATCAAGAGGGAGGTCAAGAAAACAATGAAAGTGCCAAAAAGACAAAGCTCCGCAATAAAGAGAATTGTACAGTTTTGTTGATGTGGAGGAAATACACGATTGGCAGAGCAATGCTTTTCATACAGCAGAAATTATGGAACTGAAAGAGTCAATGAAATGCGATGTCGGTAGAAAAATAAACATATCAAGAATTGATAGTTGACTGAACAAATTGCAGTGACATGCTGTGTCATGTGGTTATACTTTGTACCCGTTTAAAGACAAGGAATGACACGCTGAAGTCCAGACCACATGTATGCCTATATCAGGGTTTTCCTGTTGTGCCGCTTTTTCCCGGCCGTGCTGTTCCGCGAGCGAAACAACGGGACTGCCTGGATCGGCTCGCTGCAGGTTCGCGGCGCTGCTCGGTGACAATGAGTCGGTATATCCATTGCGAAACACACCCGGGCTGTATATGTTGACATGTATAGCATATGGAGCGGGCACAGGTATCAGACGTTGACGTAGCCCTTGTTTCCAGCTTTATATGAGCAAGGATGTCCATAAAACGGCAGGTTCCGCGCCTGCAGGTGACTTCAGGCGGTTCTTCTGGCTAGTTAAACCGCACCCCAGCCTGGCACGAAGCAGGATGTATCCAGAATCACACACCGACGACAAGTGCAGAGCGTGCCACAGGAAGACGGCCACATTCGGGGTCATGCTATGGGACTGCTCCTAACTCATTACATATTACGGCGAAACCTGAGGGAGCAGCGCGGAGGGACCACCAAGAAATACAACTCCAGGCTGCCCTGTAGGTCATCAAGACGCTGGCAGACATTAACTTAGCGAGCAGGTGATGGCGATTAAGTAAGGATACTCGCAGACAACCCTCCGGAAGACGACAGAAGCCACTTCCGAAGAGCACGTGCGTGCTTTGCTGCAGAGTTAATAGAAGCTTTCCAAATCCAATTCACTCTATATTTCACATTTAATAAAGGAGCAAATTTACAGTGCGAATTTTCAATGGACTAAATAGATCGGAACTATTCGACAAAAGCGTGAGGTTTAGGAAATTGCTGTGTGGTAGACAGACCTGAAGAGAAAATTTGGGGGCATGCCATTAAAGAGATACACTAACGGGTACGGTTATAAGAAAGAAAGACGGAGAATGCTCAACGAGAGAGGCATTATCCGCTCTTGAAGCACAAGGCAACGGATAAAGAATGGAGAGGGCGAATGTTAGGTTGTTGCATTGCCGAGCCAACAAAAGGAGGTGCAACAAAGGGCGAAGTGATGACGGATGCGGGGGCACAGGTCTACCAAATTGGAAGATTGGACCAAGATTGGATAAGATCCAAATAGGCTTGGTTTTTAATTTTTTTGCTACTTGCAGCTTTTTTATAACTATCAAAACCAGCGAACCTCCACCCTAGAGCGCCTCAACCTCACTCTATTAGTAAGGAACGTATTGCGTGTCCTCCACAAAAACCTTCCAACCTGGTGCGATGCTGCTCTCCTCATCACCTCAAAAAACCGATGCAGCACCAGAGTGGCACCAGCATCCGTACACATAAGCCCTACGCAAAAAATGGGCCACAGATAAGATCAGGTGCGCAACCTCATTATGTCGTGCGGAAACAAACGCACCCTACACTATAACTAACATTGCGGTCGATCCAAACACCCAAGGAGCCAGTGGAATGCGCCTCAATGCATAAGCGGGCGTAGTCACAGCAGCTATGTACCTTATCATATCTACAGACACTGCAGAGGCACTTGCCATCACCCACCTTTTGACAAAGTAGGCCAAGCCCTACTCCATTGTCAACAGGGACCCACAGAATGCATATTGTTATACTTAGCAACTCTAGTATCAGCCTAAACTTTCAATGTATGTGCAACACTCCAAAAACATGCCTCAGGTACCTAATGCTTGGGTCTCCAGTGGTAATTTCGTTGCAGGGAATGAGGCAGCACCTGTTTGAAGCCGGGATCTTCACTACTGGGTGCTTCCGTAAGCACGGCAGGGCCCCGGTTCAGAGCCTGCTCCTTTATTCCAGCGTTACAAAGAGACATTGGCACATTCACTCGCTACATGCATTTTAGCAGTCATTACCCAACCTAATTCTTCTTCTCCACCTATGAGGTATGCATTGGGCCGCTCTATTGTAAGCCCCATATCTCTTTCCCTCAACACGCTCTTATGGCAGCAATGTTGCCTGCCCAACTCCACCAACTAATTGGTCTATTCTTGGCCACACAACTCCAGCTCTCGAGCGATTCCCACCCTTGAGCAATGGGTAAACGCACTGCCGAAGTCACTCCCTGATAAACGCTATGATCTGGTGATTAGAGCCATAGATATAGTGCGAGCTTGTGTCCTGAAGACATAATGCTCTGTACATGACCTTCAAACTTTCATCAACAAGTGGGTTTTGTTAAAACCGTAAAACGTGACTGGTTTTACTCTCAGTTACACCTACATTTCGTGGGCAAACACAGTAGGCTTCCAGAAGCTTTCTGATTTTTATGTTGATGCTTGTATTTAATGGCGCAAGGTAAACTCGGGCTAAGAGCGCAAAAAAGTTGTTATATAAAGAGATGAAGACATCCACGCGAAAATTGGTCTGCAAGAGCTAAAGTAAAATCAATGAAATAGTAGGACGATGGCTGGTGTAGAAGGAGAGGTAGCTATTATGCGCGGTATGAAATTAAGTTTAAAATTTCCTTTTGCAAATTATCAAAAACGGTCTTCAAAAAAAAGCGTGTGATTGTCAGAAAGAAAAAAATGCTGAGTGTGGTGGCGTGTGTTGTCTGTAGAGTTAAGAGAATTGTTTTGTTCGTTCCAATAAAGTCTTACGTAGGTCACGGATAGGCCGTCTCCATACTTGCTAGACAAAGGTCTAGAGATCCCTTCAGCACATAGGAGTGTGTAAATGTGTGTGGCCTATGTGTAATCCAGCCAAGGTAATTTCAGTGCCTTTTGCGTAATATTTTTGTGGCATGGTCACAAGTGTGGCTTTATTACCTGATGTTTTTTGTTCATTCTTGTTGTTTAAGTGTGCTTGCCATGTTTTGGGAAGGCGTTTTCTGATGTGCGACTTGAGGTCGGCATAAAATGCTGTTGTTTTGTCCACTGTAGTTGTCAGTGAAGCAGCAGCGGCCATTTTGTCTGCAGTCTCGTTCCCTGAGATCCCAGACTCACCTTGCAACCACACATTCATTACTTCTTGGTTAACGCCTGTAAAGACACAACGGTATTAACTATAATATTCGCTACATGGTTTTGAGAAGATTTTAAGACATGAATGTCCGCACAACACTGATGGAGTCAGTTATGACTACTGGTTGTGAAATGCGAGCTTTAAAATTATGAATTGCAACAACGAGTATCGCGCCATTCACGGTCGTGAAGGTACTAGTACTTTTATTTATAATTTTACAGGCACTACTGGTGCCATCATACGCAGCAGAGGACATGGTGGTGGAAGTTTTGATGCATTAGTGTAAAACTCCGCACATTTGCATTTGTATTTCAGAGACAAGAGATGGTGCCTGAGCGCGCTTACAGGAACGTGATTTCTTTAGACTTGTTTTGTGATACACCGCATGAGTTGGGAGGAAGCCGCGAAAGGGCGGGCATGTAGGTGACGGAGGTTCGGATTAAGTCGAGGAGCGCGACAGCCAGTTCCTTAGCCTCTTCCTTTTCTCTGAAAGGGAACGGAGTAGAAAGGGAAGGACAATTGAAATGGACTTGAGATATAGATGTAGCATAAAAAACTTACTTGAAAGGAAGGTGAGGCATTGACGAGATTTTAAAAGCATAAAATATGTCGATGTTGGCTCGTTGTAGTTTCACAGGGTTTAAAGGCTCAAGAAAAAACGCGGACACTGGAAGAGAAAAAAACTATCAAGACAAACTAAGCGCTTCGTTTGTCTTGGTTTGTTTTTCTCTTCTAGTGTCGGCGTTTTTCTGGCGCCTTTAAGTCCTGTGATTATGTCGAATCAACTGACCCACATTAAGCTATTGCTAGTCGTTGTAGTTTAATTTGCAAGAATCCAAGGCTTCAGGCTGGACTCGTGCGGAAGACGGTACACGCCATGCTTAGAACCTGATAAAACACTGGGTCGAGCATTTTGAGGGACGTTCAAGTGGGTGACTTATTATACTACACTTCCGTAGTCCATTCAGTTTTCTATTAGGCTAGTACAAGCGCCCAGAAGTTGTTTGTCATCACCAAATAAAAAATGCGTGACAAAACCTGTAGGATAGTCTTTGTTTTAGTTTTTTTATCTATGGGATAAATGTGAGCTTTTTGTTTAAGATTACATATAGAAACTTTCTTTTTCAATGGAATTGAGACACCATTGACTTGGATGCCTGGATCCGACCGAATACAACGGCTCTAGGGAAACAAAATCGGAGGGCGCTTTCCTAGAAATAATTTAAGACCATTCCTATCTGTCCATCCAACTAGCTGGTTTACACCAACATGGACTTGGCACTCGTAGATAGAGAGGTTACAAGATTGGAAGGGTAGTTGTACGACGTGTACCATGAATGAACAAGACATCGATGGTTTCAATGAGATTTAAAGAAATTTAATATTCCAACTAAACAGAGTGCAGCTAGAAACTCCGCCTTACGCACCCCATTTCTCTGCACATTAACCGTGGAAAGTGCAGTTCCAAATGTCACACGAACGGTTCTTTCAGACATGTAATTCGAAAAAGTTTTTACCATATTAACGGACATGCCAAACGACTTCAGGTGCGAATCCTGGAGTTGAAGATTCGTCTTCAAGAAGGGTCGCAAAACACCACCACCGTTACTGCCGGGAACGCAACGAACCCAAATGTGCCCTTCGAGAATCCCAAAAGCTCCTGCCCCTGTTTGATGAGAGATGCGATGACTTGCACGCGTACTTGCAGCGCTTCGAGCGCGTGGCGACTGACAGGGGTGGCCACAGGAAAAATGTGCTGTCAGCGTCAGTGTGTGCTTGTCCGGGGAAGCACTGACCGTGATTGGCCGCATGACTGCGGAGGACTCACTTGACTACACCAACGTCAAGAAAGCGTTACTCCAGCGGTTCAGATTCACGGCACAAGGGTACCAGGAGACGTTTCGGAAAGCTCGGCCGAAGACGGCGAGAAGACGGGAAGGCAGTTTGCGGCGAGGCTGTCCAGCTACTTCGACCACTAGTGGAAATGGCCAACATTCCCAAAACGTATGAAGGACTCCACGATTTGGTGATTTCGGAGCAGTTCTGCTGTTGCTGCCACACGAAGCTCATGATCTTCCTAAAGGAACGCGAGTGTGCCAACTTGAGTGTCTTGGCCGACGTCTCGGACCGTTTCCTGGAGGCGCAAAGCCTTGCGAACTTGGGAACGCTCTAACTGACGCACCAGACGTTACAAGGGGTGCCGCCAACACACCGGGAAAGGCAACACAGAAGTGCTTTGTATTCGATCATCCTGGACACTGCGCGCGAGACTGTCTCACTGTGATCAGGGAGCATGAAAACTGCTTTAAGTGTGACAGGCCAGGTCCCAGTCCCGACAATTGTGGAAGCGGATCAGGAGACAAAGCGATCGAATGCGCCATCTACGAGCCTCCTAGGACAGCCGTGAAAACGGAACCACTGCAGACCACATGCTTCAACGTGCCACCGTCCTCGCGCACTCAGTTCAACCGAGGTAGACTACCCCAAGAACAGCGCAAAGACCACACTTTGAGGTCTTGTTACCGAAAAGTTGGTAGGAAGTCTTGGTCCGCACGGGGTCACCGCTACACTTTCTTCGATAGCGAGACCCTCCTATACAGGGAGTACCAATTTGCGAATAGGAAGACGGGGAAGCAGGTGGTAGTGTCGAAGATTTTTAGGGAGTCAGTTCTCCAAGCCGCACATCACAACGTCAATCCTCGACATGCGGGCATTCGCAAGACTGCTCAGAGAATTCTAGAGCAATTTTACTGGCCGGACGTGCAAAACGATGTTAAGCGGTTTGTGCGCTCATGCCCTATCTGCAGCCGAAGAATGGCCGCCTTGAAAGTTGCCACGGCATGTACGCTCAACGAGATGGTACATAGCAAGCAAGCGACTTCCACAGTTTGAGCACGAACTTTGCATCTGCTTCCATACCCCTCAGCGTATGAAACAGCAGCGACTAGCCATCGTGCAACTGACTATTCCTCACTGCATGCTGTGCATGAGTGCGATGTTATCGTGATCCGTGGCTGTGACTAGTAGAATAGTTGTTTGCTCCCCTAACAACTTTCCTAAGGTGGGGGTGATGTGATGAATGGCCATGTGTGTGATTGGCCGCGCAAGTGCGCCAGCCAGACCGATAGAGGAGATGACGAGGAAGAGAGGCCGCGGATGAGTGATCGCGGAAGCTGGAACAGAAACGACTGGAAGCCAAGCGGCGGAACAGGGCGCGGTCCGTGGGAACTACCCCTTGAGTCGCCTGGGCTACCTTAAAGGGCACCGCCGCTACCCTCCGCCAAGGGTCCAGAGCTCGTATGGGCGCCGTCATTGAGGCGCTGCTGCGCCTACTGCTGACGCGCCATTACGGCTATTGGGTGCTGCCGTTCCTCCTGTTGAAGTGGCTAGAAACGCGTTGCCACTGAGGCTGAGCTGACTTGCCGATTGGGCATTGCTTTCGGACCTTGTGAACTGCGAAGTTGTTTTCTGTATCTTTGAACTGTGGACTGTTTGTACGTGTGACCCAAACCAATCCTGTCTGTTACTTCCCGACCTCTACTATGCTCACGTCCTGTGCTTGTCCTCCATCCTGTTGAATACAGTCTTCGACGTGTTAAACAGCGTTCGTCTGCCTGCCTGCGTGGTCCTTGGCCCATTCTTAACAGTCACATTTACTCCAGAAATTGCACACCAAATGTTTGCCGTCGTCCCCATAGCCCCAATAACAGACTACACCTGGTGGCCAAAGCCTGATCTGGAGAGGCAGGTAGAGCTATACGAAGCGGGACATGCATTGGAAAAGATTTGAAGCAAGACCACCCCGGGACAAGGTAAAAAAGCTAACAAAGCACTTTCGAGCTTTCATCTGTAAATAGTCTCATCGCGTACATGAAAACCTGCGTACATGAATACATAAGGCCCCTTAAGTGCGATGCGTTCCCAAGTCTGACAAGCGACCACACATTAAAAACTGACAGTAAATCTCCCTGGCTTCATTTGCGGAAACGCTTATCAAGCCCATGCTATTATCCTGTTACGACTTAAAGAATAGATGAAGTAAACGCACATTCTGGGAGAGGAGTGTGAAACAGTGCGGTCCTGTCTCCAGTACAGCCCGATATCGCCCACGCTGTCCTCCCTAGTAAACTAGGGAACACACCAGATCTGCACCATGGCCTGTACGCCGACGATATAATGGTCTGAGCCTCAAGGGTTAAGTGTAAGAGAAGAAGGAGTTGCTTCACGTGTCTGCTGAGGTACTTATGAGCACGCCAAGCACTTTGGCTCACAACAAAAGTCAGAGCGGCTGATGGTGGGCAAGAGGTAATGCGCCCCACACATCAAGTTCATCATGATCGGCCATATTATAATACCGTGCCCTTTACATTAGGATGTTAGGAGTTTTCTTCCATGTGGACTGGAGAAACACAGTCATCAGCAAAACATGCAACCGGTGCAAGGTCACTACCGGCCAAGTTACGGCTATTCTTTACAAGAATAACGGCAAAGTCTTCGTAATTGAATAGGACGACTAGCTTCGGCTCGTCGAGGCTTCTGTGGTATTCCATCCGGCATATGACGCCAGAGGCAGTAATCAGCACGCTATAAGCACGCTCTCGCGGTTCCCAGTAATCGTTACAAATAAAAAAACTTTTAAGACTGGGTGTCCGCAAACCAGCTTCTCAGGTGATAGAGGCTCATTGCTAAAACAAGCGTGAAATCTTGCTGTCAACTTCTGAACTCCTCGACAGACTATCCACGACGTCCCCCGAGGAAAGACTGTACTGAGATTTTCAGACCAATGTTTGTAAACTGGAGTCGCGCCCATACGACGCAACATGCATTTAGTCCACCTTGCAAGCAGAGTGTAGGCAAGAGCCCGTTTCATCGGAAAGACCAAAGATAATAAAATTCTCATGGTCTACATTGATGTGGCAGATCACTCCAGAAGAAAATCTATTACAGCGTTTGTGATAACCACAACCAACCACGCCACCAGCAAGCATCCCCTGCCCTGAACGACCACTGCTCCAGGAGAAGCTGCTGCCACTGCCCTGGCCTACCCTCAGACGAATGTAGATACAAGTATAACAGATTCCCAACATAAATACCGAAACTGCCCCGACGGCATAATAGCCAAATTTGCAGCAAGCATTCCCCTTCAAGCTACACTTTCCGGACGAGTCAAAATGATCGCACAAAACAGGTAACTGTGGTGACCCCACCTACCGCAGTTACCTGTTTTGTGCGATCATGCCATGGGATATTCCAGGACAACTACATCGTTCATAATGCACCCGAAGGATACCAAAGGGCACCACGAGGGGTAGGGACTACTAGCCCACCACCAACCTGCCACGAGATCACTATGCATTACAGACCCGAGCACACGGTTTACCTCCGCCCATGAATTCCTAAACGAAAGCCGAGAAGCGCTCATTGCGGCTGCGTTAAAAGGGTCGTGACATCCAATTTTGGAAAGCCTGCTTTAGGAATCTTCGGTATTTAAAGACACCCAACGCGAACTGCTCGGTACAGCAACATTGTAACATATATTTTAATTCGCTTCCACAACGTACTTAAACGATCTTTCTAGAAATCACGATCCGTCGCCAGCGCTGTTACCGATGATGTCAATATATTTCCGACATAACGAAGTTTCAGTGACGCCATACCACGTTAGCAAATAAAGCGACATGTACGTGACCCCAGTTACCACAGTTTTGTGGGATCTTCAAGCGAGCGCGAGCTATACGCGAGCCCCTACTGCGGCGCTGCAAAGTACCATACCCTCAACTGTGGTGTTAGGGACTACTGTCGAAGCAAATTCGGGGCCCTGCACGCTTTCGCAGGTAGTCCCCCAGAGACAAAGCACAGAGACGCACAGAGAGGCAGCTGGCTTTAACTCAAGTTGAGTGGTTCGAGGCACTCTACGTTTGTTTAATTTGGTTGCCCTGGACTGGGAATGCGCCCTTCACACGACAGGCGCACTAGGAGAGCCGCACTGTCGCTCCGGAGGCGGCGCAGCGGCCTACAAGTTGCGCAGGTCAGCGCAGGTAGCTCGAGCGATAGCTTTTTTGCCCACTACACTAAATGGGATGCAAGTCCCAAACAAGCGGCACATACTAGAAAAGAGGAAATCATATGATGGTGATGTCATTCAACGTCGTAATGCGCACCATTTACGGGAGCGGCATCGAATATCAGGCGCAGTATTAAGCCTCACATTTGTAGGCGGAGGGTTAGCAGACCGCCCGGCCGCTCTGAGCGCGCGTATTGCCATTCGCTGCCTCGCACGTGGTTCTCTAGCAACGGCAGCAATGAGCACTCCCAGCACCAGCATCGCGTCCACGGCCGTACATTGGGCAGCTAAAGATATCAGTACGTAGGGGACATAACAGAAACTGCCGCCGACGCGGTATCTGCAGTGTTCTGGCAGCTCTGCTTTTTTGGGAGAGCTTGATGACGGCAAACAGCGATATCCGTCAAACAGTCATATCCTCCTTTTGTGCGAAGAGGCTTGCCGAGTGGAAGTCCGCCTACGGTGGCACCATGACCTTCCTCACATTTGTCTGGTGAAATTCTCCCTCTTGTAACTACCGCTTAACGTTTTTGAGAGAGTAGACACCACAGTATTGTCGGAACCTACCGCAGCACCCCATTGTATACTCACGGAACAGAGCACTTGCATCACTGGGACGTCACTGCTCAAATTGGCGCCCAGAAGCCGAAACCGAATCCCGCTCACATGAAACGTGCGATCAGAAATAA
The DNA here is from genome assembly GCA_013339765.2 of Haemaphysalis longicornis. Taxonomy (NCBI): domain Eukaryota; kingdom Metazoa; phylum Arthropoda; class Arachnida; order Ixodida; family Ixodidae; genus Haemaphysalis; species Haemaphysalis longicornis. The sequence continues at coordinate 86,636,995 of CM023452.1, forward strand.
TTGATTCAGAATTTGGGAGATGAGAGCGTGTATCATGCTTTTTAAAGCGATATCAAACGTTTGCAATGTATAACGCACAATCAACAAATGCGATGCCATAAACATAGGGCAGCACGGGCCTGGTTCTAGGGCCCGGGTCCGGTCCCAGCCCGTGTAATGGATCACAAGCCCAACCCACAGCCGTAAAACCTACCCCAGGTACGGCCCAGTCCCGTGAGTCCATAAGCTTGTTTGGCCAGGGCCTGGCCCGGGGCCGTTGTCTTAAGCCCAATACAGGGTAGCGCCACTCAGGGTAGCGCCGTGTAGCGCCACTCAGACTACACGGGGAGAAGGGGACCTTCTTTTCAACCCCCGGGGCATGACTCAAACGTCTACAGCGTGTCATGAGCGCTGGCTACCACCCTCGAGCGTCAGATACAGTTGTGGTAAATATAAATACCCCAGAAAGTGAAGGAGAACACAGTCGCCCAGATAGCCGAATTGGTAAGGCATTCGAGATCTAATAGAAAGGCGTGGGTTCGGTCCCCACTCTGGGCGCGTGTTTTTCTTTCTTTCTTTCTCACGTATTAATTAAAAAAATAATGTAACGTCACGAACGGTAAAAAATTGTCTAAGGATTCCCCTATGCCTTCTTTGGTCTTGTAGACTGCCGGCATTTCTTTCTGTATTTCCTAACCAGCCCCTCATTTCGAAACCTTATATATATATATATATATATATATATATATATGTGTGTGTGTGTGTGTGTGTGTGTGTGTGTGTATTTATATGGTTCTCATCACAGCATGCAGTCAGACGGAGCATGTAGTCTGTAAAGCAGGTCATGGGTTGAAAAATCAAAAATTAGGGTTCAGTTGTGTGCTTAGCGTAGCTTTCACCACCTTACGTTCACGCTATATCGGTGTAATAAAAGCTCGCATTCTTACACAAGAGACACCGTCACCTTGGTTCAGCAGATTATTGGCAACTTCGCATGGCTCTCTCAGCCAACAAGTTGGTACACGAAAATTTTAACAGCGGAGGTTCTGCAAGCCGTAATTTTGGTATTGAAGAAAACAATATCAAAAAAAGGCAGAACACAGCACGTGCCGCGCGGGGACTACCAAGCGCTCGCGGCACGCGTAGTGGCTTTATAAAAAACGGTGGCAAAAACCACGAGGAGCGAGAAAATACCGAACGCTCGTGAGTGCGTGCTTCGTGGCCACCTCAGAGTCCCCAGCTCGGGCAGTGGCTTTAGAAAAAAAGAAAAAAATCTCCAGTACTGTCGTCAAGCGCTAACGCGCATTCAATGCTCCCCATGAGGAAAACGTCGATATCGGTGCATACGACAATGACTACTACTACTTGCCCAGAGCAAACGAACGACCGAACATATCAATAAACGATTTCAAACTTGTAAAAATGCGTTGTAACGTGTCCTTAAGCGCTAGCGTATAAGGAAATTTTGCACCTTCGCTATGATTCAAGCCTTCCACAACTTCGTGCAAGCTTCGCCAGGTGCGCTGGTGGAAGTATAGAATGCTATGGTTGACCTTTTGTCTACCACTCGCCGCGAAGTAGTGGACTACCTCTTCAATGCATACGACGACCATTACTAGCACTGTAACTATGTAAATGAACAATGATGCTTCACTATGATGCTTGAACAATGAAACTTAACTATACGTCCGGCAATGCTCCCATACAACAGCTTCTCCATACAAGTCTTGCGCACGATTTGAAGCTTCCCTGATATTTCTGTGCCGCATTTCGCCTGCTTGATAAAATATCGATGATAAACCTACCACACTCACACCCCCAATATATCTACCTTGAATAAAGCTCAAATACGACAGTCCTATGGTTGATCATCTTGGGAGTGTTTACTATGTGTATGTGTTGCTCGATTTTTAGTGTAGTATTTCAAAACGGCTAAACTATTAAAAAAATTGCATGCGCTATTTTGTTTGGTACTTTTTTTATCTATAGAGTCGAGTTGCTGTATTAGTGCGTATTAACTTTTTATATTTCATTTTAAAGAACAAATAGCTTTATTTAAAAACGCGTAATAAAATTATATTTGTATTTTATGATAAGCAATCGAAAAATTATTAATTTTATTTCCAACATTTTATGTTTACGTAAAAAAGTTGTAGTGCTAGACAATACCACTACCAAGGAAGCGAGAAAACCTTTCTTGTCTCTCTAATGCTTTATCTACGGCGGACTTACTCTTGGTCTGATACCAGTACCTTCAGACGAAAGCGTCCAAAGAGCCATCTGCATCCGTTCCCTTCAGGACAATAGCTGAAAGTTTTTTTTACCTAATAACAGTGTTATGAATACCATGTTTTCCACTTCTTTTGTTCTGTAAATGCGGGTGTAAAAAACACTATCCCAAACCCCATCATTTCGTTCCAGATACACAACGTCCGCTATGTCCGTACCCAAGTACGGATATACACCTATACGGACATACACCTTGCCATCCTATGCCTAATGGCGGTTCAAGCTCAAAGTACTCAAGCACTCGTAAGCCCATTTATAAAAGCCCGCGATTGAAGTGCAAAGCGTTGGTGAGACCCACGTGTACATTTCACACACTTCCCTACGAATTTAAAATAATTTGTTCTCTGTGAAATTAACGCCGACATTGTTCTCTCCGATATTGTTCTCTCTGAAATTAACGACATTGCCAGGGGACATCCTGCCCCCTGCTGCAGCACGGTATTACATCGACTTTTGCGACAAAAGAAAAATTGGGTGTATTCATTCATCGCTACAAAAACCACTATGCCAATTTTAATGCAAACATTATCACCCAAGTTCTATACTTAAGAAACCCTCTTTAGTATGAATCTTGTAAGCACTTTAATTATAAAAATGTGCCCATATTTTGGTTGGGTAATCATTGCTTATTCAATATCTAAAATAAACAGCTCAAAACAAATTGGTCAAAAGAATGAAGTAAGGCGTGTGACGTTGGTAGTGGGATTAACGTCATCCTTTTGTCTTTGTCGCTTTGCGCTGCGCGCTCGAAATGTCGAAGAAGCTATATATCTTGCGCATAGTGCAATGCATAAATAGCCTTTCTTGTTTCGCAAAACACACGGGGTGATGCACTAGGAAACACAAACAAATTGGTCTCTACCGCGGCTTCAGCACTGGATGGGGGCACCGGTTTTCAGCTCATATATAAATTGGGTAACCTTGCCATCGCGGCCAATTTGCGCTACCAGTTATTCATATACCACGCATCTACTCGTAGGTGACGGGCCTTCAGTGCATGCCAGTACCACACCATGTACTCGAAGCCCTCTTTCAACCACTACGCCAGCACATCGGCGGAGAAGACATGTGGGCGTTGATTGCATAATTTTCTCTATACCCCCCCCCCCCTATACGCAACTGCAGCTATTCACAGGCTCGTATGAAAAGATGGAAAGAAACATCAAATCAATAAATGCGGACATTGTTTAGCCATTTTTTAAAATAGCTGAAAGAAACAAAACCCAGCCATGCAAATTTAATAGGTATTAGGATACATATGCAGTGCTGAAGAATGAGTATTTTAGTATTGGACGCACCCTCTACCATTGTGCTAGGATGCGCAAAACAATAGCGGCAACGGTCTAAACAGTGTCCCACTATGGCGGCCATGGAAGCAGTGATAGTTGAATTCACGCAATCGGTCGAACCGCTTCCGCTCACTGACTAGCCAGAGTCGCTATCAATTATTGATGGTGATATGGAAAGGAAATTTGCCGTAACGGGGCTGGCTGGGCTGTCGCTACTGCTTGTTATTTTTTTTTCAGTATCTCGATAACTTCATCGACGTTTCACGTAATATAGGCGTCACTGACATTGGAGCAAAACAGTCCTTTTAATGAACCAATCTTGTATTTTGTCTGCCCGGTCCCCTTTTGCGTTTCCAGTGCCACCGCAAAGTAAAACACAGCAATACACTTGCTGACTGATTTCAGGTGGCTCTTAAATCTGCTGTGTTCCAGTTGTCGACATTGATAACATTAGTGGACAAAACTACTACAGGGGGGGGGGGGGTGTCAGAGCGATTGCGGCAATTGTCTAATTAGTGTCGCATTATCGCCGCCATTGGAGCAGTCATACTTTGTTAAACCCAACGGGACGAACCGCTTCCGCTTACTTACTGCCAGAAGCACTGTCAATTATTGATAGTGACGCTCGTTAGTTAGTGAGCGGAAGAGGTTGGTCCCGTTGGGTGAAGAAAAATATGACTGCTCCAATGGCGGCGGTAATGCGACACTAATTAGACAATTGCCGCAATCGCTCTGACACCCCCCCCCCCCTGTAGTCGTTTTGTTCACTGATGGTATCAATGGGGACAACTAGATCACAACAGATTTAACAGCCACCTGAAAACAGCCAGCAAGTGTATTGCTGTATTTTACTTGGTGATGGCACTGCCAACGACAAACGGGACTGTGCAGACAACATACAACATTGGTTCATGAAAAGGAATGGTTTGCTCCGATGACAGTGACAACTATGTTACCAGAAACGTCCAAGAAGTTATCGAGAGACTAAAGAAAAGATATCAAGCAGTAGCTTGACATTCGCTTGTTAGTGAGTGTCAAGCCACTCACACTCGCTAGTTAGTGAGTGGAAGTGGTTGGTCCCGTTGGGTGAAACAAACTATGACTACTCCTTTACGGAAAATTGCCTTTGACGTCACAAGATACTATCTGTGCGATTGCCGGCGGCCGACCTGAACCACCACCCAGAAACATGACTGGGCTAGTCTCATGACTGCCCTCACTTGATCCATTTGAATTCTAACTTTCAGTTAACCCACTGATAACTATGTTTTTGTGCCGGCCCAGATTGCGCTACTTCTGCACATTTTACTTGACTGTAGCACAAAGGTTCAAGCTTCTTAGCAATTTTCTCCGTCTTCTGCGGTTCAAATAATTTTCGCGGCTGGAATTGAGTTGCATGAGTGGCAAAACAGGTATTTCTTTTTGAAGCTTAAGGCACCAGTATTTTGACTTCACCAAGGCAGCGCAGAAAGTGTGTCCCAAGGCCGGCCCATCTATGGCCGCTTTATGGCATGTCCGCCGAGCATCCAGGTTCTGGCAGCCAGTGATCATACGTTGTACAGACATACGTTGCGCATATGCCCCCCAACTTCTTCAGTCCCTTATACACCAGCCTTACCCCATATCTTGCCGCCATATTTTTCAGCTCGTGCGAAGGTTTGTGTGCATGTGGAATCGAAGCATGTGCCCGATTTCTTTTCTTTTTTCCCGATCCGGGTTGGACGTTCCTGCTCGTGCTTTCACTTATCTGGCCATTTTTCGTAGGCTTGCGTTATTACACGTTCTGGATAATCAGCACCACTCAAACACACCACGTGTTCTGTAAGGCTAGGCAGCATTTTAGCAAGGGCTTGCTGGTCCTAGGATGGTAACTCCAGCCCAGATGATGTGGATCCAGCCGCAAGCGATACATCAAAGAATTGCAGCATCCCGCTCTTTGAGTGTTCCATAGTGAAATAAAGACCGTGACCAGTATTTTAATGCATTTCGTAACTTCCTCCACCACAATGCGGCCATCGCGGTTTTTTACGAATACCAGGTAATCGTCAACACAGCGAAGACACTTCTTGAAGGTTTTTGCATCCACCATGCATGTTTTCATGTAGATACGCGTACATGGTAGTACACAAGTAGAGGCGTCGTTTATAGAGCATTAGGAAGTCTGTTCACCATGTTGACGACTACCTGGTATTTGTAAAAAAATGCAGTAGCGTCAATGTAGTAGAGGAAATTACGAGCTATTCTGAAAAGGCTGTCCATGGTCTTCGTTTTAACCCTTGAAAAACAAAAGGACCCGGGGAACCTGCAATTCTTGGTTGTTGCGTTGCGGAAGGAACCACGTAATGTGTGCTGGTGTTACCAACCTAGGACCAGCAAGTGCTGGCCGAATTGGAAGACCGGCCAATTCAAAAGTATTAGCTAGCCTTAGAGAACAGATGGCGCATTTGAGTGTTGAAACTATACTCACTTGAGCCTGCCAAAAATTGGCCAGATGGGTGAAAGCAGGAGCAGGAATGTCCAACCCGTATCAGGAAAAAAGAACAAAAATAGGCACATGCGTCGATTCCATACGCACACAATCGTTCACCCAAGCTGAAGGATGTTGAGGCAAGATATCGGGCAAGACGTTATGAGGCTTAAGTGCAGCCATCAAAAAGAAAGCTGAAACAGTGGCCGCAACACGAAGCACCGGCTGTCGCACGAAACATCGTTGCCACCATATAAGATTGGCCATGAGGGTGGTTTACGATGTTGGATTATCGGTCGAGTGAGCTATGTAGGAAAAATGGGAAGATGCATCAATGTCAGCAAAAGAAACACGAACAGACCATCACAAACAAAGACAACTTCTCAGCATTGGGAACCCATCTTGGTGAGTGTAAATGCACCGCAAATTTTGTCGCTACCACTTCCCTGTGCAAACATAAGGATCGAAGAACGGGGGAAATACTCAAAGTAGGCAATCAGAAACCGAGGCAAAAAATGCGTCATTCAGCCGTTCATAGCACAATAAAAGCAGGACATAGCATATTTTGATAAGAACACGATACAATTTATAGCATCAATATGTGACATGCACCAAGAGTCTGTATCTATGTTTCTTTCCGAAATAAATTTCAGTTGTGAGTGTCACCCTAATTGTGTTTACCTCCGTCTTTTCGTCTGACTTTTTGTTCCTAGTGGACATGCTTGTTACAAGGAGGGCTGAATTTGTGAGGCCACCATGATAGATTGGGCAAGACTTCTTTAAGCACTCGTGGTGTTCAAACATATGACTAAATGAGTGCTTGTGGGATGCTTACTGTATCAAATCTGTATCACATACAGATATATGTCATGTGCTCGTCACGAGAAACCAGCTTCATTGCATAGAATGACTTGCACATTTAGTGAAAAGTGTAAACAGACCTCTCACATATCTAGTTCTCTAGGTCTATGTAGCCTGACTTGAACGAAAAGCCAGGATCCAAAAAATTTCTCCACCATGGCTCCGACGATATTTTATGTGACAGCGGCGCGTGAGACGAAGCGCTGGCTTTACCGTGAAACCCAGGCATGCTGTACACATATTGAACAGGAGGAAAGATTGATTGATTGATTGATTGATTGATTGATTGATTGATTGATTGATTGACTGATTGATTGATTGATTGATTGATTGATTGATTGATTGATTGATTGATTGATTGATTGATTGATTGATTGATTGATTGATTGATTGATTGATTGATTGATTGATTGATTGATTGATTGATTGATTGATTGATTGATTGATTGATTGATTGTGGGGTTTAACGCGCCAACGCAACGCAGGTGATGAGGCGGGCCGTAGTTGAGGGCTCCGGATTAATTTTTACCACCTGGGGATCTTTATCGTGCCCCGAAATCTCGAATACACAGGCGTTTTTGCATTTTGCCTCCATTAGAAAAGCTGCCGCCGAGGCCGTGAATCTATCCCGCGACCACGTGCTCAGCAGCGCAACGCCTTAGCTACGGAGGAGAAGGAAAGATGGTAAGGTGCTACGGCGTTAGGGTTCTGGTGCACTTCACGCCTGAATGTCCTCCGCCGGAGCTCCTAATTGAGCTGAGCAATCATGCCCAGGGTCTAAATGGGCACGATCACAAGGTAACCACGTGATAAAATTAGTTGCGGCGCGACGACGCATTCTTCCGATGATTTCCCAGTGTTTTCCATTCGGTGTTGACGAAGCGAAAGTGATAAGCAGAACAAGATTCCGGAACATGCTTGGACTACTTCAAAAATAGCGCAGAGTGAAGGGAATAATAACAGTGCTCTATTTCGTCGCTCAACACATCTTCGTGTCTGCACTGTTTTTGAAGTACTCGAACTGTGGACCCAGCGTCAAACTTTAGTGTATTATCTCTGAACTCGCTTGGTCATTAGAAAAGAGGCAAACGCGAACAAAGGGTGGGTGACCACAATTGCCTGGAAAGCGGCAATGCATGCATGAAGGTGCGTTCACCTCAAAACACTCAGAGTAGCCTATGTTGGGGCTGCGTGCCCTGTCGGGCTTGTATCATTCATGAAGTACGGCGGCTACCTTAATTTATAAACATTTTAGCACTACGGAAAGCTTCTAGCATGTGACGAAGTGCCAGGTGAAAATATAAACGGCCACTGTCCCGAGGCTCACCTTAAATGATTTGGATTCAACAGAATCGGCGCTGAATAACGTCTCTGCGAATTCGTCGAATGATGTCAGACCATCTCCATGCACCGCCCCAGGATTCGCTCCAAAAGAGCAAAACCTTTCGCTTGCTTTTGTTGTGCTGCCTGCTTAAGGTCTGCAGTTTAAGATGGTATGAAAAGCTCAGTCCGGAATTTCTAATCAAAAAATACTATCAAAATCTAAATCCAAATGTAAAATCTAATAAAAAAAGTATAATAAAGTGCATTATGCCACCCGTGGAGTAACAACGAGCTGATTACCCAACCCTGACTACCTTTATTCAGACGCGAGAGCATCGCTCAGGATTTTTGGGCCAAGACAATAAATGTAACCTCATTAATTTAGGTTCAACCATGCTGCATGCTCGTGCTGTCAGGGGCGTAGCCACGGTTTTTCCGATGTCAAAAACCACAGAAATTTTTATAAGTGGTACTTTCCGTCTCTGTTCCATTCGCATTTCGGCTTTCGTTTGTGCACGCTTTTCAGACTCCCCATCACAATAACATTACGAAGAAAATAAAATCAATTTTATAATAAAATAAAAATAAAAGGGTACAATTATTTTCTGGATTTCGATTTGCCGGCGGGATCTTACCAGCGCTCCCGCCCCCCCCCCCCAATATAATTTTTTAAACGGCATTGATGTGGCGTGCATAATATATAAAGAAATAAAGTGCACACCCTTGTTGTTTTTTGTATGGCAGCTACAGCCACTGTCACCAAATCCAACCAGACCCTACGTTTGTTGGGGGCAAAGGTCTAATTAGTGTCGCCTGATGGCGGTGATGCGAGCAGTCGGAGTTGATTTAACCCCACTGGCCGAACCACTTCCGCTCACTTACAATCCAGATTCACTGTAGTATTAATAATGACTGTGGCTAGTCAGTGAGCGGAAGCGGTTTGTCCGCTTGGGTAAAAAAATTCCCCCGCATTTCCCCGAGGGGGAGAATGTGAAAGTGCGAATGCACGGTTGTCGGCCCGCTTGCGGCGCTTGCGCTCGGCCCCCGCAGCCCACCGCCTCGCCGCCTTCTCTTCCATCTCTTCCATCGGGTTTGTAGTATCACGTGTACACCACGCAGTTATCAAGCCGCTATAACGCCGCTGAGTCGCCAACGCACGCCGCTGACGACGTAGTTTGAATGCGTTAAAGATATAAGGCGCGTCAACACTGATATCACCGTCGCGTCCGTGGCTTGATCGGTAGAGCGTCGCGCTGCGGCCGCAAAGTCCGCGGATCGAAACCGGATGCTGTTTCTTTATAGAGGAGCACTGCGGACGCCGACGCCGCCGGCGGTGGATGGTTTGGGGTCGCTTATAAAGTGTATTCACACTTAAAATCAAGACGCTGGTGCGTGTGCAGTTGCGAAACGACACCAGTAAGGATGGCTGTAATGGATGGGAGCAGTCTGTCTCGATTTTTACAGAGCGGCCAAACCGCTTCCGCTCACTGACTTGCCAGAGTCAATATTATTTATTACAGCGACTCTGGCTTGTCAGAGAGCGGAACTGGTTCGGCTGGTTGGGTAAAATCACCTAGGACTGTTCCGATTGCTGCCAATATGCGAGACTAATTAGACCGTTGCCGTGTTCGGTTATGTTCCGTAACATCAAAATGTGTGACGTGGAATGCGAGACCTCAATATGGAGTTTAGACACGATAGCCCACGAAGAAATAAGTCACAGTTATTTCTAGTGGGGCCTGCACAGTTTAGAAACACGTCAATCCTATCCAATTTACAGTCCGCGGCACTGCCCACGCCTGTCGCTGTTTTAGCCTAGCACCTGGTTCTGCACCCTGCTTCATCTAGTGATGCTGTAGTCCGCAGTGCTCCTTGGTATCCTAGAGGGCGCTCACCCTACCAGTGTTGCAGCGGTTTCTCGGTTTGCTTCGCTTGCGATAAGGCGGCGCAGCCACAGTGGCAAGAGTAACAACATAATTAAGGGGAAACACCTCCTCCATAAATTTTTTACCCACACGTACTCCTTTTTCCACATTTGTGAATAACAAATCGGAAGTGAGCTCGACATTTTAGACAAATAATTTTGCAAGTCTATAACAAAAAAAAATTAAATCTCAATTTTGGTATAGCGTTTGTGAATAAAACCTAATGTAAACAAGATCTAGAAATGACATTTTTGTAAAACAAAAAAACTATATTTGCAAACACTGCAAAATTATTTGTAATTTTTACCAGTTTTGTGATTTCCAAATTTGGGTTTTTAGTATAGTGACAACGTGTAAGAACATTTCTGAACCATTGCTCCAAATTTCCGCGAAACTGTAATGATAACGACTAAATTGCACAAAAAGTAAAGTCTTAAGCCTAAGTCCATTAGAAAAACAACACATATATGGCATCCCAGTAGTCACACATGTAGAAATCCTAGGAGTTACTTACACGTCAAGCGGGGTATCACTTAAGACATGGCACCAGACACTTAAACAACTCAGGGAGGATTTAAACGAAGCCTTAGCTTACGACTTTCCATACGCGGTTAAAAGGTATCTGGCATTAAATGTTTTTACAGGGAAAGTATGGTATATAGCCGGGACAGCTGCCCTTCCTCGGTACATAGCGGTTAAAATTACATCTGAAGTATTGCGCCTGTTCTGGTCGGATAAAACAGCCCTGGTCAAAACCGGGAAACTGGGCCTGCCCAGACAATTCGGGGGGTGGAACATCCCCTCTGTAACCAATTATGCCACGACCTATGCTTTGAAAAGTGTTCTTAGGGTCCTTGATCTGCAGACGGGGCATCCAGCAAGGCAGCTCTGTGTATACTTCTTGGGAGCGCAAGCTAGGTTATTTCCCCAGCATACTCCGGATGGGCCCAAGGCAACTCAGCCACCCCCCCTTTTTCGCCAAAGTAATAGCAGCATATAAGAAGCTAACCACACATAACTCACAAAGAGAAGTAGAAGATATGAGGAACATAGAACTGGCTCAGAAATTAGATGAGACGAGTCCTGAAAACCTAGAAGAGAAACAAAAGAAAATTTCCTTGGCGCACGCTAATCAATGCAAATGTACCGGGCGAAGCCCAAGACGTAACATGGAAATATGGGTGGTCAGACTTGCAGACGAGAACGGTCTTAAGGAGATGGGGTACAACAACAACAGACAAGTGTGTGCACTGTAATCAGAGGGAGACAAATGAACACGCAATGGTCCAATGTACAGTCGCCAAAACTTTTTGGCTTTATAGTGAGTAGGGCATATAGACAACTCCGCATTCGGGACTTCCTGGAGGGCAGACGGTGCCCAAGAAACCCTCTAGCTGTGCTTATCATAACGATTGGTCTTTATGTACTGTGGATAAACAGGTATATTGCTGTTAAGCAATCACGCCCCCGACGTAACCAGTGGAACTTACTGATCCACATGCACACAAAACTAACCGAAAACCTGGAAGCAGAGCTCTTCTTCTTAGGGGAAGAAGAATTCTTGAGAAAATGGTCTTGTCCTTTCATTGAGGTTCAAAACGGGCGAGTGCACTTGAGCTGCACTCCAATACACGGGTTACGCTTCACGGGAACATAAAAGGAGGCTTATAAAAGCGGGTGTGCCTGAGCCGCACTCCAATACATGGGCTACATTTCAGGGAAATAACGGGAGGATCATAAAGGTGAGTGCACTTGAGTTGCACCCCAATAACGTAGGGGTCAAGTTTACGGGAACATAAGGGGAGGCTTTTAAAAGGCGCAAGCGCCTCGGGCGGGGAGACTCTCCTCCCGCACCTGTGCACTTGGCGCCTCACTCTACTACAAAGTGAGCGGGCTTGCAAATGTAAGTCGCTTACTTGCGTTTTTACGGGTGTAAGCCATGTGGTGCGGATGTAAACCGCGTGATTGTGTTGCTACTGCCAAAGGCAGTTCCAATTGCATTATGTAAACAAAGGTCATGTTCAGAGTATCCAATAAGTTTTGTGGCCCCAAATGGGAAGGTGGGCCAAATAAGTGTATGCGGTACAGTCAACAAACCAATGGTCGGTTTCTTTTGTATTTGTTTTTGCATTTGAATGTTTTGAAGTTGCGTATGTAGCAAGGAAGACCCGAGTAAATGAAACGTCTTGTGTAAATGAAGCTGGTGCTTGGGGTGGGGGAGTAGTTCCCCCCCTCCCGGGACACAGGCTGTCCTCTCAGTGCACAATTTATGTACCAAGAAGTGTATGTCATTTGCATTCGTGTTCATGCAATGTTAGTTTTTCACTCATTTCGTATCTGCTTTGTTAACAGCAAGGAGAAATGTCGTCCTGCAATGTAACGGACGGACCGAGTATGTAAACGTGGAAAAGCGTAACCACGAGTGTTTTGTACTTCCTTTTGTTACAAGAGAAAATAAAAATTCCTTTCGCCGGCATCTTAATTAATAGTGTCTTAGGTATCCGAAAAATTCCAAATACCAGTTCGACAATCAAAAGATGGCAGGATAACTTCAGCGGCACTTGCGCCTGATGTTTGGTATTTAGGATGGTTGCGTGGCAGGGAAGTTCTTCCGACGTGTGACCCTCTGGCAAGACTCGGCATTGTGAGTTCCTCACGCTGCCCCCACACTGCGGGCACACTGAATCATTAGAACACGCCTTGTTTCAGTGTCGTGTAGCGGCAACGTTTTGGACTGTGTTAAGCAGGTTGTTTGGTCTCACACTTAGAATGAGCCCAAATTCAAATGACGTGTTGGTGAGCTTCCTGATGTGTGCTGGTGCTTTTGTATTGTAGCGAAATCATGGCGCCAACCGCACGGACGATGTTTCCACTGCTTTGGCGTGTGCGGTCGATCCTTCTAAGTCGCAAAATGATTTGGCAGCTTAGGCGAAAAAGGTTTTCTGATGCGCTAGACCACGCGCTTCATAGTGGTCAGGAACAGCATCCAGAGCATAACTATTCTACCACATGAGTTTCACCTGGTTTCTGAACTCTCTACACATATGCCCGGAGGTGTACCCCAGTGATGTGTGTGTGATGTGCAAGAAGGACAGGGCCACGGCGGCCCACATCCTGTGGGACTGCAGAAGACACCCGAACGAGGCCAGTGCAGCAGAGACGTTCCCGCCGTACCTTGTCAGTGCGGCGGCGTGCAAAGACTACGTCATACAACACATGGCCGTCCAGCAAGTGTCGGACGCCCTCGAGCTTCAACGCCCGAAAGTGTCACCCCCACCCGGGGGTAGGCATGAGTAGGTGACGGAAGCCGAGTGGCCGGCTGACACGACGTGAGGCCGCGTCGCGTTTGCAGGGCAAATAAAGATGTTTTCTCTCTCTCTCTCTCTCTCTGGAACTCCTGTGACTTTTTTGTGGATTTATTTTAGAGTAGATTATTTCACCACCGCAGAAATTTGTTGTGCAAAGCGTTGACTGCCCGGAGTAGTTGGAAACTGATTGGTTTTTTTTTCTTCTATTTTTAAGGTCGCGCTGTTACCACCTAGTCGATGCGCTATATGTGATTTTGTAATAGGTTCTCTTTTCACTAAATGGTGTAAAACATGTTTTAGAAGGCCGTTAGAAATTGGTTACTGTGATCAATAAGAACCTCGAAAGAAGTTTCGAAGTACACATTAACATTACGTGGTAATTACTACCGAATTATCACCAACTGAAAACATATTCCAACGTTGAAATTTAGTATTGCTGCAAGTATGCATTAGCCCCAATAAACAAATTTATCTCAATTATCCTTCACTTCCTCCTTCAATTTTTTCTTATTTATTTCTGCACTTTTGTGCTTTCCTTTCCATTGAGAATTGAACCTCACATTAAATTCCAGAAGTGATAACTTGCATTTGTAGCATGCATTTCTGGGAACTCTACAAATTGCGCTGACTAGTAGTTCCCGATAATTTCATAAAATAGTGCATACAGACGCACGCACCACTTAAAGACGGATTTCGGTGGCCGAGCCGCGCATAGCCTTCGATCACTAATTACTGCTGCGTCGATGGTAAACAAAATACCGCGAATCGAGGACCGACAAGGTGGCGCCGTTCTGCGCTTGCCCAGGCGTTACATAATATGAGCAAGTATTTTTTTACATCGTAAGCTCTACACTTCCATGTCTCAAAAGACCATTCATCGCGGCACAAATACCTTGAACCGCCGGAGGACCAGTACGGCAGGGGGACTTTACGTCACCTGATCTGCTAAAGAGAAGCCTTGCGGCGGCGCTCGCTCGGAGCCTGGCCTTCGCGGTTTGACGTGACTTAGCCAACGGCAGCCTCACTGAAGCTTAGTCGCTCACTGTCGACACGCATGGTGCTTTGGCTAGGCTGTCTGCGCGTGAACTTTAGCGCAACCGGCAGTCTTAATCGTATCGTCGCATAGAGAGAGCTGACGGCAGTCTCCTGAAGCAGTTCGGTATGATGCTTTCGCCCGATTATCCCTGGTTTGCGCCGGTGACCCAGCTGTCAATTGTTGTTATTTATTTTGAGGCACGCGTGAAGCCCCCCCCCCCTCTCTACACCATCTCTTCTGCCCTTTTCGAAGTTCATTGTTTCATTGGTTGTGGTGCTTAACCCCCAGCGCTTCACTGTGGATGGGGGGCGCCGGAGTCGAGGGCTGCAGATTAATTTTGCCCACCTGGGGATCTTTAACGTGCGCCGAAATGTCGAACGCAAGAGCGTTTTCACTCTTAAACTCAACCAGAAAAGCGGCCGCCTCGGAGGGGAACCGAGACCGCGTCCTTGGGCTCAGCAGCACAATGCCATAGCCACTGAGCCACCGCGCCGAGTCTCATTGCGAAGTTGAAATGACAGCCTCGGGCTACTTTACTGGTATGCATTTTGACGAATATTGTTAACAAACAAAGCAAGCGTACACAGATGGTTAACTGAGTCAGTGCTGCTATTGGATGATGTAGTGCCAGCCTTCGTCACAGCAATTACCGGATCCCGCAATCCATTGGCAAAACTGCGTGTCGTCCCGTTGTTTCCCCATGTCTGGAGATTCATGGAATAATGCAGCCTTCCAGCAGGGGCGGGTTCCGTAAAACAATCATATCGCCTCTGGTTGTCTGCACGTCGGTTACAAAAACAGAGCTGCAGCCGGTAACAATGCTAATAGATATTACCCAACATCGGCCATGGTGCGCAACAAAGAAGCATCACGTGTGTTGATACTAACTACGTAATCATTTCCACAGTGCAAAGACAAAAAAAGCAAAGCACGGGAACACCCATGGGCGAATCCGAGCTTCTACTACAAAACGAAATAGGCAGCCTACGTCGCTGGCTCAGCTTACATCACACAAAGATTTACTGGTGGTTTAGCTTATTAAATCTCTGTAATAAATTCAACCCTGGCAGGAAGATCCTACCTAATATATGAAGACCTGCCCTTGGATCTCTAACCAAACATAGCAGTGCTTAATAAGGAATGCTTAACTAGACGTATGTATTCGACCTTTCGCGTACACAACTTAGAACCCCAAGAAAAGTATCTTAACGACAAATTTCAACTGATGTGCAGAAGGTGTTGCCGAAACAGCCGCTTACACAGTAGCAACGTTTAGGCTAGTCTCAATGGGATGGAGCTTACTAAATTGCTCAGCAACTCCTAGTCTTTGAAATGCGATTCAGAGCCATGTGAGCGCTACTTAGTGCCCTGTATAAAGTATTCTTACAAACCTGCGTTCCTCTATGTGTATAAAAAGATGCCTTAAAATTCTTTCTCTCGTCTACATATGATAAATTCTCTTTATTCTAGCCTTGCAGTGCCTCTAACATTGATAAATCGCCATTAAAACTGTTCCAAATTATCCTCCCTGTGTCGTCACCCCGAGACGCGGCATTCGCTCGCCGCGCAAGGCTTAACAACATATATGCAATCATCATCATTATTTTCAGAATATTCCAGCCAGGCATCAAACACATTTATTACCCTTAGAGTTGGGTTTCAAATTGAAAAAATTGACGCATCTCCACGAAGTGAATCATCACGGTTGTACGAAGCACTGGGGATCGTTCTTACTGTAAATCACCCGTGGCATTGCCCACTCGCGCATGTGAGTGACAACGCGTGTGTACGTATATACAATTCCAATGCAATCCAATACGATACTATTCAATTTATTGCAGTCCAATCCCTTTCAATCCAAGTCAATTCATTTCAATCCCATCCAAACCAATCCAATCCAATCCAATGCTTCTTGTGCGTGCGCAGCGCTGTGTACACGGACGCCAAGCCCCGGACAGCGCGAGGTTCTAAGGTGCTTTGCACCTAAAAGCACGGCTCGTGCGAGCCCCCGCGTGCAGCGCAATCTAGAATCTAGTTGCAATATGCACTCCCTTGCGTAAAGTAGATAACGCAGCTATACATTTTAAAACTCCGGAATGGCCCAAGCCCGAGCCACAGTCTTCTTCTAAATCTCCGCCCGCTAATAGCGCCACGGGGCGACCCCGATTTTCTCGGTGTTCTGTTCTTCCCCTGAAATGTCTTTGCTACGTGTTTTGAGGGTGGCTCCAGTGCACCTCAGCGCAAGCCCAAACCGAGTAATCGAAGCAGTTCCTTAGCAAATGTAACGAGCACTTCTCCAGACTGTCAAACGCGACCGGCTTTGTTTACATGCGAGCGGCGGGTGTAGTATCAGACATCGCCCCAACTTGGCGTGCCACAAGCGTGTTTCAACATTTCACGAGTGCGTTTTAAACGTTGAACATGTGTCTTCTGTCGTCGATTGTGTATTTGCTGTGTATGCATACGGCGGCCGTTGGAAAATGTCGTCTTGGCCGCTCCTATCATTCGGAGTATGGCGAACTCTTCGTTCGGATTGAACCTCCCGCTACTGTGGCAGCACTTGACTGACGATGGCCTGGGAACTTTATTCGTTCATTGTTTGCTGCTACGCTTTGTCACCAGACCATCAAATGCAAGTGACTTCGTGGCTGCGACGTCACACCACCGTGGAAGTGGGCGCCATAGAAGCCATGGATGGGTGGGGCTTCGTTCGCTACGCCGCGCCACGAATGGGCTGGGTGTGTGTGATTGACACGAGAACTCGAAGGAAACTCGGGATACATAGTAGAGTTTTAGCTAACCGTTTTCGACGGTACGCTCCGGTATCGGCGGCACGCCCAGCGCAACCGGAGCCAATGCCGTTCGTGGCCGAGCGCACCACGCATGCGCAATGGCGCGCCCGCTCGCTATCGGAGTGGAGCGGACCGTGAGAGACGGTCAGCTCAAACTATCTATTGAGCGGTCGAGTTAAACTCGCGACGCTCGTGTTGGCGGCTGCTGCTGCGTGGTTCATTGTTTACGGTCGCCGTAGCAGGCATATATCTATCCCGACAGAGTTTTATCTGTTGGGGAGACAGAATTGCAAGCCCATTTGCGGCTCTCGAAAGCACTAAGCATTGCCTGCGCAGCCATCCGACTGCTAGCGCCGGACCACCTTTGCGACGACTTTAAGGGGGCTTTCCTTCCATGACTGCCGAAGAACAAGTGCTGTGTGCGCTGGGGTTTTACATGACGGACACCTTCCATGGAAGCATTGGTAGCAGCTGCAACAGCGGCCGTCCTCAGTCTACAGCCAGCAGCTGTGTGCTCCATAGGATTACTGCAGACATGTTTTGCGCCTTTTTTTGGGTGGTTCGCCGGACATTGCTTCCGGAGGTTCTACCATGCATTTATCCGTCGGCAGCAGGAGCATACCTTCGATGGAAAGAAGGTTTCTATTGGGTGGCCGTGCTTCTGTTATCGTCTGCTAGGAAAACTTCCTGATTTGGCGTTGCATGACTGTGAGCTTTATTTATCGTCAGTGCGGCCGACGGTTTCTCTTGAGGCATTGCGTGTCCCGTCATTCTTACGAAAACTTTACTCGCAGGATAGGGTGTAATCAACTGCGCGGGTTTATTATCGGAGGCGATCTTTACGCTTTTCACCAGGTTTTGTCGAGCGTCTTTGTCGTCTGGCAGGAAGCGGAGCATGTAAAGCTTCTGAAGGTAAGAGTGGAGACCGAAAGAAGCAGCGCGGCGCCAGAAGGAAGGTAAAAGTATAGAGTCCATAAAAAAAAACCCCTACAGAGAGTTTCGTCGAACAACAGCTGTGAAGTTCAAAGTAAAATAAAGGAAACAAATTTGAAAAGTTGTGGCTATGATATGCCCAATTGGGTCCACAGTCGGAAGCTCTGCGGAGCGAATGCGCTCGATTTTTCAAAATTCACAAACTTCGAATCGGAAAACTAAAAATTGTAGAATAATGCGTGCCGTGTGACACGTGAACTTTATGACACATGAGAAGGACAGGTGCACACCACCCGCGAAGAAACCCGGTTATAGGGAGGCTGTGGTGTGTGCCAGTCTTGTTTCTGACGTGTTCACTACGATATCAAAAAGGAGAATATGTCGCTAACACGGTATAACAAAAAAAGAAGCCCTTCAACGTAACACCAAAATTCATTCCAGAAGAAAGAAATAAAATCTAGGAAAAATACGCAAGCGCATTATATCGGTTAAGAATTATCGCAAGTACAACTATGAGTTAATAAGTTTCGCAAGTACAATGTTATTAAGTTGTAATGAAGGAAGCCATGAAGACAAAATGCAAGTTTGGTTTATTAGAAAGACTGCTTAGTCCCAATAACAATGATACCAATATCATCGCAATCTTCGAATAACGGAGATAATAAAGAAAATGTGTGAAGCACTCATGACCTTCTAGCCCATTTCCCGCAACTTTTCTATGACGTCACAGAACCTTGTTTGTGCGATTGCCGGCCGCCTAACTGACCTGTGGCGACCACAGATGACTGGACGTCTGTAATGGGGCCTCTAGTTCCATTTGATCGCATCATTCGAATGCTAACGTGCAGTTAACCCACTGCAAACTATATTTTATTGTTTGCCCGTGTGACGTCATTCTTGCTCATAACACGTCACTGTGGTGCAAAATTTGAAAGTGTTAAAAATTTCTTGCTTTTTTTCTCGTTAAAAAACATCTTTTGTGGCTCTAATGCAGCTGAGTGAGGTACTGAATCCTAGCTCTTTCAAATTAAACGAATTTGTATTTTCCCTTCGTGACTCCTTTAAGTATCGCCAAGCTTTCACCTTCAAATCGCGTAGCAGGCTTAAGTGCACTTCGGGAATTTCGTATTTGGGAGCGGACGCAGGGTTTTGATAACACCAAGCAGCAATTAATTTGAATGTGGCACGTTTCCACCACCCGCGCTCTCTTTTTTGCCAGTCGTCCTTAGTCACGTGATTGCATTGTCTGCCACTAACGGCACACATGGGCAGAAACTGCTTCTTGGGACGGCAAATTTGAAACAAAAATCTCATTAGAACGCCTAAAATAAAAATATACCAACTTCGTACTGAAATACAGCTTAATAAAATAGAAGCACGATCGAATATTGTAGTCGGATTTGCTTGCCCGCATTAGCCACCATCGCACCTGTGGAGCGAGAGAACACAATGAAAGATGCGCCGTGCCCTTGTCGCGCCCCCTTGGAACGCGCTGCCCTAAAACAGCTACGTCACCCCCATAATCAGCAAATAGCATGAATAGCATATTTAGAGCCCTTGAACTCCGCCTCGAAATATCATCATTACGTTACGTGGGCGTCGCTAGGGCACGTCTTTCCCGAGTTCAGCTCAATCTCGGGCATTCTCAATTAGCACCCCTGCTCGAGATTCGTACTGGTCTTCTTGGTGTCCTTTTTTCAGCACCATATAGTCCGAGACGGCACACCCGAGCAATCGCCCACTTCATGAGACACGCGCAACGGAATCGCAGCGCGGCAGCGGCCACCGCAGTGGCCGGTTTCGCAACGCGGCAGCACTGGCACCGGGGAGAGGTGAACAGAGAAAAAAATTCAGAGGAGGCTATTTCCACGGAGCTGCTACCTTTAGTAGCATGTATGTGGACGATGTGCAGATACCTTTCAAATCCTGTAATCGGTCCATTTGCGAAAGCCATGTCCAGCTTTCCGTTAATAATCTGTCTCGCTGGGCTGATCAAAATGCGTTTAAACTGAATGCTACAAGAACTACCGGCGCCGTATTTTCGACGAGGCGCGGGACCCAAGCAGATTCTGACATTAAACTTAACGGCAACTCGATTTTTGTAAAAACGGAGCATAGGTTTTAGGTGCAGTTTTAGATAAAGAAATCTCACATTGAATCTCCACATCAAGCAGCTCAAACACGAATGTCTGAAAACAATCAGCGTTCTTAAAATACTTTCCCACAAAGTCCAATTGCGCGTACAAACAACTCCTCTTGCGTGTTTTTCAAGTTTGGTGGGATCTCTCATGGACAATAGGAGCGTGGTCTATGGGTCAGCAACAGAAACAGCAGTCAAAATGTTCGACCCAGTACTTCATGTGGACCTTCGCTTTTCCTGGGGAGCATTCCACAATAGCCCTGTCCAGGGTCTTTATGCAGAGTGTGACAAATGATGCTTACCACACCAGCGAACCTATGTTACTTGTTATACGCTTTTAAAATTTCATAACGGGATAACCATCCTTTTAAACCCGTTTTTAATAATACCTCCACATTCCACATCTTTTTTGATCACCCAACCATCTCTGCAGCCTTCTAACTCATATTGAAAGAGAAGTGTCTGAACTGGCAGTTTCCTTCTGAGCTTCCTGTAAACGTCCTCTAGCACGCTTTTACCCCCTTGGCAGGTTGGCCCTATGCTATGCGACTTGCCATTTATAAAAATTAGAAAAAAAATAGTTCCAAGAAGTGCCATTTTGCCAGCTCTTCTTGTTTTTACAGCCTAAATATCGCTGTGCACAATTTTACAGCGATGCGCCGAATACATCCTCTAGCGTGCCCTGTGCTGCGCATGGTCCCAATTTTACTGCAAGTAGAATCATGGATACAAACACCAGTATCGTTACTGTGGAGCCGCTTGCCATTTTTCTTGCAAATCGTATCATTGTACATAGCATCCCTAAGTCTGTCATTTATACCGATCCGTTGAGTGTGAAGTAAACATTCTCATCTACAAAGTCACCCAAAAACAATGTCATCAATCTCGTCCTCAAGACCATTATCTCTGAATATGCCTCGAAACTTGAACTGACTGCGTGTTGGGTCCCTGATCACTTTGGGACAGCCGGTAATGAGATCGCGGATCAGATGGCCGCTGCTGCTGTACTTACAAATGCACTGCACATAGTAAAAATACTCTACACTGACCTCCAGCCATACATCAGAAAGCGCCTTCACAATACATGGCAAGCAGGTTGAAATACACAGACAAACAAATTGCAAATAATGAAACCACACTTGGGACAATACACCACGGAAACACGCAACAGACACAGAAGTCGCCTTGGCCAGGTTACAGATAGGCCACATGCACGCAACACACTCACACCTGCTCCCTGGTTTTTCACGATCGAGGCATTCGCGACATCAAGACACAAACATTTCATAGAACTCTATGGACAACACATTCCGCTACACCCATTGTTGCTTTTTAGTGCGGATGGCATGGTTTCTGTGAAACGCATTTTTAACTAGTATTTCTCAGATGTTAGGTTTTTAAATCTCATTTCATATCATGCATAATCAAAACTGGACCCATAAATCAGCCACCACCATTGCCTTTCGTTGATTTTAACCCTTGTCTGGCCTACACGTTTTAATAATCACTTCCATTTTGTGGCAATCACTTTTGTTTGGCGCTCATTGCCCTACCTGGCCTTGCGCCAATAACTTCCACCCATCATCAAAGATAACCGGAAAGGTACTGGAGAAATTAATAAGACGAAAATACAGGTATTCTAGAGAACCAGATAAAAACAATTTATGCGCAAAAATTTGTATTGCTAACATTTCATTCTCTGAATTGCAAATAACACTGAACAAACTGTTATTTTTTGTGACAGTTCCCGAAAATTTATTTTTGGGCAGTTTTAAAATTTGGCACAATAAATTTATTTATTAATGCTTGAAGCTTGTTGACTAGGATTTGTATAACACATGTTGTCTTGTCCGTTTTTGCGTGAAAGAGTTTTACATTCTTAGTTCTGTATGATTTGAATATTTCTAGTAGGTTTGCCAATTACGAAATCAGGGGGAATCGTTAGCAGAAGCTTGCTCAACTGCTTTACTTGCAGGATAATCAAATATTCTTTAGACTGGCACAAGAATATATTTATGGAATAAATATTCTTTGTGTGAAGACATTGCTATATTTTCTAGGAATCTGATGAGCTTTTCTTAATATTGAGAACACTACGTCGATTTGTATCTTTGCTGCCGGTACCAGGTGAAACATAAAATTCTGTAGGAAACACAAAAATTTATATAATAATGACACAATGTCATGCCGTGATTTATGACGGCTGCGCCAAAGTAGGCAAGTACCCTGTGATTCGCATTTCGTGAAAACGCATTTCCCAAGTCTTAATGCCAAGCACCATGTCCGCGGCGATTGATATTAAAATATTTATTCGTCTATATTAACACCTTTTTTTAGGTCGGAAAGGTACCGCTCTTCTCAAGAGGGCTCTGGTCTTTGTTAAAAAAATTGTTCGCTAGGTTTGCAATAATAATTAAATCATCAGCTGCTCTTTACGTTACCAGGAATGTAGTGTCGTCAGCGCGTCTGAGCTATTCAACGCATGATATTGTAGCGTTATGTAGGGTTCGCTACTCGTAAGCAATTAGTTTAATGCCAGAATTAGGCTTAAATCACAGAGCTAATGGCGATGCCAGCACCGAGCGGGACACAAACGAGTTTCGTCTTCTTTCACTTCCATGCGCCAGAACACGCGCTTCTGGTTTCGTGCTGTGGTGGGATTGGCGGCATTGATAGTCTTCAGTGTAGAGCTCCTTTCTAGGCTGTCGCTGAATCGATGGGCCGTGGCAATATTATACTGGCTAAGCCATTCAAAAAGATAGTAAATAGAAAAGTCCTAAAATCCTGCCCAGTACATGTCCGCTTGGACAGACGTTAGATCAGATGAAAAATTTTCTAAGGCTACAGCGGAGTGGTATAAAGCACACGACTGAGTATGTCACAATAAACAGGGTATATTCCCGGATGCGACTTCTTTTTCTTTTGGAATCTATTTCTTTTTACAACATGATGAACACGGCTGCGGAGAAGGCAGTAGCAAAGCATGTAGAGCCACTGGTTTTAACAATGTCTCAGTGTCTGGCCCAAATGCAGCTACTGACGACAAAGCTTTCAGAGTTTATACAGGCTTTTCCTCTCCTCCATGCTTCCTCTGTCTCCCAGATTCCGGTAGTGAATTCAGTTCATTCTTTCCCCACAACTGCCACTCCTTCAGTGCAGGTTCGCCAGGATAACAAATCATCCGGAGCCAGCCCTTCCTTGAACAAAGCTGGAGCGCCCCTAGAGGCCGAGATTAACCACCCAGCCCAGTCTGCTGCCATCGCGAGTGCCCCCCAGGTTCCTCTCTCCTCTGATGAAAGCTCTTCTGACATGGAACTCAGCATTGAAACTTCCCAATACAAAAACAAGAGGACTCTCTCTCCTGCAGATGCTAAAACAGCCAAGGGTCCTAAATCCAAAACTAAGAAGGGCATGACTCGTACATTAAAATCTGGAGACATCTTAAAACAGGCCATCGCTTCGGCAGAGCTCCAGTCGCCATAGGGCGGATACGGGTCCTGCAATGGAATTGCCGCTCTGCAATCTCTTCGCCTCCTGATCTTTCGCATCAAATTTCTACGCTATCCCCGGACATTATTCTGCTTCAGGAAACGTGGCTATCTCCTTCAAAATCTTTCGCTGTTCGCAACTTCAGATCGTTTCGCTTGGATCGCCAAGGTAGGGAGGAGGTTTGCTAATTTTAATTTCAACCGCCTTTTGCCACAGGGCGTCAATCTCGTTCACGTTGTCGACAAGTGACTGCGAAATCCTCGGGGTTGACCTCTATCTCCCGAATACTGCTCCCTTATCTGTGATCAACGCATACTTCCCATCTGGAGTAATATCTACGAGACCATTGGACGCAGCCCTCGCTTCCTGCAAACCCCACAGCGTTCTCGCAGGTGATTTCAACTCTCACCATGTATCCTGGGACTTCCGTACAGATGCCTGTGGGCGCCGGTTGTGGGAATGGATTGGTGACAACAACATGGCATGCTACAATTCTGGTGCGGCAACTTGCGTGAGGGGTCAATCCCGCTCGGCTGTGGACTTGACTCTTTCAAAGCCAGGCTTGGTAGTCAATTGGGAAACAATCTCGGATGCAACCAATAGTGATCATGTTCCTGTGCTTTTCGAAATTTTATGCCCCGTGCGTACTCCCAGCCGCAAAATACACGCATTCGTAAATATGAACCGCTTTGCTAAGGAATTACGAGTTGCCCTGTCTACGATGGCCAAGGAGATGAAGAGCATTCGGCCGCAGAGGTTTTAAATTCGATTAACGATGCAGCCGTGAGTTCCAAATTCACAGTCTCGGTAACTGGGATACGATCAGCCCGTGGTGGAACGAGGAGTGTACGTTTGCACACAGACGCAGAAATGCTGCGTGGAAAAGACTGCTCCGTAATCAGTGCCCTGCCAACTGGAGTAGCTTCAAATTCATCCGCGCTATATTTAAGCGGACTATCAATAAGGCAAAAGAGGAGGATAAGTCGCGCCGCTTTGCTTTACTCTCGGACCCACGGAAAAAAAGAAACCTATTTCGATTTTTGCGCAGTTGGAACGTGGCCCCTCCAGAGCAAAACATTGAATCAGTTATCAGCTCCGCGGATGAAATCCAGGATTTTATTAACCAGATTGCTCAGGGCTTACATGCACGTTTCACTTCGGCATTACCACCAGTCCTTACGAGACTCTGTCAAGACAACTTTGAGGAGGTGACCCTTCAGGAGATTGGTGAGGGCTTGAGCCGTGTCCCGGATGCGGCTCCTGGACCGGATGGTATTACAGCCCACATGCTAAAACTCTTGTTCAACGAGTGTCCCGACTCACTACTACAAGTGGTTAACCATTCCCTACAGCATTCATGGGTTCCAATTGGGTGGCGGCTGGCAAAGAGCGTCCCCCTCCTTAAAAAACAAGGTCTTGGATACGCGTTAGATAATATCAGACCCATAGCCCTCACATCGAATTTTGTAAAACTAGTAGAAAGAATCTTGCTACATCGAATTGAAAACATTTTAGAACGCGAGAACGCCTTGAACCCTAAACAGATAGGATTCAGGCCTGGCTGCTCAATTTGGTCGGCCCACATTGATTTGGAGAGTCGCATTCAGCTGGCACGCCAACGTAAAGAAGTGGGCGTGTTGGTTACCCTGGATATTGCCAAAGCTTACGATAGCGTTGAATACCAAATTCTTTTGACACAATCAAGCGTTATCTTTTCCAGACTACATTGTTTCGTGGATTGGCACTTTTTTGTCGGATAGAAAATTCTTTTGTTCACAGCAGGGCCTGTCCTCACCAATATACAGTCAAACTCGAGGTGTTCCCCAGGGCTCCGTTCTCTCTCCCGTGCTGTTTAATATTTTAATGAGCTCGGCTCCGGTAAATCCGAACATTCAGGTGTATATTTACGCAGACGATATTGCTTTTTTCACTTCAAACAGGGATATACACACGTTGTATCGGCGTATGCAGTCGTATTTAAGCGCCTTAGAGGCTTGGCTGGATGGCCTTCGCTTGACCCTAAATGTGAAACAAATGTGCTCTGCTTCCATTTCCAGTGAGCGGCCCAGTCTTCATATCTCTTAGTTGCCGGCAACAGGACATTCCTCAGGTCAATTCCTTAAAATATCTGGGTATTTTGTACGAATATACCCTCAATTGGCGTCCACACATAGATTACATTACTACCAAAGGGGCTCGGGCCGTGTCATTCTTGAGAGGGCTAAGTCACAAAAGATTGGGCATGCGTCGTGACACCCTACTAATGATTTACAAAATGTACGTCCGACCAATTCTAGAATTTGGATGTGTGCTATTCTCCGGAAGTCCCCACTACAAACTTCGCCCGTTGATAATGCTCGAAAGACAAGCTCTACGTTTATGTCTGGGTCTTCCCCGTTATGTACCAATTAAAATTTTATACATGGAAGCCCGTATTCCTCAATTAGTCTCACGCATGCATGCCCTCACCGTAGATGCATTTTTACGAGTCATGGAATCGCCCATATCCAGGCCGCAAACTAGCCTTCGTTACATGGCCTTCATTGTTCTTCGATAGTTCATGGCCGCGGTTCAAACATCCACAGGCGGTCTTTGTACAATCTCTGCTTGGCCCATTAAATGTGGCCCTCTTGTCGGCTCCAGTACTTGACAGAGTGTCGCACTTCGATATTTCTTTTGATGAAATATTTCCCTCTAACGCGAAATTACTCCCTCTGAACCTTTTAACAGGCCCTTTTAACGGTTTCCCATTCCACGCCATTGTTGCAACCGATGCTTCTGTCCGGGAGGAGAGGGCAGGCGTAGGTATTTTTTCTCCCGGTCTAGATTGGGCCTTTTCCCTCCGGCTGCCTAACTTTACTACATCTTTCCACGCAGAATTTCTCGCAATAGTCTTGGCCCTTCGTAAGCTTGGTTCTTCGAAACGACAGGCAATAATTCTCACGGACTCATTTTCTGTTTGTTCTGCCCTTACTTCATCACCTCCATCCCCCCTACGTCGAGTCCTTGCTTCTTTAGCGCCTTCCTCCCTTCGTGAACTTCGTCTGGTCTGGGTACCTGGACATGCAGGTATCTGGCTTAACGAATCGGCGGATGCTCTGGCGGGAATGGCATTGGGCGGTCCAGTAGTGGAGGTTCTGCCGCCCATTTCCCTCGTAACTTCGGCTCGCTTCCGTAGGCTGTGTTTACTCCAAAGTCTGCCTGATTCTACCTACGACGACTCGGAGCTCGAGCACCTCCGGTACTCATGGAAGTGCAGCATAAGCCAGTCGCGAGCTTGTGAAGTAACCCTCACTAGCTTTCGCTGTCGCGTGCCAAATTTAAATTATTACTTGCACCGCTCTAATCTGGCCCTGTCGCCGTTATGCGCCTTTTGCAAAGAACCAGAAACAATCGACCATTTCTTCTTCTCCTGCCGACGGTTATCCTCGATAAGACGAAGATACCTAGAAAGTACATGCAGCCGGCTAAACCTCCCGCTGTCTGCTACAGTTATTTTGTCATTCGGGGCGAAGGAACTGGGATTCTGCCACGGGGATCTTTGCAGTGCGTTGCACTCATTCATCCTGGAATCAGGCCGTCTGCCGTGCTAGACAGTATTTAGCTTCATTGGATTTTCTTGACAAAAATATGCGCGCCAAGCTCACTGCTTCGTCTGTACCACTTTCTTCGTGTTTCTTACTTCCAATTTTCATTAAATGCTGTTCGTTGTTACCTTTTTTCTTTCTTTCTCTAATCTCCTTACTTTTATTTCTCTACTCATCTACTGCTAATCCATCCTAATAATTTAAAAAAATTTTCTTTCCCTTCAAAAATTACCTAATTTCTTTCGGTAAGGGAAGAGGAAGAAGAAGAAGAAGGAAGGTTCTGTTCCTTGAGCTCTCTTGTTTTTTCGCAAGTTTTCCTCTCTAAAAACTGCTTTCTCGACACGATATCTTCAAGGATGGGGGATAATGAACCCCCTCCTCCCCCGACCCTGCACAGCGGTCGGCATCGTCTTCCGCTGCCGGGAAGCCGACAACTTGGATTCTCCTGGCTGCCACGAATCCTCGGAAGGCTCCATGACTGAGGAAATGGACTCGGACAGCGAATTCACCGTCGTCACAGGGCGTCGTTTGAAGAGGAAACTCCGCCGCACCTCAACGACAAGTGAGACGATGGCCGGAATGCCCACTGGTCCGAAGGTCTCACGGTTGGTTATGTGCCCGTCAAGAAGACCGATAACCTAAATACGTTGAACCGTCAGAAACTGACAGAGTACTTTCGCCGGGTTGCGGTTAACCAGGTCAAGGAAATCCGGATCAATGCCCGATTGAACGTGCTAATGGTTGATGTGACCACCGACGGCATCATAGACACTTTGAAGGCCATCACAGGGTTAGGAAACATCCAGGTGCGTTCGTTCTTGGCTCACGGAAAGGAAACAACGACTGGTGTCATCTCTGATGTAGACCCGGAGATCAACGACAGTGACCTAGTGCAGCTCCTTTCGTCAACGGTCCGCATCCTGGACATTCATCGCATCGGTCGCTCGCGGTGCGTGAAGGTAGTATTTCAGTGCGATTCGCTTCCAGCGTCTGTGAAAGTAGGCTACGTGCGACATCGTGTGCGTCCGTATGTGCCACGGCCCCTTCAATGCTATAAGTGTCAGAAGCTAGTTCATGTCAGTGCTGCTTGTAAGAATGCCGTAGCATGCAAGCGGTGTGGTGATGCTCATGACCATGTTAACTGCAAAGGCACGCTGAAATGTGCAAATTGTTCGGGTCCTCACGAGGCAACCTCTAATGAATGCCCAAAAATGATGCATGAGCGTCGAGTTCTGCGCACGATGGTCAGAGATAACTCTACGCACAGAGAGGCTGCAGCGTCCGTTCGGAGACGTCGTCGAAGCTCCCGTCGCAGACGTCGACAGTCACGCAGTATATCTCGCCCAAGGGATTTGCAAACCACAGCGGCGCCACCGTTGGCGCCACTCCCACAGGTGTTGACACAGGAAGAACCACGACCTCCTCCGGTTCCTCCTCGTCGAGCAAATATTGCGTCTGGAACTGTATCCGCCGACGACTGGCCTCTCTTGTCGCAAACGGTTTCTGCTGCAAACAAGTCAGCCATTGTAGTGAAAGGCCCACATGAAAAGCACAGCAATGAAGAGAGGATCGCCGATGAGAAGGTGTTACGCATGCTTAAACAGCTGCTAAACACTATGCGAAAACTCATCGCAGGTCTGAAAAGTCAATCTGCGAAAACTGTGGTGCAGGTTCTAGATGCGTTGGAGCCGCTCATTGAGGCACTCCAGTGATTTATTATGGCGCAAAAAACCGGCATAACTTTACTGGAAGAGAGACTTCACAATTCTTTCGTGATGCAATGGAACGCAAGAGGACTGCGAGGGCGGATGTCAGATTTTCGGCAGCGCATGTTTAAATACAAGTTCCCAGTCGTGGTTATATGTGAGCCAAACATATCTGCCCCGTTTCGTCTCTCCGGTTACGTTCTCCTGTTGTCACAGAAGGAAGGAATACCCAGCAAGGTATTATTATGCGTACGAAAGGACATACCTTACGTCAGACATGCGCTTTCTGCTCATGCTTCAAATGAATATATTTGCGTGACGTTAACGCACAAGCGTCGAGTCATTTCGGTCATCGGGGCTTACATACCTCCACGCGCGGACCTTGACTTCACGTACCTGAGCTCTGTGGTGCACGCTTGTTCCGGTCCACACATCATCGTCGGTGATTTTAATGCCCACCACCCCCTGTGGGGCAGTGCGGCTACTAACAAGAAAGGAAATGACCTTGCAGACTTTATTCACGACGAAAGCTTTGTGGTTATTAACGACGGTTCCCCTTCGTGGGCTCTCGTACAGTAGTTGCTTGGACCTTGCAATCGTATCAAAGACTCTGTCAACATCTGCAACTTGGTGTTGTGATGTTGAGTCACATGGGAGTGATCACATTCCGACCTACGTACAACTGCGCTGGTTCCACACGTCTGACGTCCCTAGGATCCGTTGTACTGATTGGCGAAAGTTTACGTTGATGGTTGAGGAGTCATGCGCAACTATTACGTCGGAGTCCGATGTAGAAAGCGCCATACTGTCTGCTATGGAGTGCACCACGAAGTACGTTAGCACTCCCAAACATCGAACACCCATAGATGCCGTGTACGAAGAACTCCGTGCCATAAGACGCCGCGCAGAGAGGAGGTATAGAAGAACCCAGGCTGCAGCAGATCTAACAGAATGTCGCCGCGTGCAACGGAAAATACGACGCCATTTAGAAAAGCTTGGAAGAGAGCAGTGGAGGCGATTTTGCTCTTCATTAGATCCGCGCAAGCCCCTTTCAAGAATTTGGCAAGTGGTGCGAAGTCTCCAGTACCACCCGAAGCAACTGTACCCTTTTCGTGCTTTGGCTCTAAGCACAGGAAAAAGCGAAGTAGAGGTAGCTGAAGCATATTGCAAAATGCTTGTTGATGGATCCCACGCCCTGCTTCCCCGTACACAAAGGCGTACACCGCAGACCACAGACGACCGCCTCAACGTTCCGTTCTCGATGCAAGAGCTGGATGCCGCTCTTTCAGCCTCCTGCCGTTCATCTGCTCCAGGACCTGATGGTGTACGGTACTGCGTACTGCGAAACCTTGGCAGCGAAGGTCGGAAAGCTCTCTTATCATGGTTCAATGCAACGTGGATCTCCAGCTCTGTCCCCAACCACTGGAAATGCAGTCGTGTGGTTGCTCTACTGAAGCCAGGAAAATCCCCCTTGGAGCTGTCCTCATACAGACCCATCGCATTGGCAAGCTGCATCGGAAAGGTTATGGAGAGAATGGTGCTGGCCCGACTCGAATGGTTTCTTGAGAAAAACAACATTTACCCGGATGTCATGACAGGATTCCGAAGAGGACGATCCTCTATAGACAGTGTCATCGATCTGGTGTCTTCAGTGGAGCAAGAAAGAAACCGTCGCCGAATCGCGGGCGCATTGTTTTTCGACATCAAAGGCGCCTATGACAACGTGCTCCACAGTGCGATTATGGATGCTCTAGAGATTGTGGGAGTAGGCGGCCGACTCTATGAGTGGATTTCCAGTTACCTTACTGGCGGACAATCTTCATGTCCACGTCTGCCGGTGACACAGGACTCCACCAGGTTAATCGTGGTGTTCCACAAGGAGGAGTACTGAGCCCCACCCTCTTTAATATTGCCCTAATCGGTCTCGTGGACGAAATGCCTGAAGTCGTCAGAGTCACTATGTACGCTGACGATATCTGCATCTGGACTTCTGGTGTAACTCGACCGCAGCTGCGAGCCCGTTTACAGCGAGCCGCAACAACGACGTCTCGGTACTTGTGCCGTCAAGGCCTGAGTTTAGCGCCAGAAAAATGCGCCGTTCTTGCATTCACCAGAAAGTCGATGCTCCGGTATCCTATCATTATTGAGGGGACACTGATACCTTACGTCACGCACCACAGATTTTTGGGAGTGACTGTAGACCGCGGGTCTGTCGTGGACGAAACACATAGCCTCGTTGAAGACTAAACTTGCAAGCCTAGTACATGTTCTTCGCTTCGTGGCGGGGATGAGATGGGGTCCATCTGAGAGCGCTCTTCTCCAGTTGTACCGGAGCCTGTTTTTGGGGCATCTTCGTTACAGCCTGCCAGCCATTTCAAACCTGCGAACTTCTTCCCGGCGCACATTGGAGGGTTTTGCAAGCACAAGCCCTCAGAATATGCTTGGGGCTACCACGATGTACCTCTACTGTGGGCACAATTGCCGAGGCACGTGTTTTTCCAATGGATGCACTTCTTTTGGGCGAACCCCTTCGAGTCTACCTTAGATGCTTCACAAGGCATGAACACCATCCATTATCGGCTCTTCCTACTACGTGTTCGAGAGTAGTTTTGCGGCAGCCATTTTGCAACACCAACATAAGATCCCATCAGGTTTCGCCCCAATGGTGGTTTCCCAGAATCCTCTGTGGGTACTATCAAAACCATCAATTTACCTTTCCATCCCGGGAATTGGGAAGAAGTCCTCTTTGCCATCAATAGCCCTCAAACAGTTGACTCTAGCGTTCTTGACAGACAAGTACTCCGGAACTGTACATGTATATACTGATGGCTCTGTGACTGCATCCCGGTCCACCGCGGCTGTGGTAATTCCAAGCTTATGCGTTACCCGAGGATTCACACTAGACCACAAGACAACTTCTACTGCCACTGAGTTGGTTGCCATACGGGAGGCGATTCGTTTAGTCTCCCGTGAATCACCTCAAGCTTGGACCCTGTTTTGTGATTCCAAGCCAGCACTCCAGGTCCTCAACGGAGTTATGAGGCAAGGACCCTTATTATGCCCTTGCTGCGGAAGTACTCGAATTATGCTCATTGGCACTGCAACAAGGACATGTCCTCACCATTCAGTGGGACCAGGCCATTGCCGGGCTAGCTGGTAACGACTGGGCTGACCAGGAGGCAAAGAAGGTTTCTGCAAATGCAGATGTTGTACGTCTGCCCTTCGCAAGGACGGACACGACCGCCCTTCTGTTTACCATTCTCCGCCACGCCTCGGCGAATCACTGGTCCCACCCTGACAATCGTCATAGAAGATTACACCGCCTGGACCCAGACTGCAAGTTTCGGTTACCTCCCTGGTATTCAGCGAAACTACGCCACGCTGTTTCACCGACTACGGCTTGGCGTAGCCTTTACCCGTCGCTACAAGCACCTCATTGGCTTTACGAGTGACCCCGACTGTGAGACATGCCATGTACCAGATACTATTTCGCATGTTCTCTGCCACTGTCCACGCTATGCGCAACCTCGAGAACAATTAGTGAGAACATTGGCCCGTTTCGGAGGAAGTGCTGCTGGGACCTTGGCCAGACGCGAAGCGTTCCTACAGTGCATTTAAAGCTGTGCTGACATTTCTGCGCAGCAGCGGCCTCTCAGAGATATTGTAGTTGAGGCCCCGTCCGGCTTAACTTTAACACATACACCGTAATCGGTATAGGCATCTTCTATACATAGCCCTTCATTTATTTCTCCGCCATCTTCATCTCTCTCGTCCTCTATCCACACTCTTTCCTCCACTTTCCCTTCCCACACACAGAATAGCTGGCCAGATATACTACCGTCAGGCCGACCTTTCTGTGTTTATTTCATTTCAATAAAATTCCTCCTCCTCCCTCCTCGGTAAGGCGCCCATTTCCTGGCCAATCCCCCTGAGTGGGTACGTGCCATTGAACTGGAACCACCACCACCACTAGGGGACGTTTTCTATGCTGCATTCGCCATCATCCACAGCGACCATTGTTCCATAACGAGCGAATTGTCAGCGAATTGTCACATTTCCTGCCTACTGGCCTTTACACCTGGGGAGTTCTCGTGTCTAGTGTTGACTTCAGCACATTCAACTTGCATGCACAGTGACTAATCAGCCGACTGTTTATAGGAATAATAAAAAAAACATTTCCTATTAGATCAGACGAAGGGGCAGTTTTTATAGTTTGGCTTACCTCTGCCGAGTTCCTAAACATGACCGTAGCTCTGACAGTTGAAAGAGCGTAGACATCATGTTGTAAATTCGGCAAGAGCGTGTACGAAAGTTGAATAATCACGAAATTCTCCAGAGATTGAAGAAAACACAGATTGGTTGCTCAGAGCCTTATTCCTAGGCTTCTGTTCCAAATGAATTATTTTTTTTTCCAAACGGTCTGACAGCTGCGCATTCAGGACTGCTGAAATCCGTACACAAGTGTTGGACTAATTTACCCCCTTTATAACGGCCGCAATGGTCCTGAGCCTGTGTGATTCGAGGAGGTGCGACCTGAGTGAAACTGCTTGGTTTGTTTTCGTGCTTTTTTTTATTTATTTTTCATAAGTGAGTGACAGGGCAGGCATTGGGAAAAGGCTCACCACAGACAAGCCACCAAAGGTAGTACGGAAGGCATCAGCCATAGTCACCGTCCATAACCACAGCTCGATGCAGAGAACACAGAATGGGGATGGAGCTGCATATGTATTCAACTTAAAATCGGACCTCTCAAGCCGTGTATAGAAGCCTTCAGTATTCTACCAAACGTGTTAGCGCTCGAAGAAACCAATGTGCAGGTTTAACTACAGGCTATGTCATACACCGAGATTCTCAAAAACCATATGTCAACAACCCTTATCAAGACGGGAATCACAGCCATACAGCATTTAGCAACACGGCACGAACCAACCAGAGTACTATCAGTACTGATCTAGAAAAAACTTGAAGATATGATAGCCTGTTCACTCTCAACGTGTGCTGCCATCCTAAAAGAAAGCAATAGTACATAAACAATAATCAAAAGGCTGCCCGAGCAGCGGCTGATAACTGGCTCTCCAGTGTAGGAAAACCTAACGCCGCTTAGCGGCTGTGGAGATATAGGTACAAAAAAATTCACAGCATATCCACGGGGTGAATGATGATGAGTGGGCGAAGCTCCTGAGGGGAAATCATCGGTAAAACCGTGACTCTTCAGTGAAAGTTCGCCCACTACATCTGTGTCCGAACGTAACGTCTAGAAAGTCTCGCTTAAACCGCGCGTCGGCACCTTGGGGCTGAGCTCGCCTGATGCGTTTTGCAGACGCCTCACGAGCTCTCACTGCATCGGGGTCTGCCTGCCGATACGCGCGCTTTCTCGCCGCTTCCCGTTCTCTGACGTTTTGGAGATCCTCTTCGCGCCGCAGCCGTGCCGCTTCGCGTACGGCAGGGTCCTCGCGCCGTTGCCGTGACGCTTGGGCCTCTCGTTCTCGAACGCTGGGATCTTGGCGGCGTCGTCGCGCAGCCAGACGACACGCTTCGGCCTCCCGCTCTCGTACGGCAGGATCTTGGCGGCGGCGTCGCGCAGCTTCACGGAGCGCTTCTGCCTCGCGGGCTCGCACATCTGCAGCCTTATCCATCGGGCGACTCCGAGCGCGCGCCAACAGCGAACGGATTTTATTACAACGCTCCCCGCCATCTAGTAAACAATCCAAGAACTAAACTAGAGGTAGCCACGCCATCTAGTAAACAATCCAAGCGCATCTTTTCATCATATACAAGTACCGCCATCTAGTAAACAATCCAAGAACTAGAGGTAGCCACGCCATCTAGTAAACAATCCAAAAACTAAACTAGAGGTGGCTACATACATACGTCGAGGATGGACAGACCCACGCCTTAAGGAGCTTCGCCCCTAAAATATTAGAGGCCGAGAAGTTAACCTTGCCTTGGGGAGAAAGGTGGTCATCATCGTCACGGAACCCCCGGCCTTCACAACAAATGGAAACAGTGTCATCAGGAATAGTTGCCATGACGTCATGCTAGTCAAGAATAATAATGAGGTCCGCTGGACCAATTGGGCAGAAAATCTGGGGTCCAACCCCCATATAATATCCACGGCAATCCTATTCCCCCCTTAGTAAGCCCAGCTCGATAAAGCAAGATTCACTGATTCTAAACAATTTCGTGGACAATGGAAGTGCAACTCTTAAACGAGATAAAACATATAGGAGTGAGATGCATGGGTAATCGAGCACCTAAATTCCTCGATATAGGAAGTAATCACACCCACGGAGGTGTCTAGTGTCGATTGAAAATTGCTCCACTTATGGAAGGCTACAGGAGGCATTATCCACAATTGGAAAAGGCAACGCTACCACTGAAACTTGAAAAAGCACATAGCGGCATTCGCACAGTAGAAGACGATATAACCAGCGCAAATGTTACAAGTAAATTGGCTCTCGATTAGCTATGGACTAAAAGGGACTACCAACACCCTAAAGACTGAGGATGCTGAGATACGTAGCAGGTCCGGCCGAAAGCAAGGGCGAATATAGCCGCACGATAGCGGCAGTCCTCCACTCGTTTCCCGAGGCGTTGTCCCACCAACTATAGAATTTGCACGACAAATACTTGCCATCGTTCCCCAAAACGTCAATAACAGGCTACACCTGGTGGCCAAATACTCATCTGCACAGGACGTACAGCTGTGGCAAGTGGGAACTGCGATGGCAAAGATTTCATGCAACACCACACCGGAATAGGGTGAAAAAAAAGCCCTTGCATAGCTCGACTCTTTATACCTAACTGGTCCTACCTGGTACAGGAACACCTCCCAAAACCGAAACTATCCTAGCGGAATGCAAGACGACTAAATTGTTGTTTGTTCCAGAGCCTTACAAGAACCGCACATTGGAAACTTTCATCCAATCTTTCTGAATTCATTTGTGGAAAAGCTGAAGGATCCCATTGTCCTCACGAGGATGCAGATATAACTAGAAAACAACAAGAAAGTATCTATCCACCATGTTTCTCTGTACACCAAATTTTTAAATTATAATGCCCTGTTACAACTCAAACAATATATGAAGTTAACGCACAGCCTAGTCCCGGGGTACCACAAATGGAGTGGTGCTGTCCTCTCTACGGCTCACTTTTGCCCTCGCTGACCTCCCTTATAAACTATGGACATACCCCATCTGCACCGCGGCTTGTACGCTATCGATATAAAATCTGCGCCGTCAACGGCCACCTGGAAGAGATACAGGACGTCCTCCAACTGGCTGCCGAGGCACTTATGAGTACGCCAACAGCTTTGGCTCACAGAAAATTGTACAGTTCCTGATGCTGCACAAAAGCAGGCACGCCCCAAGCATCAAGTTCATCATGAAGAGAATACTTTCATACCATCCCCTTGTATTAGGATCTCAGTGTTGTTCTTCCGTGACGGCTATAGAAACACAGTCATCCCGAAAGCACGCAACCGCTGCAGGTGCACTACCAGCCGCCAGCCAAGTCCAACACAATAATGACGTCTACGTAAATTAAACAGGACAAACGTTGCCTCGTCGAGGCATTTCTGTTATTCCTAGTGACGTACGACACTGCATACGTCATACTCACTGAGAAAGATAATAAGCTGGAGGCAATCTTGAGCATGGCCTAAACCACGATCTGGGGATTCCAATAAGCATCAAAATTAAGAAACAATAAAGCGAGGCGACTACAACACAGCTGCTGAGGGAATCGAGCTTCATTTCGAATACCACCATCAAATATATGAGAACTTCTACTGCAAAAAGGACTCCTATTCAGACAAGCAACAACGCCCCTGAATAAAGACATTGATATCTTCTGATCGAAGTTTCTAAGATGGACTAACTCTCAAACCGCACTAAATGCAGTCAGTCAACGTTACAAGCACAATACAGGCTAGAGCCCATGCCATCGGTAAGGAAGAAGGGAATACAACCCACCCCCCGTCTACACTGATGTGGCAGATCACTCCACAAGATCCATGACTGCTTGTGTGATACCGCAACCCAGCACATCATCAGTATCCCCCTGCACTGCACGACCACAGCCCAAGTAGAAGGAACTGCCACTACACTGACGTTCCCTGAGACGAATACATTATATATGTGACTGTTTTCCAACATGAATACCGACACTACCTTGACGGAATAATATCAAAATCTTGAACTTAAGGATGTTACGTAAGCCCGTCTGGTCGGAATGCATTTTGATGAACAAAGGCAACGACACCGATTCCAAGTTAGTTGAGTTTAAAATGAAATTAACGTTTCGGCTCCGACAGGAATGGCTTTGGCTTTGTCGCAATAATATCGAGTCGAGTGCCTCCAAGGCCCCTCGAGTGCCTTGGAGGCATTAGGGGTGCTTGCCCTCGCCTCTTTTGCACCACCACCGAGGACGTTCCTGCACTGCGTCGATTACTGTT
Source organism: Haemaphysalis longicornis (assembly GCA_013339765.2). Classification (NCBI taxonomy): domain Eukaryota; kingdom Metazoa; phylum Arthropoda; class Arachnida; order Ixodida; family Ixodidae; genus Haemaphysalis; species Haemaphysalis longicornis. The sequence goes on from CM023452.1 coordinate 86,674,574, forward strand.
TCTGTGTGCTACCAAAACACTCACTGCAGTCTTTTACAACTCACCTTAATGGGATGGGAACGGCCCTCCAATTCATGACTGAGGGAGAGGCCGACGGGCGTCTGGCATTTCTATACCTCCTGGTGAAGCGTGATGGTGTGGGGCTGTCTATTACGGTTTCCATAATGAACACTCACACCGGCCGGTACCTACACAATGCATCCGGGCGCACACAAGCGGTCTGTGGTCACATCTCTTCTCGGTAGGGCTGGAAGGATCTGCAGCAAGTCAGAGGATCGTGTGACGGACATTACGCTAGCACGCTACGAGCTTTCAACTGGATCTGACCCTGAGGCCTTCATCAACTCTCTATAGGGGCGGTACACTCGCTTTTCACATTTTATCGACGTCGTACTTGAAAACTGCGTGGTGTGTCCGTACGTTCCCGGCATAAGCAAGGCTCTGGCACGCGTACTCCGCTCGTATAACTTGCAAACTGCGCATGTGCCGTCTCGCATACAAAGGCATGACCTCGTAAATATGAAAGACAAATTCCAAAAAAGAGGTATCCAAGCGTTGTCTACGTCATTTTTTGTGCAGGCTTCCAGTACGTGTACTGTGCTGAGCTGGGAAACTTCGCGAAGCGCCTGCAGCAACGTCTAAATGATGTAACCAAGAACCATGTGTCGGTCAACGACCTTGCCAAGCTCTGTCATACCACTTCGAACACAATCAAACGGTCTCCTGCACGCGTCCTCTCAAAAGAAAGGCAGAGCCCTCTCCGACCCCTGCGATACCACTTTGCACATATTCAAGTGGTCTGCTGCACGCGTCCTCTCAAAAGAAAGGAATGCTACCACACGCTTCTTACTGGAATCCCTTCCCATACAGACGATGGAACACACGCTGAATGGGAACTCCGGCAACCTGCCGATAATCTATGCAAGTTGCCTGCGCAGCGTTGTGAAACGTACATAAGGCGATTATTTCCCTTCAGGATTTTAATGTGACCAAGGCTTACGTGTTGCAGCAGAAACGTTAATTGACTTTTAAACTCAACCAACTTGTGGTCGGCGTCCTTGTATTTCACCAATACCACAGCCTACTCTAAACATTCTCCTTCAACCCCCGCTTCACCGACGATTCAAAATACGTTAAACGCCAGCCCAGTCGATTCTTCAGGATAATAACACCATCGATAATATGCTCAAAGGCTAATCCTTCAGGGATAACCGAAATGTCCTTCACTGAAATGCGCGGCTCCTTGCGTAGGACATTTCGGAGCAGAATATTTCGGTGCACAGACGTATCGGTGTACGCGCATATAAGTCCACGGACACTTCGGTGCATTCAAATTTCGGTGTGCAAGTTTTTCGGCGACCGAATTATCGGGTGTTTGTTTGTTTGAAGCAGCCTTTTTATTTTTATTTCGGCATAACGTGAGATATGAACAACAATATTGCGAAGTGATTGCATTTTTAGATTCATAGCGTGTTTGATTTTTGCCAGTTTTTGTTTTGTACTTCGTTCAAGTAACGCCTCTTATGAAGCCAACTGATAAATTCTTTCCCACATGTTTTTTTTTTTATTTAAAAGCAGTCTTTCATTTTTATTCGCTCTTTTTTCACGGCAAGCCAATCAGCTAAAATGTTTGGGCGGTGTTTCCTACGGTAGAATGCCTTCGTATTGAATTTGAGTAAAATAAAAGGCACTCTCACTTTACAAAGAAAGCTGCTCTACAAACATTCAGTTGCCCCCAAAAATGCAGGAAATCTTATGGACCTCGTCTAAATGGCTGTTGATGTGCTTATGAGCTCCCCAAGAGCTTTGACTCACAGCAAAATTATAATTTCTTGATGGTACACAACAGGAGGCGTCCCCAAGAATCAGGATGGTCATGAACGGCAATAATGTCATAAAGTCCCGTGACATTAGGATCTTAGGATTGTTCTTCCGTGCGCAATGCAGAAACACAGTCCTCATTAAAGCGCGCAACGGCGCAAGCGCACAACCGCCAACGAATATTCTCCAAAGAACAACGACAAAATCTACATAATTAAAGTGGAGGGTAAACTTCGGCTCGTTGAGACATTTGTGGTATTCCCTGTGGCCGATGACATTCCACACTTCATATTGATTGCGAAAAACAAGTCAAATAGAGCCCTGAATAAGCATGGTATAAAGCTTGGGTTTCCAGTAAGCTTCGCAAGCGAAGAACATTAAATATTTCGTGTCTACACTACAGCTTCTGAGGCGATCAGTGTTCATTTCTCCAACCAGCTTCAAATATTGGGGTCGAGTTTTACTAGAATGGGACTCCTAGACAGACTAGAAATGACGTCCCTGAGAAAATACTGTACATTAGATTGATCAGTTCCATGTTTGTTAGATATAGTAACGCCCATACCGCGAAACCTGCATCCAGTCCACCTTTGAAGCAGTTTGGGGGCAAGAGCCCGTTCCATGGCAAAGGCACAAAGACACAATAGAAACCCTGAGTAGTATGCGAAGCAGCCATGGGGTCGATTCAAGAGCCCATTAGTTTTCAGTTCGTCGTTTCTTTCCGTTATGTTGAGGTACGTAGCTAGTTATTTACCGTTTGGTTTCCTAGTAACTACCACACTTTTCACTTACCGGAACTACGAAATAGGAAATTGCGTTGACCCCATGGCTGTTCGCATACTACTCAGGTTCCCCCTACGGGAAGATGGTGTAATTTTATTGGAGGGGGGTGGGGGGTGTTAGTGGAGAGGCAATAAAGATACGAGAGAGAGAGGCAGATGTCGTACGTGGTATGAGTTTTCTTATTGAAGCATTATGATCATCATGTTCAACGTAGGTGACGTCGAGCTGTGGTTGGCGTTCCGCTTTGATTATGACCGCCTTATGGTCTGTGAAATTTAAAGTCAAGGGCTGTTGTAGTGAATGAACCCTAAAATTGCTGAAGATGAGGTAGATGCACTGTTCCTCGGATCGTTTTTGGGCTGCATGTAAATTCTCACAAAGGCCCGCGAGACTCGCCCCCCACGGCGCCGCTGCCGACGACGCTGAACGTCGAGGCGCGTGAAGCGTGTTTCACTCGATGCCGGCCAGGAAGACACCATCAACACTGTCGCTCCAGGAATCCTTAAAAGGGAACGTGCTCGTCTCGTGTAGGCCCAGGAAGACACCGGCGCGACACTGCCGCTCCAGGACCATTAAAGGGTAAGATACACCCACCTGCGTTCAGCAAGACGAGCATTGCAGTTTCGAGTGTGCACGGCTAACACAAGGGCGGAACATAGCCCGACCATGAAATGCTTCGCATCTAAAAAATTACAACCATGTCTAGTAGGGGAAACCCTGAGTAGTATGCGAAGCAGCCATGCGTCGATTGAAGTGCCCATAACTTTTAGTCGTCGTTTACCGTAGGTTGGGTACGTAGCTACCGTTATTTACCAACTTATGCTTCATGGCGATTCACGGATGAGTTCATGGTCTGCTCAACGGACGAGTCCAAATAGCTTACCCAACCCGTTTCGATCGCCGAGAAACTAGCCCTCCCCTAATATTCAGAGTGCTAACCCATCTGGCATCACGGGAAATAGCACTGCGAGGCCAACACCTGCCACGAGACACAGAGCATAAGGGCCGAGCCCAAGGTTTAACCCCGGGCCACAAACCTTAAGTAAATTCCAGGTGCGCTCATTAGGGCTGCGTTAAAGGAGTTGTGACATCAAATTTTGTAACTCGTGCTGTAGTCTTTCTGGGTATGCAATTACATCGAACACAGTGCTGAGTAAAGCAAACGTTTATTATTTTATTTTATTTATTTTTCAAGTACATAAATGCTCATCCAGAACATCAGGACCCCTGGCTAACGCCACTGACCATGACGTCAATGTATTTACAGTATAACAATGTTTCGGTTACCACGTTAGCGACTCCAGCGACGTGAACGTGAACCGGGTTCCATTTTAACTGCTTGTCCGGATCCCAAAGCGAGTGCGAGCCATTCGCTAACCCCATCTACTGCATTACGAAATTCCATGCCTGGCTACTGTTGTGCTATGGACCACTGTACAAGCGAATTCGAGGACCCACCAATCTTTCACAAGGTCCGGCAAGACGAAGCACAGAGAAGTACAGAGAGGCAGCTGGCCATGACTCCTGTTCTAGAGCGGTTCCAGGCACAATACTTTTACTGCATTTCTTCGACTGGACGCGAAATCGCGCACCTCACATGACAGGGACACTGAGGTAGCCCCATGTTCACTGCGCAGGAAGCGACCGCGGCCGCGAAGTGGCGCATGCCGGCGCAGGTAGCTCGAGTGATAGGTTCTTTCCGCTGCACTAAATGTGACTCAAGTTCCAATCAAGCGGCACATGCGTGAAAGGAGGTAATGATATGATGGCAAATTGCATTAAAAGTCGTCATCTGCACCGCTTGCGAGTGCAGCAATCAAATATCCACGGCAGTGTTAAGTTAACATCAGTAGGCGGGACAGTAGGCCGACTGCCCGGCTGCTCTCAGTACGCGTCTACCCATGCAGTGCGTCGCCCGTCTTTCTCTAGCCGCGGCAGCATTTACGCTCGCAGAGCCTGCATCCCGTCTACGGCAGCTTTATGTGCGCTCACAAGGTCCGTACGTAGGGGATGTAGCAGAAACTACCGCCGACGCAACTCGAAATCAACAGTGCTGTGGGAGCTGTGTTTTTCCTTAGAGCTGGGAGACTGCAAACAGTGATATCTGTCCGACTGTCACGCCTTTCGTCTCAGCGAAGGAGTTTGCTAAGCGGAAGTCTACCTGCGGTGACACCACGACCTTCCTTGGATTTCCCCCATGAAATGCTCCGTCGTGTGAATAACGCTTAACGTGAGTCCGAGAGCAGACGCTGCAGTAACGTCGCAGCGTACCGCCAGCCTGCACGGTAGACAACACACACACGAACGTACCTCCAACGCTGTCACGTCACTGCTCAAATCGGCGCCCAGAATCCGGAACCGAATCCTGTTCACATGAATCGTGCGATAACGAAATATTTATTCAGAATTTGCGAACCCGAGAGCGTTTATTGTGCTTTGAAGAGCAATATTGAACGTTTCCAACAAATAACGCACAAGCAACAAAGTTTATGTCACAACCCCTTCAAACAAAGCCGTTTCCCCACCCGACGAAATTACACGGAATACATTTCCCGACGTACTTCACTCTGCGTGAGTTTTGTAGCCAATCTTGCAGTCCCAACCATATGGTGTGGAATTGTCGAAACCACTCATCATAACAACTCCGCGTCCGTCTCATGACCAGTAGGAGGGCGCGTAGAACAATTCACTTTTGAACAGCAGCTACGGTTGGTGGAAATGGCTGCTGTATCTGTCACCGCACATCAGATGGCAACACATGAGATGGATGACACAACTCTGCAAATTTTATTTTACAAAAAATTTATCTTTCTCTCTCTCGTCTAGCTTATTTTCTTCTTTTGGTCAAAGAAGTGAAATCATGATGTGTGTACCTTCTTCGGGTTTTCTCGATCAGTGAAATAATATTCAGCTCCGCCGCACACGGCGAGCGTCAAAACTTCCAATTAGTCATAGACATATTGAGGTAAATGCAGGTGAGTACACTGATGATTAGTAATAGTTATTTCTGATTGTTTTCACTGTAATGCGCAGTGCGCAAAGTAAAAAAGTCAAAGGTGTTTTTCAAATTGTCTATATTATAGATTTGAATAAACTACTGTTTAAATAAATTTACGTAAACTTTCCCCATTGCACTGACTTGTTTATTTACATTTAGAAAAGAAAAGTTCAATTATACACGCTAAACTGGTTAAACTCTTTACTTTTTCAATTCACGGAGACTTGCTTCTACGATTACTTTTATGGTTGTTAACTTCGGCATGACGACATAAATTGTTTTATTGCTACACACTACTATTTTAACAAATGTCAGAACACTTCTCTCCTTAATGGTTTTTCAAAGGTTTAGTTACTCTTGGTTGGATACCAGTACCTTAAAATGAAAACATCACACAGCGCTTTAAGGACAACTCCTAGAAGTTTCTTTTACCTAATAACAGTGATAATAATAAATAACAATATTCCACATCTTTTATTCTGTTGCATGTGTGTGAACAAGTGCAATTACTCAAACGCACTCCTTTCCTTCCAGATACACAACACACACTAGGTCCGTACCCACCCCATGCCTAGCAGCGTTAGAGCCACGAGTATTCGTATGCCCTTTCATAAAAACCGGCGGTGCAAAGGCAAAACTTTAGTGAGATTCACGGTAGTGAGACCGACGTGTACAAAGACGTCGTAAACTTTCGAATTTGCGTCTCAAGCTGGTTCCCTTGATGTTGCCAGCAGAAATTCTGCATCCTGCCGCAGCCAGGTATTATGTGGCGGCGCCCCAGCAGCTTGCGTCGTCTGCTGCCGCAAACGGGCACGCTCCAGGAACGATGACGCTGGGGCTGAGCCACGAGTGGCGAGTGCCGACCACGCGCTTGCGGTGCGCGCTGGACACGAGCGTGGAATAAAGCGGGGACCCCAGTTTGGGTCCACGGCGCTGTAGCGTGCAGACGTGTGTCTTCTCATCTCTCTGTCGCCGTCACGACATTGGTGACGCGGACGTTGCAGCCCGAGCCACGTACCCAGAATGGACCCTCCCTGCGACGCCAGCGGTCCTTCTGTGTCCTCCGCTGCCTTTTCACCTGGCATCTCCGCCGTCGCTTGCCGTTTGCCCCCCTTCAGCGCTAAGCACCCCGACGTGTGGTTCCTTCAAGCCGAGGCAAGCTTCCGAGTGAGTCACATCACGTCGCAAGAGACCCGCTTCAACCATCTACAACAGTCACTGCCTATTGAGATCGCGGTTGAGGTTCGTGACATCCTTGCCAACCCGCCTACCACGAACCCTTACGACACGTTGAAGGCTGCCATCTTGAGCCGCACGAGCCCTTCGGAACGGCAGCGTTTCCAGGGGCTGCTTTCTGCAGAGGAGTTGGGTGACCATCGACCTTCGCAGCTCCTTCACGAACTGCAAACCCTGCTCGGCGACGCACCTTCTGTGACGGACTCCCGTTTGTTGAAGGAACTTTTCTTGCGACGGCTCCCCTCTTCTGTGCAGATTATCCTCGCGACTGCTTCTGACCTTCCCTTATCCGTGTTGGCCGCGCATGCTCACAAGATAATGGAAGTCGCCCCGTTGCATCCGCCTTTGTCCACGGTGGCATCCGCTGAATCTTCCGACCATACCACCGTGGCGGCGCCTGCTACTCCTTTGCCCTCACCGCTATCCGACGACCTCGCCGCTCTCCGAGAGCGCATGCAAAACTTGGAGGAGCTTGTCGCCTCGGCTGGTTACAGCTCGCCGCCGCCTCGCAACCCTCGAGCTCGCCGGTTTGGCCCTTCTCGCCGTACCCCGTCTCCGCAAGTATTTCGCCAGGAAGGCACAACGCGCCAGCCACCTCAACACCCTGATTCATTGTTCTGGTACCATCAGCTATATCCGTCCCCAACCGCCACGGCCGTGCTCCACAAAACCCACTTTTGTTGACCCAAGTCTTTCTGTCAGCCAATACGTTTTCATCCGTGTCGACAGTGCCCGCCGGCCACTTCAACCGCCCTACACCGGCCCTCATCTCGTCATTTCACGCGGCGAAAAGACGTTTACAGTTCGCGTTAATGGCCGCGACACTGTCGTTTCCATTGATCGCCTCAAGCCCGCTTTCACCGAGGCCGAACCGCCTGCCTTCGACACCACCATCCACCACTCCACCCTGAACATCACCACTCTCCCCTCCGTTCGCAGCCCCACCCGTGAACATCCCAGCGCAAAGACTGTCCGTTTTGCCGCCACTCCGTCTGAAGAGAGGGGGGGGCTATGTGGCGGCGCCCCAGCAGCTTGCGTCGTCTGCTGCCGCAAACGGGCACGCTCCAGGAACGATGACGCTGGGGCTGAGCCACGAGTGGCGAGTGCCGCCCACGCGCTTGCGGTGCGCGCTGGGCACGAGCGTGGAATAAAGCGGGGACCCCAGTTTGGGTCCACGGCGCTGTAGCGTGCAGACGTGTGTCTTCGCATCTCTCTCTCGCCGTCCCGACAATTACATCGCCTTTCGGACAAAATGAAAATTTGTTTTTTTCGTTCATCGGTACCTCAACAAAGATGCCAATTTCAATGCAAAATTTATCAACTATGTTCCATATTAAGGAACGATTTTTATCATGAGTTCTGGAAGGACTTTAATTACAGAAATGTGTTTTTTTTTGTTAGTTCACTGTTGGTTTCTGAACATATAAAATGAAAAATTCAAAACGAACCAGGCACGAGAACCAAGTTAGGGCAATGGGGTTGGTAGTTGGTTTAACGTCCTCCTTTTGTGTGTGTCGCTTTGCGTTGTTTACTCGAGATGTCAAAGAACTCATATCGATCTTGCCCGTAGTTCAATGCATAAATAAACTTTTCCAGTCTCGCAATAAAACGGGGGATCAATGCACTGCAAAACACAAACCACTTGGTTTCTACCACGGTTTCTGAACTGGATGGCGTGATCCTCTTTTCAACTCATTTATAAAATATATAACCTGGCCATTACTGCCGATTTACGGAATGGCAGTTACCCATACACTACACCCTTAACTGTAGCTAATGGGCCCTCGACGAATGCCAGTACGAATATCACGTGCTCTGTAGCCTCTCCTAAACTACGCTAAGGCGGCATCGGCAGAGAAAGACATGCCGGCGTAGGTTGCCTACCATTTTTATTGTTCGCTCTATACATCCTTTTATGCAACTACGGTTTTTGAGAGACTTAAAAAAGCTCGCAAACTGCCACCACGTACCGGCCCCGAGCTTCGCAAGACTCACCTTAGTTACGTCTCGCTGAAAATGGATCGGTTCGCCTTCTTTCCCAATACACAGCCCGTCGAGGCAGATGGAAGACCTGTGACAAACGCGGCGTGTAGCGAAGTGTTCGTTTCGTAGATTACCCATAGCCGTCGCTCAGTGCATAAGCGTCCCCTCCTGATTGCGCTTTCGTATTCAACCAGTTCTTCCGGCCTATTTACTTGAGTTCTGTCCGGATAAAAAGTTATATCACTACGTAGGTGCCTTTCTTGAGTCTTCCGTACATATCTGGCCAGTTTTGTTTCCGGAATTAACACTAAAAGTAAAATTAAAATTAATGGGCAGATTGTTTAGCCGTGTATTCGAACAGCTGACCAAAATAAACGCGGCAATGCAAATTTAGGAGTTTTTAGGAAAAATCAGTACTGCTAAAGCATTAGTGTATTTAGGATTCGACACAACCTCCGCAGTTGTGGTAGGATGCGAAAAGTAGTGGCTCTGACACCCCCTCCAACCTTTACTCGTGCTGTCCACTGATCGTATCAGTGCGGACAACTTAAACACAGATTTTCCAGTTGTCCGAAATCAGCCAACAAGTGCAGTGCTGTGTTTTACTTTGCTGTGGCAATGCGAATGACAAAGGGGACCATGAAGACCAAATACAAATTTGCTTCATTAAAAACACTCTTTTGTCCCGATGACAAGGACACCAATGTCCTTGCAAAGGCCCAAGGAGTTATCCACACAGTGAAGAGGGGATATGAAACAGGAGCCACTCCTCAGCGAGCCACTTGCCGGTAATTTATCTACGACGTTGCGGAATATTGTTTGAATGATTGCCGGCCAGAAACTTCAGCCACCGCCAAGAAATATGATTGGGCAATTGCAGTGGGGCCGCCAGCTTTATTTGATCCATTTCAATGCTGACGCGCAGTTAACGTACTGATAACTACGTTATTAGTGCTGACCCATAATACTTCGCTTTTGCTGATGCTACTTCACTGTAGCAAAAATGTTCGAGCTTTTTCACACTTTTCTCTGTTTGCAGCGGGTAAAAAGCAGTTCTCGTGGTTGTAATTCGGCTAAGTGAGTTGCGAAGGTCCAGCTCTTTCAAACTGAACGCAGTTGCCCTTTACCTTCATGGCCTCTTTAGGTGCTGCGCAATTCCATACTCTCTCCGCTCCATCCATGCATTTGCCTTCCACTAGTGCTCCGTACCGTCATTTTGGAGACCCTACTTTTCGGATGGAGAACGCAAATATAGAAAATTACTGATAATGTGTTGTTCATTTTCGCAGTACATTGTTACCTTGCTCCTCAGGGCGTGTGCACGCAGGCGGAGACTAGAGACGTCTCGATGCCACACCCTGATATCTGAGCCGTAGTTTTGTGTGTCTTCCCAGGCGGGAGCGACGCCGCCACACGGCACCGGCTTGGACCTTAACTATGTACCTACGCTAACGAGCACCTGTATAGCACCGATGGAGCTTCCAAGGCTGCCAGCACATAAACACTGCAGTTTTGTGGCCTGATGTTTAGAAACAGCGCGACGACATAAAATAATGTGCTTGGCAACTAGATATAATACTGTCGGCAATATCCATTGGTATCAAATATTGAAGGCAACCGCCCACGGAATACATGCCGTGAAGACCATCGTCATATGCCTGAACATCAGTTCTTACTTTCGGTCATGTTTTCTAATTAGTGCTCACTATTCCGTCGCATCAGTGCCCGACTGCGTCTTGAAGCATTTCCTTCGAATCGCACCTCATTTGTTTTGTCACCTCTACATTCGACCTGTAGCTAGCCTATCTTGATGACTTACCCACCGGCCTCAGTGCACTGAGAAAACAATCTTTCTTCTTTTATTCATCTTCTGCCCGGTGTTTGTGTCGACTTTATGGGGTCCACAGTGAAAAATATGCCGGTTACGTCATGAATCCTTGGGTTGAGAATCCACTATCGCACAACCGCTCAATATTTGTTTCCACCAACACCACCACAATGGTCGCGCGGTTTTTGACTCGGATCTTTTGTACGCGGCTTTTCTTATTGCCTGCCTTAGTATCGCTTAGCCTTCTGCGTCACCTCTTGGCTAGTTTACCCCTCCAGAAGAGAGTCACATTAACTGCGACGTTCTTTATCTTCTGACTTTTGGCCACTTCGCTTCAAAGGTACATCAAAAAAGCCTTGTTGGCAAGTGTCCCGAACATTTTTATAGTTGTGCAGTTCGTGCAAAGAGGTCATGATTTCTTCTCCACACATCCGAATGTCGGCCACTACGAACAGTCAATAGAATAGTTTGTTCTCTTCATTCCGAAACAGCAATTAAGTTCTTCACACTATTATTAACGTGTGTAACAGCCCGTACATTAGGTGTTGCTTCTGTTCACATTCAAACACTCCTTTGCCAGCTTGCTTTTTACCATCAAATACCTGTTCCGTCCTTTACTTCGAGGTTTTCATGACTCAGAGTAATCTCAGGATAGAGTATACAAAAGCAGTTCATTTGTAGAGCGGTTAAGCTGCTCTCCGCTATATAATACGTGGAGCCGCTAATTAACACCCCGGAAGTGCTATCCTGTTCTTGCTCAGGCAACTGCGACCTATTGTTATTGGCCTTGCGTGCATTCCTCTAATCAGTCGGCTTGCTCTACACGTATCTCCTTCTTTCAAAAGTTCCCTTTAAACGTCTTGAACCTGCTTAGCGCTGATGGAGATAAAGTATTCTGATAGTACTTCAGCACTTCCCCAATCTGTTCTTCAATGGGAAGAAGGGATCTGCACTGACCTCCGCGGGTAGAAATTTACACTGTGGCATTCCGCCACGCGTTATGCTTTCCGCCTTTTTCTCCAGGCGCATTTGAAAATAACCCATTCGGGAATATTGCTTTTAGTGCATATAATTCCTGGGGTAAAAGAGGCTGTTACATTCTGTTTGTTCACTGGGCACTAGTAACTTTTCATCGCACCATTAGTGTACTAATCATCACCGCAACAGAGTATTTAGCAATGGTTAATAAATGAAAACTTGATTCGGTATGGTAAGTCGAACCCTTCGTCTAAATCACTGTGGCTTTGTAGGAAACTAATACGCAGTTGATTTGAGTGAAAATATCTGCTATTGTCTGGAAATGGTTAGAAGTGATTTCGTCTCTTTTATGGAAGTGTTCAAAAGTGTGCATACCGTACCGTAAAAGTGTGCATGGAAGTGCATGTATATTAGTGAAAACCTTAACTGCTCACCAAAAAAATACCCTTTTTATGTCATCCCTACAAATTATGTGCAGAATATTACCCCAGCAAATCTAGAAATTCAGAAACATTCTTTCGAAAAATACACGTGTAGAGCCGACAGCAGTGTGAAATGCATCAAGGAAAACCGTGACCTTTTTACTCACGGCAAATAATTCGGTAGCGAGATTGCAGTAGGCACTTAAAACCCCTAAGCATATTACAATAAAACGCAAAAAAATGACTGATTCGTACCCGTGGAAGCCCAGCAGATTATTTGACGATCGTAGTCATGTGCCTATAAACAATACATGAGACCTTATAGGTATTACGCTGTTTTCGCACACGCACGCACACACACACACACACACACACACACACACACACACACACACACACACACACAACGGATACCTAGAGTGTTCGAAGCAACTTAACAGGCAAAAAAGGCATTTTTCGCGCTGCGATATCGCGCGAAAATGCTATAAAGGCGAAAAAAGAATTCAGCACGCTGACATTTACTCTGCCCGACATGAAAGAACCCTGGGCTATGACATTCGGCTTGCAAACCAACGACCACTAAAGATGCGTGCAAAGACGATCGTGGGTTAAACAACGCAAGTTAAACAATATTGTAGTTGTATGGCCGAGTTAAAACACATAGACCACATATTGAGAGTTTTCTGGCTTGAAAACGCGACACCGAAGGCTGATTTACAACTCAAATCGCAGACAGAGTCAGCCAGATGAGCGTCTCTTCAGCCTTAGGCTAAGGCTGTCACCTCGCGGAGGGAAGAGGCGTTAACAAAATTACACGCCCCCGCCTGGCTCCACGCCGAATGGGACGGCCGGAGCGATGGCGCGCCGCCAGTAGCTGATCGCAGAGGCCACGCCTTAATGTTCCTCACTGGCGGAGCGCAATATAGATGGCGCTATGAATGGCGCAGCGATCCCCGTGCTCCGGAGTTGCTCAGTTCGCGATGCGCGACGGCGAGGCGCATTCCGGCTGAATTTGTCGTATCCGTCAGAGGCGGTTCGTTTGACGCAGCTTCGCGTCCGTTGCGGGCCTGATTAACTTGTTCGACAGCACCTCCTGGGTAACCGGTGCCCGACGGAAATAAGTTGTCGTACGTCCAAGATACGTTACGGATTTTTTTGCAGAACGGCAATATGAAATATAGGGACCACATCCAGACATCTGGCCGCTAGAGAAACGCTTCCTTTTCCGCACTTCTGGCCACGAATGGCACCACGTTCCGTAAATTGGTGAATGGAAAATCTGTTGTGTGCTACATGTATTGCAGAAGCCAACTAGTTCTAACAAATAGCAATTCTAAAAGTGCCCTCCACCTTCTCACCACTTGTAAACTAAACTTGCTGGGTAAAAATTGGAATGAAAGCTAAACAGTGAGCTCACATGCCGACTTTTTTCAGTATATCTGCTCGTATCACACGGTGGTGTAGCCCCGAGCTTTTTTTCTCCCCCCCTTGGGGACTGCATACGCAGCACGCATTGCAGTATGCGTACTGCTAGTAGTGCATACCAGGCTACTCTATAGCGCACGGCGCTCCAGAGAACTACATCCACACAGTCGAAAGCAACTTGCTCCTTGGTACAGAGCGCACGTAAAACGCGTAGTACTGCTTGAGAAATTATGATTGGGGCAGGGTGCTTTTGAAGGCAACACTGAGTTTCAAATTAACCTAACGATTTGGATTGCATGAACAGCTGCTTCTTTCATTAATTCAGGCTAGTTGTGAGTAGTGCCAAAACAACCATGCCACGGGCACGCGGAGGACGCTTAGAGAAATGTTTCCGTATCACAGCTCCACTTAGTACTAATATGTTCCACGCTTTTTTGACACACCACTTGCCTTCTCCCCTCCCTCTCTAATTTCTGACTCCTTGCGACCCCTCAACTGGTTGTGCAGCTGTTAATTACGACACGTAGATACGACATGAAGGGACAGGCTTCCGTCGATGGCGCCATTAATAAGATAAGATAATAATACAGGTGTAGATTCAGCGCGTGTTACATATTTAATTTATTTATTTTAATTTATTTTAAATTAAATGTAGTTTTAAAACCACGCAACCACTTCTTATGGCGAAATGCAGGTCATTATGCGGCTTCGCTCTTTATTTCAGAACAAATTTATTTTCACAAACCAGATCATCACAACACGTTGCTCAGCAATGCATCTGGCGGTATGTGCTGGCGGCGTCGACAACATTACATGACCGCACAGTGACAGCAAACATCAGGCCGTAAGTCATGATGAGGGTGGAAGCAAAGGTAGCGTTTGAAATTGTTTGCTCGTGTAATGAGGCTGACAGCGCCTTTCCGTGTTCATGGCCAGGCGGCAGCCGTAAATTTCTTCTGTGGAGCTGCATGCATCATTGCCGCACGTCTATGTCGACTGCGGACCGTAACGTTGCGCGTTTGCAGAAGAAGCATAATTCGTTAAGCGCGCGGCAGGGTAGCGGGCGACCAAGAAAGAGCGATTTTTGCGCTGTACCGCTTTACCGTAAGCCGAATCAGGCTAGCATGCATGTTGCAGTGTGCGATATTACTCTGGCTCATTTCTTCTGTAGTTCTTCTAAAATCGTCGTCGTACGATTTCATCTTAGATCTCCTGTTTTATATCAATATTCTTCAGTCTGCCTTGATTATTACAGAATAAACATTTCCTGTTAGAGAATAAGCAGCAGTCACATATGTGGCGGTGTGCGATTACCCCGCCGCTCATTGCGGCCGCGCACCGTGTTTTAGATTCCGCGCGCATCTCAGATGCGCGCACAGTTTGACATGTTAGAAGACAGATGTCGTGGCGAAGGGAAACAAGCCGCTGCGGAAAGCGAGCAAGGGGAGAGCAACGTACAAAGGCACAACGACGAGAGGGGCGTGAAAGAGGAAGAAAAAGAGAACCTGCCGCGTCGCCGGCAGTCATCCGCAGAAACTGCCGGCGACGCGGATTTGACAGTGCTACGGCAGCTCTGCTCTGTGATATCCCTCCGACGGTCACGGGGTCTGCTTTGTTCACAAAAAATCCATCGTTTCGCGGCACCCGTTGAAACCGAACCTGCGACTGGCCGCATTGAAAATGCCTGTAATTAAACAACCGTCTCACGCTGAAGCAACTGAGGTTTCTACAGGTGATAAGTAGGTAACTACCTACTTATCGCAACAAAAAAAAACAACTTGCAAAATTTTTGTGTTAGTGCCCCTTTAAGTTGCTTGCACTTTGTACCCGTTAATTGTTTCGTTCGGGATGATGCTCTAGCACAAGGCCTCGACATAAATGCAAAATAGCATTGGGCTCAGGACACATCCCTGGCGCACCGAGCGTGGAACACAAATAGGTGCTCCAAAGTTCTTGTTTACTATTAGCCGCGGGGGTAATTTTTATATGCCAAAGAAACGCCCTGAGTTGTGACATTTCCGACATTACGTGTTCTAATACTCAAAACAAAAGCTCATGAGACCCGCAGTCAAAACCTTTCTCTATTTCCAGCTGAAGCATTGCGACGCCCGTGTCAGTGGCGTCACAGCACTCCAGAACGCACCTCGCCTTAAAGGGACACTGAAGTGAATTTGTCAAGCTCCCGTTTTTGCTTGCACTGCGTAGACTGGCTCAAATTAGCACACTTTTCATCGTTTATCCGGTTGACAAATCGGTAATTATTTTACAAAGCGCGAAAGAAGAAAAACTACCATGCGTGGTTTGCGGCGGCCGCACAACTAAGGCTGTGACGTTGAGAGGAGGGGCGCCGTGATTGGACGATGCCAAGGTTAGCAATCACACAAGTTTCGGTTTCGGTTTCGGTTCTGTAAAACATAACCAATGGCTTTGTTGGATGGGCATTCTCAATATCTCCGTAATCATCGTACAGCGCTTCTGCCATGTTGTCGGCTGTAAAATGCACAAGATAAGCCTCCCAGGACGGCTTGTAGTCGTAGCATTCACTAGCCGAGACCTACGCAGTGCATGAACGCCCTCCGCGTACCCGCAGACGCTCCCAAATGTCATGCGCTTTCCCCCCATATTTGGAGCTTGCCTCCCTCATGCCTGTATCGTAAAAAGCGTGTTCGCACCAGGCCAAGGGTCTGTTGATTCTGGGCTGTGCCCACTGCCCGCAAGCAGTCGGTGCTTATGGCAACAGCACGATAACGAGAACTCGCTAGCGCGCCAGTGCCAGCCTGCGCGCGTTTTGTGAACTAGTTCGTGTAGCCAATGAAACGTTGCGGCCCAAAAAAAGGTGAACTCAATATAGAAAACATCGGCGGAAAACAAAAAAGTTAAGTTACAAAAAAAAAACCACATACCCGCGGGGATTCGAACTCGTGACTTGCAAAATACTTGAGGTGACATACCTAAAGCGCCCCAGACAACTGAGTCACGGAGCGGGATGCGAAAGCCGTGCTAATATAGGGTATATATTGTACAACCGGTTTACACTTTTATTTAGTTTTGGCATTTCAAGCCGCTTAGGTGACTATTTGTGTACTGCGATCGTGCAGGTAAGCGTCGCCCGAGTTTCCACAGTAGCTCACGTCTAGCAATTGCATTTCGTAGACCGGAAAAGCGTTCGCAGATGCGTAGTCGTGCTGCTGACCGCTGTGCTTGTTCGCCCAGCGTAAAAAAGTGCTTCCCGCGCCCTAGTTTTACGCTGTACGGTAAAAATATCAGTTGATTTTATTTGCTTAGTACCTATATTGACTTCGCTGACTCTTTCTCCGCCTTCAAGAGGCCTTATATTTTCCTACTGGCGTACCAGTCAGCGAAGCGTCGCATGTGCAGCGCTTGTGTGAAGCGACCTTGACTTGGAGCTAGATATAGTGTACAAACCAAGTAAAGAAAGGCACATTCTTCCTCTCACAAACGTGTCCTGGCTTCGTTTCAACTAAGCGAACGAATTGCGACCAAGCAATTTTTTTTTAACCTCCTGGATTGCGACGACCCGCCGGCGGCCGGCGGACGAAACGCTGGGCCGACTGACTCTGTCGGCCGGGGAGGCCGTGCAGTAGCGCAGCCGTGGCGCAGCCAATTGCCAGCTCATCCCCTCCTGACGTCACAAGAAAACGCCACAGAAAATGGGCGAGCGTAAAGAGAGGAGGACAGCGTTTCGAATTAGTTTTCTATACTAAATAACATCGCGTAAACGCGCCTAGAGTGGTCGAAACATGGCCTGGGGACTCCGGACTACAATTTGCGCTAGTAATCCCGCAATGTTTACATATCACTTCAGTGTCCCTTTAAGAACGTTGGAAAAGATCGCACGACCCTTAATTCTCCACGTCTGATGCGGTCCTACTAATTCCTCCATTACTGTTTGCAACCTTCTAGCGAGAATCTTCATAAACACCTTGTAGTCGACGTTTATTAAGGATATTGGCCTGTAAGATGTAACGCTTTTTAGTTTTTCGGTATCTTCTGTTTTCGGGATTAACACGGTACGGGCGTAGAACAAGATGGCGGGAGCGTTTTCTTTTCTAATGCCGTGTTAAAGACTTATTTGCAAGAATGGGAACAAGAAGATGCCTATTTTCCTTGTAAAAAGCTGCACTTAGCGCATCAGTGCCAGGCGATTTGCCCTGATTTATGTCCTCAATCGCTGTTTTTTTTAATTTGTCGTGCGATATTGGCTCTTCTAACGCCCATTTTACGACATCATCTAATCTGCCCATAACCCCGACAAAATGTTTCCGGAAACCTTCCATACCGACAGTCTGAGAAAGCGAAGAGTGCCTGAAAGTACTAAAAGAACGCGCTTTCGATTTCCTGTGCCTGAGTTGTAGTGTGCCCTTTCCATATTATCTCGTCTATTTGGTTGCGCTTCGCGTGCGCTTTTTCTTTTCCTATGGTTCTTTTGGTGAACGTTTTCACAGAAGGTAATTGCTCTGCTCTTTCCCGCACCAGTGAGCTGCGATATTGGTCTTCATCTATCAGCTCGAGCTTCTGCTTTGTTTGTCAAATGTCGTCAAACACGCCAGGCATTTTGCCTTCCAGACGCCTCAGTTTTTGAACTCGTTGGCAACGTAATTTCTTCCACTTTTTCTCGTGTCTTACGCAACGTGACCTTTCGATTGCGTTCATTTTTAAGTCTTCTTTATACAAATCACATTTCTGAAAATTTGGCTCGTTCTCATCTTGCTCAAAATTTTTAATCTTATGAATGCTGTAAGAAGCAAATACTCCATCTCGAAGAAGGTTTGTATTTAATTTCCAGAGGTCCCAATTAAAGAGAGCTTCATATTTCTTTTCCCCAATGTTACACTGCAGCAAGCAATGGTCCGAAAAAGAAACCGGCAATACACTGTAACTTTCACATTCTCCTATTAAGTTCAGCGATACATATAACCTATCCAGTCTCGCGTGACTGGACCCCATACAACACATCGCGGTTTCCCTCCAGACACTCTGCTATTTCTAAAATAGTGAACTGCTCTACAAGCTCAGCCAGAAGGTCGGTGCTGGCATCTCTAAGGGCTGCTGCTTGATTTATCTCTGAAGGATAGCACGCAATTAAAATCGCCTATTATTATGACCAGTCTTTCAGTTGTTAAATGGTGTCTAAGGTTATCAAAAAATTTCTTCTTATCATCAGTCTTATTCGGAGTATATACACATATTATGCACCATGAACATTGCAAAAAATCACACATGACGAGCCTGCCTGAATCATACGATTTCACGGCTTGCACCTCCAAGCCAGGCGACTTCTTGACAAACAATAGACACCCAGATGAAGAGTCGATGGCATGACTCATGCGGGCGTAATAACGGAACGACAAACGGTAAAACCACGCTCGCAGTCTCCTCCTCCCCGCCATTTTTTGTTTCCTGAATGGCCAGGATGCCTAGACCCTTTTTCGTTAGAGGGCGATGCTCCTGCCCTTGCCTTGTTTTTTGGTAACTAGACCTCTGACATTCAGTTTGCCAATGTTTAGAGAGCCTTCCATACAGTTTTCGATTTAAAGGAGGAATCCGAGAGCATGGCGCATACCTGTTCCCGCCATGTCGTCGGCACACGCCCCACCCCCCAGGCTTCACCTCGCACGCGCCGGACGCTCAAAAATCTTTTCAAACCCTTCAAACAACTTAGTATTTCAAAGAATGGTAAAATAATAAAATAAGAGTCTCTACTGAGTTATTCCGCTAAATATCAACCTTGTTCGTAACTACCGTCTTCGCCTGTAGAATAGCAGGCACAACCGTCCAGGCAGAAATACGCTTCTTCCTTTTTTCTTAGATTTAAAACAGCCTGTTTGAGATACCACTTCCGTAATTGCGCACAATTCTTCACGTCTTCACGTTTTTGTGACACTTTGTTTCAATTTGCGGTCCCCAAAACGTTTCAAGCGAAGCCAATGATGAAACTAAGGCGAGCGCATGGTTGTAATGGCTGCCCATGACGACACAGATGGTCTTGATGTGAACCCCTTATAGACGCTAGCGCCAGATTCCTCTGCAGTGTATATTGTAAGAAACTCTATACCGATAGCATTCCGGTCCTGGCGAGCGTATCCCAAAAAACTTCGATACGATAGGGGCCTCCTTTCAAGTACCCTTAAAAAAAAACCGTATTCACAACAATGCGTCCTGTTCGCAGTTTATGCAAAAATGCCCGTGTGTACGAGATTTCGGCGCACGTTAAAGATCCCCAGGTGGTCAAAATTAATCCGGAGCCCTCCACTACGGCGCGCCTCATCGCCTGCGTTGCGTTGGCGCGTTAAACCCTACAATCAATCAATCAATCAATCTGTTCGCAGTTTAGGAAAGATAATCTGATAATCTTCTTTTCTTCGGATAGTTTCACCGTGTTTTCGCGGCCAGCTTGGGCCGCAAAAACCACTCCGTCGGAGCGCATGATTACACGTCCTTTCATCTCGGGGGCCGGAAGTGCAATGACTGCCCCCTGGCCCTTCTTTTTTTACAGCGGCTTGAAAAAGGGAAAGAACCTTCATACCAACATGGCTCTATACACACCACAACTGTTACCGTGTATGGAACCACTATTATCACCAGAAGGTTTACTATGTCGTTTCAAAAATTTGTGGGTGGAGAACTCAACATTTCTTAAATGACCCTTCCTTAGTAACGTTCCCTGAAGCTCCTATCATAAGTGATGACCAGGAACTGCACTGTGTTGGGTAGAACAAGGGATTGCGAAAATGTGGTCGGCAGTGACGGCGATTTCGCACTGCTGGAAAAGTGCTTGCCATACATTTGTATTGTGCTATACGCTACAATTTCTGGTTGATTTTGATTCTTTATTACCTAAATTACTTTCCGCCATTCTTCCGCTGCGCTTTACTGACCTTATGTTTTCTACAAGTGTGCTGGTCGCACACGATAATGCAGTTTGTATCTCCAGGGAAACGAATAATAATAAAAGTCGCCGAACCATCGTAAGCCAAAATGACGATTGCATTAGTTATGTAGCTTAGTTGTATGAGGTTTATGGGCCTTTTGTGTTTTTTGCATTGTGTGAACCGAGAGCAAAGCCGCATTCATTACGGTGCAAATGTAGGTGAGCAGTCTTGGCATCTTGATCGATCCACCACAACCCTTCAGCCTACCGTTCAGCTTGACTGTTTTTTGACGTCTTTGGTCTGCAAGTTAGCCAGTCCTCGTAGCTAGCTACGAGGGTGTTTGATCGACCAACATGGTTGTGCCGCCGTCGACGTTGCCTGACTACGCGATCTGCAAATTCTGAGGAAGGCGTCACCGTCGTGCCGTCGTGGTGTCGCCCTAGCGTGAGCGTGCCTTAACAATAAGTGTTGTAATAGATTAAAAAGATAAGTATAAACCAAAACGGAAGCGTGTAAGACCGCTGCACGAAGCGCTATTTAACCACAGGTGCCACCGCCGCTTGTCGACTCCTAGCGCGCGACGCTTGTCTTCTCCGGAAGGGCGAGAAAACGCCGTCCAATCGCAGCGTTTCGACTTCGTGACACGCATGAAAGAATGAATGACGTACATGTGTTTTAATTGCGGTGTCCAAAAATGCTCAGATAGGCCCAGAAAACTGGCGAGCAATTTTGAAACGGAAGTGTCAGCTCACCGTGCACATCAAAAAGTTATGCTTCGCACTCATTACGTTATTAATCGAACATAACAATGGCGCTTGAACATTAGTATGTTCAAAACGCCCTTCAGGACTCTTGAACCAGGTGAATAGGATTTGAGGGTCGATTAATGCACATATGTCCTACCGAAATATCTGTACACGGCTCTATGAAAGTAGCGATTACGGGAATAGCAAACACAATGCCAGTAATACCCTATATTTAGAGTGAATAAAAGCGACAAACCGAGCCTGTCCGCCATTATAACCGATAAGAAAGATAACGTCCTCAAGAGAAAAGGATGATGATAACCACGTGCCAACCACTCCATACGTGATATTTTAGCCATCACGTCACTACAGTTGCATTGAATGAACGTGGTATTTGCACCATGGCATTATTCTTCACATTTTAATTGGTGTGTACACGACAATTGATTCTGAGTAATCTACATTAGGACAGCTACGACACATGGTGGCGGACACAAATCTGGCATATCCATCCAACAATTCAGTGCTAATACTTCCGTATTGCAAGCGTTATAATGGGTGCATTGGATATGTATCATTTAAAGGCATCGGGTTTTTCACTCCGCTAAAATGCCCCGTCGTTCGTCTTCGTCATTGTTGTTGTTGTTGCTGTTGTTGTTGTTGTTGTTGTTGTGGGTATTGTTGTCTGGTAAGAAGGTGACTCTGGCTCAAAACAGTACAAAGTAAGAACGCATGCGATTCGATGGGATTTCAACCCGGCCGCCAACAGCAGCAGCCCTATTGGTTAGCTCTGCGCCATTTACGCCTGTCAACAGTAGTGAAAGTAGAGTTCTCCATCTTCTTTCTTTTTTGGGGCTTATTACAACCCGGGTATTGATCAGGAATGGCGAGTTTTGAAGAGGTATACGCGAAATTTACATAATTCCCAATTTTATGAATTGCATACACAGAATTTTATGTTATTGCATGCACCGTGAAAACTAAACGTGATGTTCCGTCAGTAGAACAAAAGAAGCCGTTCAAAAAAAACTTTCGCCTTATTAAGAAGAAACGAAAGCGGTGAAATTGACACAAAGGCGCAGGAGCGTCGGAACAGGGGCTGCAGGGTGAGCGACGACTCCCACTGGTGTACAAATGGGGGAGCACCGCTCCCCCTGCCAAAGGGCACCCGTAGACTTTCACTGGTGCTTTGTCAAACAAGAGCTCACTGGCTAAAAGACCAATGATTCCGAAAATGGTTGCTTGCACAAATATATTATTTCTCCAATCTAACCTGCCGTTTTCACACTATTGCGAACTCCGAGCGTGGGTGCCTGTCTCCTTCACTCGCTCCTATATCACTGCTTATGTACACTTTAATGTAAATACGACTCATCATGTATGAAGAATTTACAATACGATTGTGAACAACTAATGTAATGGTTTGAAAACAACGTGATAGGGATTAACAAAACTAAAACACAACTTGTATGTTTTCACAATCCTCTCAAAACTACCTCCCAAGAAATACCAATCTTCCTACACAAGTCGTCTTGCAATAATTGCAGTTGTTCTCCGGTTCATTTAAGTACTTGGGAATACTTTTCGATTCTGACATGTTATGGAACAACCAGTTGGTCTACATTTGTTCCCATCTTCGTAAAATTGCCTGTTTTGTTATTTTCAATGCGCTCAATATGTCCGGTTTCACTCCGTAAACAGATCGTGCACGCTCTTGGTTACAGCGTACTACGCTATGGTATATGTTGCTTTTATTTTTGCTCGGCCTTTTGGCGCAACAAAGTTGACAGTTTATTGAAACTGGTATTGAAACCGCTGTTGTATGGTACAAATATTGATGGCAATGTCTGTATTTTCTCATGGTCTCAGATGACAAAATTCTTAGTTCTGTATACACAGACAGTAGTAGTTCTTCAATATGTTTGGACGAAAGAGTACTATGTTCCGTACATTCCTGTGAGGGACCTTCGTCAACGCAATCGTTTCGTTTTGCCTAGGACACGAACTAGGTATGGGGAACGTATTCGCGCTTCTTATGTCCCGCATACAATGAATCAGTTACCAGACGATATTTTCTCCCTTAGTAGCCGAAAACTAATTAAGAAATGTCTGTTTGAACTTTTCTATTAACTATTTGTTTATCACTCACCACATTTTTAAATATTTTTTTTTCTTCCCTTTTTTGTGTGTTCGTACCGGCGAAGCGATTGGCCTCGGTGCCGCCAACTGCCCGGCACTGCCCTTCAAGCCTTCTGTGGCTTCGGCAGGCCGCAAATGTACCTCGTATATTGCAATAAACATATCATAATATCTATTAACTGTTACCACTGGGGTACCCTCAGATTTACAGAGAATATTCAATTTGCTTTCGATGCTCTGGTTCTAATGTGGAGCGTTAAAACACTTTTTACTGGTCTCCATCATCTGGGATGTTGGATAAAAATTTTATCGAATTTGATTTGGTGTTATGTCGGTGATCAGTCTTATTTATTTAGCCTATTCACCTGCAATATTACGCATGCGGGAGTACTCAAGGACAATTGATGATGATGATGATGATGGTGATGTATGGTACAATTTTTTTGGCTCCCCCAGTAGAAAAATAGTTCCGACGCCTCTGCAAAGGCGATATGTGAGTAAATTATCGCAAGGGTTTTGCCTTCAAAGAACGTAAGTAGACTTAGTACTACGCAGAATTTCTTTTTGTTGAACCATTTCTCTGAGAGCACAGCTCTCTCTCTCTCTCTCTCTCTCTCTCTCTCCCCTCTCTCTCTCTCTCTCTCTCTCTCTCTCTCTCTCTATCTCTCTCTCTCTTATCTGGGTTAAAGGGTTGAATTCGGAACAATTGCAGAAGCGGCACGTCCATCTTTCGAGAGTACATAGATCCTTCTCTTGTACGCAGACTAGGTAGCCCCAGTGGTCAGGCATTATATGGGTGAAGCATTTAAAGGAGTACTGACACCAAATTTTGATACCTAAAAAATGATGTAATTGGCTTCAGTAGTTTGTACAGATGCCTCACAGAAATGTTTGCAGCGATCCGAGGCAGGAATCACATCTAAAATCGATTTTGATTGTCCAGGCTGCGAGCTTCCACAAATCCGCAGCACTAGCGCAATCGCTTTCGGCGTGACGAAACATTGGCCTGCGTGCCTGGCCGGTTCAGGGTGACTTCATATAGTCGTTTTCAGAACCGGAAACAATATCCTGCGCTGCTGTTGTCGGTGGTATTCGTTTGGGCACGAGACGTGGGCGTAGCTGTGCGAGCAATGCTTGTAAACGTTGCGTGTTCGACGTCTTTGCTCTTCAGTTCGTTGCCGGCGCATGGTGTTCGGCACTGGTGCCGAAAACTGCGCGATGTCGACGGGCACCGCGGCGACGCGGCGGTGCGCGTCGCCGAGCTCGCCCAAGTTTGCGGCATGCGAAGTACTGCTCGTGGAAGCCTGTCCGAGCAAATCGACGACGACACCAAGATGCATTATTTTTTACCCGACGACATGCAGCGCTAAACGTGAACTGAGTTCGTGCGCGGCGGCGGCCGCAAGAACTGTCGCCCAAGCCAGCGGGCTCGGGGTTGCATGGGTCACCTTGGGTGTTGGGAACTTAGTATCGTGGCGACTATTTGATAGCTGGTATCTGTACAACTGCGAATGACCATCCCTTACACAACCTTTCACCACACTATCATCCCCTTTTTCGCATATGAAGCTTTATTTTGGCAATAATTTCCGTTTCAGCGATCGGTGACCAAGACATCTGCCGCGGCCTGTTTTGATTCTAGCGCGCAGGTGGCGCCATGTTTCGGCCGCTCGCCGCACCGTGGTGCCGGCAGTGCTGGGTCGGAGCGCCGAACCTCCGCTTCCGGTCAGCGTAGGCTTACCATCGCGGCAAATATCTGCACGCCGCTTTTAAATTCAGCGCTGATAACAACTACTAGCACAATTTTCAACACACTAACATCTACTTTCTAGCATGTTGAGCTACTTTTTCGTGATCAGATTGATTAGAAGAGTGGCGACAAGCTCTTGCTATCACGGTCTGCGCCGGTTCGAGCCGCAGTGATATTAAAAAACGGACGACGGCGAAGACATCGCCGGCCTAATCGCCTGGCCAAATAAAGTTGTTCTGTCTGTCGGGTGGCAGTGACTCATCCGAGTCTGACGATTCAGACGACATGTCGACTGCGCGGGCGAGTGCGGACCATGTGCAATCGTAGCAGACGATGCGGCGAACGCATGGAGGAAAGAAAAACGTCCCTGACGTCACGGGTGAGACCTTGACGTAAGACTGGCCCGCTTGCAGGCTGGCCTTCGAACGGCCATTTTCCGGCGCGGCGACCAAATTTGAAATTGGTTGCAATAAACGTGCTATAATTAATTCTGTGTTGGCGGCTGACGGCTTTCGGTTCGATTTTCGTAATTACTGGGCCAATAGGTATTCTTTACAGCATAAAAACTGAAAGCGAGAAATTTCGTGTCAGTACTCCTTTAATGACCAAGAACGATTTCTGAAGTGGAGAATATAATCCTTCAAATTACTCTACTCATGGGAATAGGGGGCTGGAGTGGACGCTATAAATTCTTTAGGTTTCCATTGACGGATGTCGCATTTCTTAGCGAACCTTTTAAATTGTCGCACAAGGTTCAGCACTCGCGTACAGTACACCGGCTGTATGCGCCTTGCATCGCTTCTTTTTTATTCATTTATCCTAAAGGCCTTTACGGGCGTTACATAGGCGCCGCCATAAAAAAGAAAACACATGGTAACATCAAAAACAGCAACACCCATATAAATGCGAATACAAACACATTCATGCCGAAACGCATAGTTACAAAAAAAGGTACACAAAAAGAACAAGGAAGTCGCCGAGCTCTAACTAAAGGAGCTCGGGTAAAATAAATTGCGATTCTTAATCGCAACAAAATTTTCACGACTGGCCTCTCGCCTGCAGTGCCCTTCCGTCCTTTCTAGTAGGAAAACTACGGCCGTTGGTCATTCTGGTCACTATTCCACTCAAAGGGCTGAGGTAATTCCGTTTCCTGGTGGACAGTAGCAAAATTCTTCAAATGGGCAAAAAAGGCCCCTCTTTCAAGGTCAAAGTCTGTTTACAACATTACTATGTTGAAATCATAACTGGCATAAAAGGTGTAAAAGAAACTACGGGACTAGGTGGCCAGAACGGCAACCTCCTAAACACACGTGCATTACACGTTAATATAACACGACAATCGCATAGTATAGTAAATTTATTTTTGCAAAGAAAAACATCTCAAGAACAGGAAGCCTTGCTTTTGCCCAGGTAAAAGTAGGGCAGAGAATTGCAGACAAATTTTCTCGGACTTTACAGTTCTTACTGAATAGCATACATAAACAATAGACCGCAAAATATAAAACATTGTTCAGAACATTTACCTGTGGCCACAAACTCCACGTACTGCATGTCGCGTAAACCTCAGCCCTGAAAATTCAACACTTATTGGGGTTAATATGGACAGGGATGCTTTTTGCCAATGCTTTGAAGCTAATTCGTTAAGCCAATGGTACTACCAACTTATCAGGTGCGCGGGTTAAGTAATTGTGGTTCCGCAGTGTTAGGCAAGATAATTGTTTCGGGCATTTCTGATACAGAGAATCAGAAAACTGTAATTGGTAGAGCACCTGGTAATCATAGACGTCATCGATTTTTATTAAATTGTGCTGTACAAATTGCTGTCTAGTTCAATGAAGGTAGTGTTCGTTGTTCATGCAGCGAACAGACCTCTTTAATCACGATGGGGTGTAAATATTATTGTTCGTCGTATTGCCCCAAACTAAAGCGCAATAGTTAAAACGCGACCAAACATACAGTGGTGAATATGAAGTTTGATACTTAGTGGGAAGACGTCGCGACACCGATACAGCACGCCCACACCAGGCAATAATTGGTCAGTAGTTCAAAGTTGCATCGAAGCTTATGCGATGTGAAAGAATCATACCAAAAAGGTTGTTGTTCTACTATATGGATCTGAAAATTACCTCAATAAAGCTCTTGCCTACGCGATACACGTGTATTTTTTGGCGTGAATAAGATAGCTTTTGACTTCTTTGTGTTAATTTTTAATACCTTTGCTTTGGACCAGTCGCGTAGTTTATCTAGAACGGCATTTGCAGCAGAGAACAACACAGTACCGTTTTCTGCGGACACAAACAGTTCCGTGTGTCAGGATATAACACAAACTGTGCACGGTTATGAATACAAATCAGATCATTCCTGTACACATCAAATAAGAAAGCGCCTAAAGCACTTACTTGTGGCGCCACGTGACGTGTTTGTTTAAATGACGATTGATAGCCGTTTAGCTCGACACATTGCTCACGTGCTTTAATACGAGAATGCATAAGTGAAAGCGGCGCCACAAGAATTGGTAACTGATATCATTTCTGAAGTAGTATAAGGTGATTTAGTGATTCCAAAGCTGTGTTCTAATCAACCAATATTCACAGAGGTAATGTACTCGCTCCGATTCTTGTTTTGTTTGTAATTGTGTGTGTACTTTTAGGGCGGACTCAACCAAACAGCCTTGCGGAAGCCATGGTGGCGTTCAGATACTTTTTGATGTTTTAGAAAGAAATCATGAAGGCGGGAGACCACAACTCTTTCTAAACCCTTTGAAAACTTTCGAAGGACTGATATAGGCCTGTAGTTGGCGGCATCCTTCTCGTCTCTTCCCGTAAATTTAACCGAAACTTTCACCAGTTTCGTGTAGCAAGGATTCACCTGGTTTGTAGAGCAAGGTCGTAAATATGAACAAGATAATGGCAGATCAGGTTGAAGACATGTTTGGCTGTCCAAATTTGTACATTATAAACATCGACGCATTTGGTACTTTTGAGGGGCTCGCGCGTGTGCTGTACTTAAGAACAGCCTGTCGTCTGCAAGAACGCGGCATCAATGATGTCACACTGAACATGAAACGATGAAACACTGAAAGGGCTTTGCTAGAAGTTGCGTTCACCTAATAAGAATTAGGTGAACGCAAGTGGCTGCTCAATAATAGTAATTTCCAATTTATCATTTGGCACTGTGCGGGCACCAAGGGCATCATCGAGGGTTTTCCCCACACAAAATGGACGCGAACGTTAAGCTTCATAAAATAGCTTCTAGTAGGCATTAGCGAGTTTTAGCTGACCGTTTTTCATGGTCCGGTACGCGCCGATAGTAAGCGGGAGCGCCATTGCTCATGCGTGGCGCGCAAGGCCGTGAACGGCATTGGCTCCGTTTGCGTTGAGCGGGCCGCCGACACCGGAGCGGACCGTCAAAAACGGTGAGCTAAACCTCTCTATTGTTTTTCGCTGTTCGCAACTCAGCCGTCACCCGTTTGCGGACTTTCCTAAAGGAAACAACGGTAGAAATGTTTCGCGTCCTTAGGAATAACCCATTGAGTTTATTTTTCTCTTCAATCAATTTTATAAGTTCACCGCCGATCCAGGGCTTTCTTTTACGCTTCCTAAGCTTAGAGGGCAGGTGAGGAGATTTCCAAGAATATTTTGTTGGGGGGATTACTTCGTGGTTTTCTTGACGCTGAATTCGAAAAACATGTTTATTATATGAGTAAGTACCCCCAAACCATCTTTCTTCGCCAAAACAAACGACCACTGCCCGGGGGCACGGCGGAAGTCCTGGCTGCCTTTCGCGATTGCCTGGCGGCAGATGACGCCATATTCGGAAGTGCCGGTGCTGCGGTGACCACTCGGCCTGAAGAGCTCGTTCTGTTCCCGTGCATGTACTGGCCAGAAAGTCGTCTGGTGAATCGAAGAATCACACAATCTTTCCATAGAATAGGAGAGCCTGAGGGAACTATAAACGTAACAAGTTGGCTCGCGGCGAGCTTTAGAAGGGGGTTCTCCCCCAACGGCTCAAGCTTCTTTTTTTCGAATGCAGGGAAGTTGTGCAGATATTGGTTCTCCGCTTTCACTACCAGCCCTGGTCACAATTCCTCGCACAATTTTTAAACACACCATCATCCCCTTCCTCGCATGTGTAACTTAGTTTTTACATTCGGACAGTCGATAACAAGCTTTTTGCAGCGGCGCGCGGTGCACGCAAGCAGTAACTGGCGAGCGGCCGATCGCCGCGCCGCGCGGAGGTGCTGGTACCGGGTCGCTGCGCGGCCGGTCAGCGGAACGTGGCATTGCTAACACACACGCAGTTTTAGAATAGGGGAGCCTAACGTTGGGGGGCCCCCCAAAAGTTAGAGGAACCCAAATGCAGCACGCTTGCCCGCGACGCCCTACCCCTAACAGCTCTAGCCGGCTTGGGTTGCACTTATCACCTCGGATGGTGGGAACTTTAGGCTTAGCGCCGAAACAGATATTTGGTCGCTGCCATCTGTACAATTGCGAATGACTATCCTTAACACAGTTTTCACCACACTTTCCTCCCCTTTCTCGCATGTGGAACCATATTTTCACGTTGGTAGTCATTCTAGCGATCGGTGCAGTGTTCATTCTTGCGCACAGGTAGCGCCATCCATCGGCCTTTCGCCGCATATTGTGCTCGGGCAGGTGCATTTGCTGCCGTAGGCGAGCCTCCGCGACCGGTCGGCGCTTCGCATCGCGATTCAAAGTCGATCACCTCTTTCGAAATGACTTTGGATGACAATTCCTAGCCCAGTTTTTCACCACACAATCATCCACTCTCTTGCACGTGTACCTTGCTTTTCGCGACTGCCTTGCTTTTGGACAGCAGCGATGAGCGGTTACTGCCACGGCATGCGCAGTTCGAACCGCATCGTGTGCCGTACCAGAACGCACGACCGGCGAGTGTTAGGAGCGCTCCCATACGCAGAAACCGCTTCATGCTTTCCAGCTTGCTTGATTTCTTCTTAAAATCTACCTACTTAGCTAAGCAGTCCTCATAACAAACAATGTTGGTCGGGAAAATGCACAAGTTCGGAAAACCCAGAGCGCTGCGGTCCCACAACTTTTCTAATCCCCTAATAATATTGGATGAGAAACTTGGGGCACCTCCGTATTTGTTTGAGCCCGTCGCTTCACGTATGAAGCACAGATCAACCGACGACACGGCCGGCCCCGACTACTCGTGAAGGCAATGTCCACAGGCTCTTGGGTACAAAATCTCTGGTATCTAGGAGTCACTTTAGGGAATCTCTTAAAACGCAGTGGCATAACGGTTAAAAATCAACGCCGAAGCAACTCCGGGCAATAAAGATAAATAAAGGATAGATTACACGCCCGCTTAACTCGGAACTTCGCCCACAAAACGAGGACACAGCGAAGCGGCGGCGCACGCCGCTGGCCTGATTCCCAATATGACGCTACTTCCGTTCGCTGGCTCTCGGTTTCTAGCTCTTCCGGCGATACGGGAGGGAGCAGTGGGCAGGGCGTAGGGTAAACTTTACCGACGAATACCTCTGTCCCCATGCTAAAAATGACGAAAAAAACTTTATATGCATAACGTAACGAATGTATTAATTGCTCAAAATATATTTTACGCCATTCTAAAAACACTTCAGTAGCCCTCTAATGAACAATTACCCGCTGTCCTCTCCTATATTACGGCGATGCCGTGAAAGGTCAATGCGAGCAGCAGTAATGTTCCTCATGAATGTGGGTCTCTGTTACTACCATTTCAGAAGTAGCGAAACACTGTGAATAAGGCAGTAACCACCGAACTCCGGTATTTGAAATCTGCAACAGCGAATCACAACTTCGAAAAGAATTCTTGATTACCGTGTTCACTTTACAATACGAAAATAAACGCTGTACCGGCGCAAAGACTCCCTGTTAATTTAATCAGTTTGAAGCTTTTAGCTATCAAAAATTGGCAGTTGTTCCTGAGATAACAAACATATAAAGCTCAGCGTCTTGCACTTTTGTTTTTTTATTTCGAGTAAATTTCGAAATGTGTGTATTGAACAAATTTTCTTTTCGCTACTTCATTTCTTCTGAATTAGTGTAATAACGCACGTAAATATATTTTTGAGCCAGTTAAGGAAATGACATCTTTCCTCAGATCTTTAGCAGCTTCTTATGTTATCGCCCTCAGCTAACTCAAAATCAAACAAACAAACAATTGCCCTGTTTTGCCAATAAAAGGCCATCATCTCTCAAATATGAAATAAATTGAAACGTCCTTGGCCCCACAATTATTATGAAGTAACCACATCAATGACAGAACAAGACTTTATTTATCCAACCCATTTCGTCACTATAAACAAGCAGCAGCCAAAAGTTTCATGTCACGTGACCTGATAAATAGGTAGTATAGATGATGGAGGTTTCGGCGTCCTGATGAATAGGTAACCGATGAGAAGGCAGCTTTTTTGGTCGCTGACCTGTGAGTACAAATTTTGCATAGTTACATAATTTGCTTCCATTTTTTAGGCAACAAAGACGTAATACAACTTGAGCTCGAGTGCCCATTTACCAAGTGTAGTTCTGGAGGCCGTTAATTTTCATTTATTGCCGCGCTTGCACGATTTCCCGAGAGTTACTTCTGCCTGTTTTTATGTTCGACATACAAAAGGCTACCACAGTAAGAGCGCTACTGTGCTCATTGAGCGATTTCGGGTACGCCCATGCCATTCGGAGCCGCTGTGGTTATCAGCCATGCCATTCTGGCGTCCAGGATGAACGTCATAATCACCAACCAAAAAGTATGACGCAGCAGGCAGAAGCAACCGCTTCAAGCTGAAATTTGGCACAGTGGCCACGTAAGTATGAATACAGGGTAGGCGTGCAAGTAGGCTTGCGGACAGTGATACCATGGACACGAAAAGAAAGATAAGCAGCGAATTTTGTTCTCCGGGTGGCAGTAATTGCGCTAATGAGTCAATTTTTTTCAGTTGCCGCTGATGAAAGACGCTGTGTGCACGCCGAACCCCACTTCAAAGTGTCTTATATCCTGCGGCCGCTGGAAAGTGCTCTGTGTTCGGTGACCCACTGCGGGGAATTATGAAAAAATACTATGAGATGTCCCTTTGCACGAGAATATGAAACAGCAATATCCGATGTGCGCTCGAAGCAAACGTCCGGTCACAAAATCCGTAGTTGAAACAGCAAAAATTATGTTTACAGTGCTGCGCATATATGCTTGTGTCGTAGCCATGTAGATGAGGCAGTTATCGATCTTTCAGCATTCCGTCAGCCCATGTACGGCAGGAATGCGGAATCCACCGGCTCCATTCCGCAATCTCCCTAAATGACGAACTAACACTATAGCGTCCGCCATAGTAAAACATAAACCCACATGTCTCCTTCAGTTTTTAGGCACACTCATTTTTCGTGGCATGTTATTCTTTAATACTTGGAGCTCGTATTCTATGCTCCATATTTTCTACCAGGCTGAGAATTCTGCCTTTCAAATCATGTTTTTTTTGCGTTTTTTTTTTGCTTCAAAACAGTTTGGTCACACTTGTAGAAATGGTGCAATCCTTACATAATATCTGAATATGGGTAAGCACGTTGGTGACGTATGAAGGCAAGACATGACATTCGTTCAATTCAGCTTCAATCATTTCCTGTTACCCATTTTATTTACCCCTTATCACTGTCCACTAATGCCCCAACATACAACGAATCCACACTCAATAGACAACCGTTATTTATAATTACACAATAGACGGGGTAGTGTAAGCATTTACTTATCAAGCCACCCGTTATAAACTATTAAAAATTTCGCGCCACGCAAATCAACCTGCCCTTGTAAGCCCAACGCGTCGCTCTCATTTCATGTTTCAAATTTAGGGCCCTAACAGATTTTGCTGCTGTTGAATGCCTTGTATTATGCCGACAAAGCTGTATACTCTAAAGACTTCTTGATCAAAGGTGCAGTTATCTTTACACTCACAAAAATAAAAATCACGCTTAACGATTTACACAATGAATACAAGCGAAAACTGCACCTAGTCATTTCTTCCAGGTGTTAGACGCACAACATGAACTACACCATCTCGGTATCCGGACAACGTTGCTAACCCCAAAAGCGAAGACTTCACACCGCTGGGTGTTCGGCCTTACATTCTGGACAAGGGTTGGGGCCACCTGTACAGCGCCTCACAAAAGAATTTATGATGGCATCTCCCAGCATGACGCACAGGGAGTAAGTCATACACAATTACGGAGAAAGTAATTATCCAGAACAATGCATGGTATTCGCCGCAGTTTCACTTCACTTTTCCGATTTTGTGGCTCGCTTTAGGTCCTCATAACATTCTCCTTAGCTGTTTATCTACAGCATAAATCCTGGAGCTCCCAACAATGCAGTAAATAGTAACTTGCCACTTATATCTGTTTCACAAACATCATAATTGCTGACAACGGGTCCACAAGAACAAGTGCCCTGGCAAAAGGAGGATCTGCATCGCATAGCGCCACACGCGCTCTGCTCCCACCGTGTGAAGCAGGGCTGCCTAAGGTACTCACTTTCACGAAAGAGGTTTTGCTGAGTCGACGTTGTGTTGGAGTGAACAAGTGTGAAAGTAAAAGTACATTTTCATATGGCGATCTTTTTATTTCCAACAGAATTGTCTCTAACATTTTATATTAGATTCTAAAGCACGGATAACGATCTCCTGACGCAGTTTCTTACAGGACCGATCGCCAGCAGAAACGGCATTTCATATTCCATGGCAACATACGTTACCTCAACACTGCGTCCAAAACAGATTAACGGGATGCAACAGGGTCGACCATATGCTTGAACATTATTTCAAAGATCCGAAATCGGCTGCGTTCCTTTAAGCAGAGTATCGCAAAAATATTCCTAATATTAAGGTGTAAATATCAATCAACAGTAAGCTATAAGTTAATAGTATTTACCAGCACCGTATTTATATTATTAATATGCTATAATAACATTTGTTTTAATGGTATATTTTTACCCCTACTCAACTAACATCTGTGACCTTTGAAGACAATTCCAGCCCTGCAAGGACCTTACCACCCACGTGCCCTATTTCCCTCGGGTCTGCAACATCTAGGTCGACAATCCTCCCGCACTCGGAATCCTCAGCTCGTACATGACATGATACTGGCGTAACAGTGGCAGCCTGAAATATTTTTACTTTTTCTTCCTACCACGGCCCAAGGCACGTAATGGCTTCCCCTTAGAGAAAATATAGATTCATTTAGATGATAATTCTTGCTTTCCACTTTACTTTGTAGGCTGTGTTGGGAGTGGCCTTCACGAAAGCCTACTCCTTCCTCATCGGGATGGCCAGTAGTGCTCACTGCGACGCCTGCGAGGTTGAAGAGACAATCGACCATGTGCTTTGTTGTTGCCCCGAGTATTCATCGGAAAGACGCGTTTTGGCAGCCGAGCTCAGAAGATTGGACAATCAACAGTTCAAGCTAGAGACTATTCTAGGACAAAGACCCCTACAATCGACTTCGCAGAAGGCAACAAAAGCCCTTCTGCGTTTTATGAAGGACACAGGTTTAGCTGAGAGACTCTAGTGCCCACGAAGGGACTAAAGTGTGTGCGCGACCCCGCTCCTATCCCCCCTTTTTCGCCTGACATCTCTTTTATCCCCTGAACACCCCTTCCCCAGTGCCGAGTAGCAATCCGGGCTCTAAGCCTGGATAACCTCTCGGCCTTTCCTTTCGCTTTTCTCCTCCTCCTTCCACTTCGCCATTATCTTTATGAGTGTGGGTACTTCAACTCAATTTCTTACGAGAATTCGACGTGAATAAAGTGGTGGTCAGCCTCTGACGAAGTCGATCGGGCGACGGGGGCTCGAGAACCCTTCTTCATCCCCATCTGCTCCATAAAACACGTTCATCAAATATTGCAGGCTCTCCGAAGTGTCGGCCAACAGAGTTTCGGCTGCACTTAAACCTGCAAACTGCGAGTTCGAAGAAGCCGGGATTTTAGAGAAGAAATGCAATCAATGTCAGCACTCATATAGCAAAATGAATTATCCTCTGTATAAACTGGATGAAAACGGATCGAGAAAACACCTCTAGAAATAAAGAAGGAATATATTGCAATTATTCAATTTAATATTTCCTGTATACGCGAAAGATTCCCCTCAAGCCATTTTTAAGAATCATCCTCCAGTCTATATGCCCTGGCCAAGAGACAAAACGCCCTTATCTGAAACATATTTTTGAGATACGTTTATGGGCAGCCGCATTTCGCACATACATTTCTGGAGCAGTATTCACCCCTAATTTTACCCTTGTCCCAAATGACAGTACACATGTTTATGAATTCCAATCCTATACCGTCCATGAAATATTCTAAGGTCAACCTATTTTATACAACATGGCTGAGTAAACCGTCTTATAAAAGAGCAGCGCTCAACAAGGGACACAGAGGAGAAGGCTACACACACATAGCCTCCTCCTTTGTGTCCCGTCTTGAGGAAGGTTTATTTGTATGAAGAATGCGCCAAAGAGCCTAAACACTTCCATTTCTTAAATAAACCGGCCCTATGTTCCATCTGATGAAAACTGCGTGCTGAAAGCTCTCATGCATTAGCGCAACTTAAGCACGAGTCATGTTGTAACTACGTCAACCTCTCCGCAATAGGAACCCTTTCCAGACAATCGATATGATTTCAAACGACTGTTGTATTTTCGAACTCGTCACCGGTCTTCAAAAAAGTATTAAGCTCACGTTGGTGATGGTGGTGAGGATTACAATTTTTCTTTCTCTACGAATGTGGTGGTTGAAATACTGCTTTCCCTATTCTACATTACAAGTTTCCACCCATCCCTTATATATTATTTACTTTTCTTTTTTTATTTGATTGCCTTTCAACGACTCCCAGAGTTTCAGTTAAGCGAGCCTTCCCATCCTTCCCTTGGCGCTAGTTGGGTATCTCCAAAACCCTTCACAGCATGCACTACGTTTCTCCGTCACTGTCGTAGCATACAAAGTTCTCTTCTTAATGCTCGTAGTAATCCACGGAGGTGTATAAAGTCGAACCTTTATCTAACGAAACCAGATTTCTCGAATTTCCTCATCAAGGGAGAAATTTTGGATACCCCATAGGTGAATATATGGCTCAACTTTTTTTCTGAATTCGAAATAATGAAACAGATTCAATGCCATTCGCGATTTAAGTGTTTCGAAAAACAAACATTTAAAACGGGAGACATTTGAATGTATTGAGTAAGAATCCCGTGAAGATTATTGCGCCACGTCAGAAAAAAACAGGCATCCAGAGGCATCTAGTCTCTAAAACATCACTCATCAGTCCCAGCGATTGTACAGCTAGTTCACGGCACAAAAGAAGTGCCAGAGGATGCTCATGAACCACTAACTGCTGAAGGCCCTGAGGCCAGTCTAGGAGAGATAGTGGACGCTATCGACTTGCCCATGCGCTTTTCTGGGGCTAGCGAAAAGACCAAGGACGCCTTAAACACGCTTCTGTGATAGAAAAAGTCTGTTCACCGAATGCACGAAGGCGAAAATGACAGGCGTTGTTCGAGGAAATTATTTCGTTTCCCCTTTTTTCTCATTTATGACCTCCTTCGTGGGAATTTTGAGCATTGCTCAAATTTCGGCATGCCAGGGCCACAGCTATCCCAATTACGACTGAAAGGTAGCTACGGCGAAACGCCTGCCTTTAAACATCGAATTTGTGGAGTCAACTGCCTGTAAAATCCCTTTCCCGATTTTACGAGGTTCTAGACTTTAACTTAATATTTAGCGGTTCCCGCTCACTTGGTTAGAGGGGATTCTAGCTGTAACTACGACCGGCGACATGCTACATACCAACGGTACCTACTGTCATAGTATAAGGGCAATGGAAGTAGAAAGGATGCAGTTTAATGAAAGAACCGCATTTTTATCGCGTCGACTCTAGGCGTTTAGCCAGCCTACTTCATGCTTTCAGAAGTCAAAGGCCTTCTGAAAATTTCTTAACGTATCTCAAGGTTCCCATGGTTTGAAATGGGACGACAAACACGGATGGCCATCGCAGAGTGCACTGCGAAAGTGCAAACAGACAACTGCTTTATTGCCCTTGAAATGCACTTGTATTCCTGTACTCTGAAGCGATACGGCGAGAAGACACATGCACACGGGATTTTAAAAAAAATTGTTCATGGCATGTCTTTGAGAAAGCCCATTTCGCTATTGCACGGTGCAATAGAGGAATTGCTGGCACAATCACCTGCTCTTTTTCCGATATAGTAGACTTCAGCTCCTTGCTTCAAACCATGCCTCCCTGTTCTTGCTTCAGTTCAATATGTCGATTTCATAAAACCCTGCTTTACATCTGGATGGGGTCACAGTGGTCATGCAAATATATCACTTATAGACCTCGTTAGTACATGTGTTTTTCGAGTATTTACCCAACCCTTGCATCTTGGTGCCCATAGATGTTTCTCATGGGGCGCGCTCTAATGGGCTGCAGGGAATGGGAGCTGTCAATTGAGAAGAATGTTCCTATCCTGCTTATCGCGGTGGTGTAAGACAAAAATATACTCATAAGCAACATAGGTCCTGTCGCCTCTTCTTCCTGCTCCCCAGTGTTTTCTTCGGTTACGGGACTTCCAGATAGTCATGTGATAGACAGGTTACCATAGCATATTCTGTTGTAGGTCATACAGGGTCTCCCATGTATCACTAGCAATTTGTATGACATAGAGAAACGGCCAGTGACCCACAAGATAATTTTTGTTGGGTAACGAGTGGCACGTGCATTCCCCTTGGGTCAGGGGCTGACCGTTCAACACCGCCGACTGAGAAACAATGGGCTATGTGGGCAAAACTTCCTAAAATGCGGTTAAATTTACGTTGTTACCCGGCCAGAGACAACCGCTTTCGAAAATCTCCCGCGCTTGATATGTCGCCGTTAGATCGTTTATCAAGCCCGCTTCATAATTCACTAGACACCATCATGCTTGATATCTCCCCCATCTTGACGCGCACACTGCTGTTAATGTCGACCACTGAGAAGTACAGCACTGCACGAGGTGCAATTTCTAGTCCCGGAGCGACCCGGTCCGATAAACAAACGGCCCTGCCCGGCCCGAGCCCCACAAACTTTTAAAATATGAGCGCAGAACTATGAGCCTTAATTCTGCGAGACTGTAGTAAATGTCCTGCCGAGTGCGACAGGCTGTAACAATGAACTAGAAGTTTTCTGTGAACCAAAAAGATAAAGCGAGACTACTTTGAATCTAAATTTTCTGTATATCCTCACATAGCCGGCGCCCCTTTATCAAGTAGATATTTTTGTTTATTTTTGCAACTGTTGAACAGATGCCGTGCCTGCCTCGGCACACGGCACCGCAGCGAGGGGCACGGCACCGCAGCGAATATGGCAGGCTAGCGACCCTTCGGTGCTCCTGGCGCCGAATTTGGATACGGCGAGCCCACTGATCCGGCAACCTGGAACTTCAACGACTACGCTCCGCGCGCAACCCGGGGGATACAAAAGGCCTCCAGAACCCTTCCACTTCGGGCACGGCACCGCAGCGAATGGCTCACCTTCCCTGTTGTTGCTTAGTTACCTGCGCATGATACGAAACTAAGCCTTGCGAGGCCGATTGTTTTTTGGAATAGCTCTGAAGAAGACTGGGCCAAATCTGAGGAAAAAGTAATCAACTTCTGCTCCCAAAAATTGGGATTACAAAAAACAGGTGCTCAATTTGATCGCGTGCACAGGCTAGGCAGGTACAAAGAAGGCTCAAACAGACCCGTAATTGCTAAATTCACGTTCTTCAAAGATAAACAGGAAGTTCTCTCCTCTGCGCGACTTAAAGGGACGACTTTTTCAATCAGCGAAGATTTCTCATTAGCTACCAGAGAAAAAA
This sequence comes from Haemaphysalis longicornis, assembly GCA_013339765.2. Classification (NCBI taxonomy): domain Eukaryota; kingdom Metazoa; phylum Arthropoda; class Arachnida; order Ixodida; family Ixodidae; genus Haemaphysalis; species Haemaphysalis longicornis. Next base: position 86,713,462 of record CM023452.1, read on the forward strand.
GTTGTACTGAGACTCTCTGCGCATCGACAAAAAAACCTATGTCATTGATAGCGCTACTAACGAAGTAGTTCTATCGACGAGATAGCTCAAGAATCGTGCATGCACTACGCAAGCCTATGTCACGAACAGAAATAACATGTGCAATAAAGAGCCACCGCGATAGTCCAGTTTCTAACACAACTTCATTGTGTTTTACTTTCACAAACATCCGAAGCCTGATGCCTAAGCGAGAAGAAGTTGGTTCTCTTGTCGACGATAACAAATCAGACGTTCTTGTGCTTACTGAGACGTGGCTGCACCCCGAAATTAATGATAGCGAACTCTTGCCTAACAGTAACGCCTTTAACATTTACCGGAAAGATCGACTGACAGAAGAGGTGAAATATCGTCCTACCACTTGAGATTATCTGGGTAGCATGCAAACCTAGCCCTAATGATATTGTTTTAATCTGTTACCGCCCTCCTGACGCAAATAGTTCTTTCAACGTTGAACTGCGGAAAAGTGTTGACGATGCTATTTCTTTGTGTAAAACAGAAAATATCTTTCTTTTTGGTGATTTTAATTTACCGCTGATAGACTGGAAGCTTCTGTATTCCCCTTGTAACGCATCTAACGAATTTATCAGCCTAACGCTCGACTTTAACCTTATACAGGTCGTCACTGAACCTACCCGTGGAAGCAACATTTTAGACCTAGTATTAACCAGAGCACCTGATAGAAGTTCTACACCATGAAGGGTTCAGTGACCACAGACTTCTTGAAATAACTCTTAAATGCGACTTTCGCGGGTAAAACTACCAAAAAATTAGAGATTACAATAAAGCTAACTTCATAAGGTCTTCCTGCATAACCGTTGCCTCGGTTCCAAAAAGCTTTAGTAGAATGACCTATAAACTGTAAGGCGGCCCGGCGAATAACAATCTTGTTAAATAAGCGAATATCACGGCGACAATCTTTCCCAATTGAAATTAAAATGACGTTTAAAACAATCCCTTTAGTCGTCTGCATGACCCGTCTGTGTTCTCTTACCGCATAAACAATGAAGTGCTTGCGCAGGTGTCCACCTACAAATACCTCGGAGTTCATCTCACCCATAACCTTTCATGGGCCACTCACATCACTAACATCTGCGCCAGTGCCTCAAGATCTTTAGGATACCTATACTCCGTCTAACATCCGCAAATTGAAACATTTGTCCGGCCCCAAGGTCACCTCACCCCAACTACCTTATAAATATGGTTTTTTGTTCATTTTCATGATTATCAAAAACAAATTCTTTTAACGCATCCGCATTGCCCAGTTCCTGTTTACTCTTACATCTATAGTCTCATAATTCAAATATATGTATGGTGCGTGCAGTACGCCGTGAATTTCTAAAAACCACGTTTTGCGATTCCTTTTTCTTTGTTGTTGATTGAATTCTTATCTTGTATTGTCAACATGCTTTCGCTCGAAAGTTACTTCCTTTTCTCATTTTAGCCATTTTCATTGCGCATCCTGTATCATTTGTAAACTGCATTCTACTTTTTGTCGCGATAGCTGACTTATGTATTCATTTTACTACACTTTTCTTTGTGCATTCTATTTCTTTTTGAAGCGATATGCTGGTTTATGTATTTTATTTTTGCCGCACATTGTCTTGTTGTTAAGAATTTTGACGCATTACTCCTGTATATTAGAGACAAACGTTACTTTTTCTTTTTTGCCCCCCTTACTCACTGTGGGCCTGAAGGTACTTGTAAATAAATAAAAATAAAATATTGCACCTTTGGACCTTTCGTTGTTTCATTCGTTTGTGAAATTTGAGCAGATGATGCATCCGGTTCCTTCACTTTATTTTGTTCTTTCCCTCTAGTTATGTTGGTAGAATTATTTCTTCTGCGCTTATTTTCTTTCTTGCTTTAATCAGTGTTCAATAAAGACTTTTACCTGAAAAAATCATGCGCTGTACTTCGAAAATTGGTTCTTCAAACTCTGCACACAGTGCAAAGACCAGGTCACGTTTCTTCTGTTTGTTTTACTTTGAAAAGCAGGGGGAAAAGACGATAATGTCGCACTCTGTGACTGCAGTGCCCTCCTTTTCTGACCCTCTCTCTCTATATGTGCTGATGGAGCGACGACTTTCTTTTTATTTATGTTAAGGCTTTCTAAGCGCAATCGCCTTTTCATCATATCTTTTAACGTCGCTGTGATAGCTTTACACCTCGCTTTTTTTTTTGTTTACACTTAACCTGAAATATCAGCAAGAAAACTTTTTGATGTTAACAATTCAGAATCTCTGGCACGGGACTGCCCGGGACGGTTCGGGCGGGCATGGTCCGAAGAAATTTTAGTTCAAGCCCGCGCCCGGCGTGGGCCCCAGAAAATGCTTTCTACCTGGCACGAGCCCGGCCCGGGGGTCATGCCGGGCCGGGGTGGGTTTTTTGAGCTAGCCCGGGCCCGTGCAGCGCAATACTGAGACGTTTCAGTACTCGCCTCTCTCCAACTCTAAGACAGCGGCCCATATGCATTCCTGCCCCTAAAGAATAGGGATACCGGTGGCCTCCACAATATTCGCACAAGGCACAGCGTCCTCAACTCCCTTCCTGGTTTTCCTCTCTTCCACCCCTATCCGCTCCTGGAGTCATGGAATCGCCCCACTAAAAGTATTTTATAGGTTTCGCCCCTATGTTGGCTTCCACAGCTTTCCTCTGTCTCCTTTCACAGTCCGCGTGATGCTACCATTGTGCTGGTCTGTGACACACAACAACCGGCACTTGAGTTGATGTCTAGCGTTCGTCCTGCGATTTTGTTACCCTTGTAGTCCTTCTTTTGCGCTAGTAAAAGTTACCCAGTATCGGAACTACCTGTCTTCTGCCGTAAGCCCTTGTCCGCCCTTTGTGATGTGTGATATTCAAGTCACGATATGTTACTCTCCTTCCTCGTGTTTGCCCACCCACCTGAACATTTGCATTTGCTGCGTTTGAGTTTGACCTGATTCCTCTGTAGTCTTCTTTTGTCAATACCCTCTCATCATCATCAAGTTAAAAGCCCACTTCCAACTACTGGCATCACCCATAATAAACGACAATCACCTCCAGGTATTCTTTCTCCATTTTTTGTGCCAACACGTGTTTCAGTTGTCCGTCGAACACTGCTACCCGTTATCCCCTTCCATTCGTTCGAAGGGCCCTCCTCGAAGATAGATCATGGCATGAAATTTCTTCTTAATCTGCTTCGTCATGAGATTCAAGATGCCGACACCAAAGATCATTTTCGCACCACCCTTTCCCCTCCTTTTCACCTAGATGCCAATTTCTGAATCATGCTTCATGGATGCCAGTATTATCATTATTTCCTTCACTTTGTCTGAGGAGACCTAACCATCTACGTGTAGTTCTCTGTGCATTGAAGCCTTCATGCACTTGCAGAAAAATGCCAACTTTTGCCCGGTGACAGTTTTTATTAGGCAAGATAAATAAACACCACAAAAAGATGGAGTAACACAAAAACTAAACTTTTAATTTTCTCTGTTTAACGCGCAGAAGCAAACAGCCGGGATATGAGCCACGCTTTAGAGAAAGGCTTTGGATAGATTTGTAAGACCTGAGGACTTTTTACTTGCGCGGAACTCTTGAAACATGCGTTTTTTCGATGTTGGCCTCTACCTGAAAAGCAGTCACCAATGTAGGATCGTTTCCTCGTTCTTCGCATGAACACCTACACGTCATATCCACCATGTAACCGGAACAGATAGGACGGGTACACGAGAACGAAGTTAATTAAATCACTCTGCTGGCTTCTACCTCGTGCCTGTATCGTTTTGCAATGTTTGCCAAACATGTTCGACAACTTTCGTTGGCTCTCATACTTGTATGATGCGCGTATAACCTTCTTAGTTCTCAAAAATAAGAAAACCAGCGTGCAAAAAAATGTACCACTTAGTTTCTATCATGGCTGCATAACTTGAAGGCGTGAACCTCGTCCCAAGTCACTTATGTGCCCTGTAACCTGGTCAAAATTGCCGTAAGCAAAATGGCACTCAGCGATACTCCGCAAAATGACAAGTGTTTCACAGGCAAAACGCAAGTACCACTGGACGTCCTCGATAGGCTTTATGAACGCCTTTGGCCGCTCTACATCGGACGAGAACAATATCAAGGCGTTAACTGTCCACGAAGCTTAGTAATATTTGTGAACTTGGCTCGCAAAGGCATTCTAGAGAGTTAAGCGCACTGCCAATTTGTACAGCACTTTTTTACTTACAATATGACTAAGTCCCTCAACTCCGACCGTCTTGCCGGGCATATACAAAACCGAACTTCCCTCATCTCAACCATCATGGTCGTGCCCAAATGCCAGTGCACCAATCACGAAACATTCCCCCTTCTTTTTCCTGTACTGATGACCCCAGACTTTCGCCCGCCATCACACTGCACCTCCGGCAAAAATGTTTCGTAAATATAGTAGGAATTTTTAGCTGCCCAAGCATAGCCACAGGCGGCTATGGTGAGCCTCAGGCTTGTCAGATGTGATTCCCCCATATTTTACCTTGGTCCATGCCGAAACCACAGTACGGTTTGTAACACACATTTATAAGCTCGCTTCGCCACAACAATACAGCATTGAGCTGAGATGGATGCTTCTCAGTTATATCACGCTGACGATGGAACGCTTAACCTACTGCTTTAAAACTCGGTCCACCAACGGATGTGTTTAGGTATGGGTGAAAAGGTGGTTATGGGTCTGTGTCGAAAAACCTTTTTTTTTGTTTAGAAAAAAAACATACGTTCTCTTACCACTTTTTTTTTAATTTTAACCACATAGCTTCAAGTACGGCCCAAGGTCCGGACATCCTACGAGCTTTGAGCGACCCGCAACCTTCCCCCTACGTGCAACGAATGCAGGAGCTAACCAGACAAACTCCAAGAATTCTGGAGTAAAGAGAACACCCGGTTGAGCCACAACTACCGGAAGAAAAGCAGCACTGGTCGTTGAAATATTCATGAAGACAATTACGTGCAACTTAGACAGGCTTCCGCGCATACTATAAAGCAGCGCTGCCTGTCTACTCGTACGGGTAGAGTCAGAGTACAAAGAATCGGGTTCCCTGCATTAAACGCCCGTGATGATTAAGCAGTTACAGGGTAGGCCTCGGGAGAAGGCTCACGACAGACAAGCCACCCAAGGTAGTCCGGAAGGCGTCAGCAATAGTCACTGTCCATAACCACAGCTCGATGCCGAGAACACAGTATAGTCACGGAACTGCACAAGTATTCAACTTAAAGTCGGATTCCTCAAGCCGTATGTAGGAGCCTTCGGTATTCCACAAAACGTGTTAGCGCTCGAACAAACCAATGCGCAGGTTTAACTACAGGCTACGTCACACAACGAGATTCTTAAAACCATATGTCAACCACCCTTATTAAGAAGAGAATCACCGCCATAAAGCATCTAGTGACCCGGCACGAACCAACCAGAGTACTATCAGTACTGATCTAGAGAAAACTGGAAGATATGATAGCCTGTTTACTCTCAACGTGTGCTGCCATCCTTAAAGAAAGCAATTGTAGATAAAAAATAATCCAAAGGCTGCGCGAGTAGCGGCTGATAACTTGCTCTCTAGTGTAGGAAAACCTAACGCCACTTAGCGGCTGTGAGGATATAGTTACAAAAAATATTAGAGGCCAAGAAGTTAGCCTTGCCTTGAGGAGAAAGCTGGTCATCATCGTCACGGACCCCCGGCCTTCACAACAAATAGAAGCAGTGTCATCAGGAATACTTGCCATGACGTCACGCTAGTCAAGAATAATAATGAGGTCCGCTGGACCAACAGGGCGGAAAATTTTCGGTCCAACCCCAATATAATATCCACGTTCATCCGAGACCCGAAAACTAAGCCCAGCTAGATAACGCAAGAATAACGTATTGTCCGAAATTTTGTGGACAACGGAAGCGCAACTCCTAAACGAGATAAAGCACAGTGCAATGAGACACATCGGCAGAAGTGCATAAAAATTCCTCGATATAGAATGTAAACACAACCACTTAAGTGCCTAGCGTGCAAGTTCGAGTCTTAATCCGTGACTGGTCTCACCTGGTACATGAACCCCTTCCCAAAAAACGGAACAATCCTAGTGGAATGGAAAGCGACTAAAGTGTGTTTCCCTCCGGAGCCTGGAAAGGAGCCGCACATTGAAAACTTTTATCCAATCTCTCAGAATTCATTTGGGGGAAAGCTTATGGAGACCTTTCTACTCACGAGGATTAAGAAATACCCAGAAAACACCCAGAAAGTACCATTCACCATGTTTGTCTTAAGACTCACTTTCCAAATCATAATATCCTGTTACGTAAAGAATATATGAATTTAACGCACAGCCTAGTCCCGGGGTTAGCCAAATTGAGCGGTCTTGTTCTCACTACGGCTCAATATCGCCCTCGTTGAACTCCTTACTAAACTGCGGACATTCCAGATCAGCGCCGCCACTTATACGCCATCCATATAACGGTCTGCTACGGCAACGGCTACCCAGGAGAGATACAGGACATCCACCAACTGGCTGCCGAGGTATCTAGAGTTTGCCACAGAAAAATGTAGGCTCACAGCAAAATTAGTTCCTGATGGTGCACAAAAGGAGGCTTGCCCCAAGCATCAAGATTGTCATGAAGGGCAGTACTTTCATACCATACCTTTAAATTAAGATCTTAGGATTGTTCTTCCGTGTATACTACAGAAACACAGTCCTCCTAAAAGCGCGCAACCGGCGCAAGCGCACTACCGCCAAGCCCAAAAGCCAAACGACAAAGCCTACGGATATTAAAAAGGGGGGCAAACTTTGGCTCGTCGAGACATTTGTAATATTCTTGCTTGCATATGAAATTTCATACGTCATACTCAACAAGAAAAAATTCCCCGCATTTCCCCGAGGGGAAGAATGTGAAAGTGCGAATGCACGAGTTGAATTTGCGCAGTTCGGTAATGTTCGCGAAAGAGAGATCACACACACACACACAACTACAAAGAAAGAAAGATGCATTTATTCACAGACACCTATTTGTGTTGTCGTTGTACTTGATTGCTAGAGCGGATCTCAGCTTTGAAATTTCGTGTCAGTACTCCTTTAAGCGGGTGCATTAGCCCTTCTCACGCCCGATTCTTGGCCAATCCCCCACATGGGTATGTGCCATGTCAGCGGCCAGGCAGCGCGCGCCCATCTCCCCCCGTTGCCAAGGAAGACGCGGAGATTCCTGGCCAATCCCCCACGTGGCTATGTGCCATGTCAGCGGCCAGGCAGCGCGCGCCCATCTCCACGTGCGCAGACATCGCCGGTGGACGCAGGTTCAGGGTCGCTTAATAAGTGCATTGCACTTAAAAAACAATAAACTGGAGGCAATGATCAGCACGGCATAAAGGACAAACCGGGAATTCCAGTAAGCGTCAAAAATGAAAACCATTAATGCTGGAAGTCTACAACACTTTCTTGTTGAGGTGATCAAGGCTCATTTCTCAAACCACATTCAAAAATAGGGGTCAACTCCTACTGCAAGAAGACTCCAATTTGGACTAGCAGCGACGTCCCCTAAAGAAAGACAGTATTGATATGTTAAGTACGAAGCTTGTGAGAAGAAGTAACTTCCATACCGAGCAAAATGCATTCAGTCCACCTTGCAAGCACAGTAGAGGCAAGAGCCCGTGTCACCGGAAAGGCCAAATACAATGCAAACCCCACCGTCTACACTGATGCCGAAGATTACTCCAGAAGGGTATGTCTGACTGCCTTTATGATACCCGCTACCTAGCACATAATCAGCATCCGCCTGACTTGCATGACCACAGCACAAGCAGAACAAGCTTCCACTGCACTGACATTATCTCAGACGAATCCATTATTCATATGAAGGATTCCCAAAATGAACACCGAAACAACCTCGACGGAATAATATCATAATCTTGAACTCAAGGATGTCATGGAAGCCCGTCAGGTCGGTATGTGTTTTGATGAAGAAGTACGCCTACCACAAGTTAGTAGAGCTTAAAGAAAATAATGTTTCGGCCCCTACAAGGATGCCTGGGACAAAATACAATCGAGTGCATCTGGCATTGCTAGGAGTCCTGGTGGAGCCTGATGGTGTGGCCCTGTCCTTTAAGGTGTTGAGAAAGAAGACTCACACTGGCCGGTACGTACACCTTACTTCGGTGCATCCGGCAGCACAGAAGCAGCCTGTGGTTCCCTCCCTTCTCTGCAGAGCTGACAGGATCTCCAGCAAGCCAGAGGACCGAGTGGTGGACAATACGCGAGTACGCTACGAGCTTTCATCAGGCTCTTACCCTGAGGCCTTCATCAGCTCTGCACAGTGTCAGCGAACTTGCCCTGCGCATTTTGCCGACGTCGGACTTAAAAATCGCGCGGCAATTACATACGTGCCCGGCATAATAGAGGCTCTTTCACGCAAACTCCTCTCGTGCATTTTGCAAACTTCACATGTCCGGTCTCGCAAACTAAGGCGTGAACTTGTGAACGTAAAGTACAAACTTGCAAAATAGAGGTATCAGGGAGTTGCCTACGTCATTCCTTGAGCAGGCTGCCAGTTTGTGTATTTTGGTGAGTCGGGAAAATTTGCGAAGCGCCTGCAGCAACATCGAAACGATGTAAACAAGAACCATGTGTCGTTCAGTGCCCTTGCCGAGCACGGCGATACCACATCGCACACATTCGAGTGGTCTGCTGCACGCGTCCTCGCAAAAGAAAGGAATGCAACCGCACGCCTGTTACTAGAATCACTTCACATACAGATGACGGAACACACGCTGAATAGGAACGCTAAAACGCTGCCGCCATTTCACGCATGATGCCTACGCAGCATTGTGAAACGTACATAAAGCGATTACTTCCCTTCAAGATTTCATTTAGACCAAGGCTTCCTTGTGGGAGCCGAAACATTCATTTCTTTTTAAACTCCACTAACATGTGGTCAACGTCCTTGTCTTTCTCTTGTGGGCCTGCTCTCTACGGCATGCCCAGGAATGAGGCACACTGCGGTTGCGTGAAAGAACTCTTTACTCACATCCTCCAACGCGCTGTCGCCCGTCCGGGCATATACACACACAACATCACCAGAAACACTTCGCGTCCCGAGTCCCGAGTTCCGAGTCCCCGCGCGCGGCTCTTCCGCACCACCCCCCGCTCCTCCCCATCGCTGCTTCTCCTCCGTGTCCGCCAGCGCCATCCCTCGGGTGCCGACGTCTCCACATCTTGCGGCCCAGTGGCCGCACGGAAGGCGAGGAGGGCGAGGGGCTCCGGGCGACACCCCTTAGGCAAGAAGGTATCGTGCCAAGGCGCTCCCCACACTCTATCAATATCAGAATCTTCACTGAACATTCTCCTTCAACGTCCGCTTCAGCGACGATTCAAAATATATTAAACGCCAGCCCATTCGATTCTTCCGGGCAACCACCCATAATGTGCTCAAGGGCTAACCCATCGCGCACAATGTGGGATAAAGACTGCGAGCCCACCGCCAACGACCAACGAGATCCCTCAGCATTACAAGCCCGAGCGCAAGGATTACCCCGGGCCCATGAATTCTTACCGAAAGCCCAGGAGTGGTAATTTAGGCTTCGTTAAGCAACTCCTTGTCCTCACTCGAAAAAAATGCCCGTAATATACCCCCCAATTACTCCGCTCTATGTATGTCTGGTAGCTAGCATTGCACTCCCAATCATATGGTGTGGAGTTGTGAAAAAAACTCGGCAATCTCCACTAACGTGAAATCCGGTGAAGGGCGAGGCATACTGTGTATAAGTGTATGCTCGGCGCCTTGGCGTTTTTGCCAACGCATATGGCACCATTGGGGGGGAGAGGGGGGGGGGGGGTTCAGGTATACAGCTTTGCTGTAAAAGTCTCTTGCCTTGAAGCACGAACCCCTCTTGCACGAGGCGTAAACGAGTGTCCCCGTTATTTTTTAGTAAGCATGAAGAAACGCTTCAGCGCGAGGAGTAAATGAGTGTCCCGGTGTTTTTTTTAGTACTGGTTACTTTCCACCGTGAGGCGTTAACGAGTTTTGCGGTGTTGTAGATCCCTTACTACACGAGACGAATGACGAGAGACGACGACGACAGGAGACGCCAACAGCCCCAGCCCCCTAAGTGGCTTTGCCCCTAAAAGAACTCATCTTAAAGAGAACCGCGACCATCTCACGAGCAGTGGGAGAACGTGCTAACGAGTTCCAGTCTAGAATACCAGCTTCTGTTCGTGGAAATGGCTGTCGGGGCTAGCACAGCGAATGGGGTCCTGTATGGAGTACACCACTCCGCAAATTTGGGGCTAATAAAAGCACGTACGACCTCTCTCTCTTCCAGCTTACTTTTTCCTTCTCGCCAAACAAGTCCAACATTCTGTGTGTCCTTTAGAGACTCGCCTCTTCTATACATTTACTCCTACAACTTGCAGTTTAGCACACACCAGAATTGGATAATCGATGACATAGCATGGCTTCAGCAATTATTTCAATGATTAATGTAGATGTTGCACTGTGTCTAAACTTTTTGAAAAACAGACAAAATTATTTCTAATTAAATTGTTTAACTTAAAGTTCTGTAGTAAACTTCCGGAAGTTAATTTTTTTTTGTTTATTGCGCATGAACTTTTAAATTTATTTTTTAAAATACTAGTTGTTTGGCTGATAAAAATACAAAAGTTTTTATTTTTGTTTTTAAATTTTTTACCAGTAGCACCTGATGTTTTTTATTAGTGTTAACTATGTGTTTCCCATGAAAAGCTGCGGGTACAGACAATAAACCATTAAACAAACGTGCAAACAATGTTCCCCGCTGTAATGATGTTTGTCCTCTACTAATCACTCTTGTTTGGAGGCCCGGTATACCATCAGAATAAAAATGTCCATTCAGTGGTCTGCTTCCGATTGCTTAAGGACAACTGCTAGAAGTTGTTTACCTTATAATAGTAGCATAATAAATATTATTACTTCGCTTCACTTATTCTGTTGTGTATCGGGTGAAAGTACACGCCCGAAACACATTGCTTTAGATTCCAGATTCCAAACATTCACTATGTTCGTACCCCTCCCATGCCTAGCGGCGTTTGAGCCAGGCGTACTCCTATGCCCTTTATTAAAATGTGGCGGTGTAAGGGTGAGCCCTTGGTGTGGCGCCACGTCTACATTTCACAGACTTCCATATTTATTGAAAGACCTTGTTATCCTGCGCATTTACGCCGCAAGCTGGTGCCCTTGATATTCCCAGCCGACATCCTGCACCCAGCCGCATCCCGCCATTAAATCGACTATTGCGTCAAAACACTTTGGTTCATTCATAGGCATAGCACCATGATACAATTTTTAATGCATACATTATCAACCAAGCTAAAACAAACTATTTATCGTGACTCTTGCAAGCACTTAATTTACAGTAAAGTACGTATTTTGGTTTGTTATCTGTTGATCCTTGAAAATATAAAATAAATAGTTCAAAACGAAGTGTACACGAGAACAAAGTTGGGCATATGGCATTGGTGGGGAGTGTAACCCTCCCCCTTCTTTCTGTGTCGTTTTGCGCTGTTTACGGGAGATGCACAGACGTTATATCAATCTCACCCGTACTGCAATGCATGAGTAACCTTTCTGTTGCGTTGAACACAGAAACGATTGCCGTGGAAACACCACACCACTTGGTTTCTACCAAGGCTTCTGGCTTTGAATGCGTGAACCTGTCTTCAACTTATGTAAAAAATGTATAACCTGGCCATTGCTACGGCATTGCGCAATCGCAGTTAGCCATACTCCGCACACCTGCCGGTAGGTCACAGGTCTTCAGTGAATGCCAGCACCACATCACGTGCTCGATGGCCTCCTTCAACAACTATGCAAGCTCAACATCTGCAGAGAACGACACGTGGGCGCAGCTTGCTTACAATTTTTTGTACTTTACTCTATACTCCGCGCATACGCAACTACGGTTTTCGAAAGGGCCGTATCAGCTCGCATATTGTAGGCGCGTACCGGCACTGAGCTTCGCAAGACGCATCTTGGTTACTTCACGCTGATAGCTGATAATGCCCCTTCTGTCCCGCAAGCACCGGCTTGCCGAGGCTAAGTGTGAAGGTTTATAACACAATCCGAGTGTAGCGAGTTCGCTCCGTAGAGAACCCATAGTCGCGCCTTACTCCATAAGCGTTCCAGTCTTGTTTGAGCTTTAATTTCGAACAACTCTGTATAACTTATTTAAGGCTTTCGGTTGTGTCTGTAAGTGCCTTCTTTGCCTCTCTCTAGCAAAGATGTGGGTTTATTATAGCAAGCAAGGCTCAATAACCCTTCAAAACTTTTAATTTCTTCAAAAAATGCTAATATCAACGCGCTCAGCGTAAAGGATAAAGGGTGATAAATCTACACAACTTTTTATATATTGTCTAGTTCAAGGGATAGCCTGTAAAACAAAAAATATATAGTGATTCCATTTCTGCTCTTTTTTTTGTACCGTGTCTGGCTTTCAAACATGTGGTTTTTGGCTTTAATCCGCACCGACTCTTCACATGTTATCTTTTTCTAGGAAATGTTTTTATAAACACAGCAGATATTTTACACACTATCTCACTCAATGTGCGACGACTGGCATCCTAAACGTATAAATTGGTATTGCTAACTTCAGCGGGCCGCCATTATATATTCAAGCGCTAGACTATGGAACTTTAGAAACTGAGAAAAAATGCCTTGTCAGCAAGTTTTGTGGATGATATTGATGGAGGGTTCCCGATGAAATAGATATGCCCTACGCGACCATTGCATAATTTTTTATCGTGAACCTCTTGTAACGCAATAGAGTGAAAAAAGCGTGTACAAGTCGGGGCAATTTTTAGAGACGTGGAAGAATAGGGGCTGAAAAGGTACATCTTCTCAATTTGATGCTGTCTTACGATGACTTGGCAGATGGCCAAACAGATATGAACAAGGCATTTCACGCAAAAGCAACCGGAAATTCTGACCCAGCCCCGCATTGTAGAGTTCAACTGCAATGAAAAAAATGACAATGGTGCAAACCTGCGGCTTCCGTGTACCGAAAACGCGAACCGGGCCTGATACCAGCTGCTGCCAAGTATGCAGGTATGGCCACTTATATTTAATGAGTTACCTTCAAAAGAACTATCAAAAATTAACTGCGCAAATTGTTTATCAGTTGCTTTCGAACAGCTCAAGGAAAGAAGGCGGTGATGCAATTATACCAGATTTTAGGAAAAAATCAGTACTGCTGAGGAATTAGTATTTTTAGGATTAGGACAACGACACCAATTTCTCAGCATACGCCCAAGACGTTATTCAGATACTGACGAAAATACTTGAAGCAATAGCCACTGCCAGCCAGCCATAATTCCGGCAATATGTCTATGACGTCACATAATATTGTGTGTACGATTGGCTGCCGCCGACCTGAATCCTCTCCGCGGAACAAAACTATGTGACGGTAGTTGGGCCCCGAGCTTCATTTGATCCATTTTGAGTGCTTACATATTGTGTCACTCTTGCGCATGTTACCTCACTGTAGCACAAAATTTAGAGCTTCTTAGTATTCTCCGTTTTTTCGGTTAAAAAGTGTTTTTCGTACATGCAATTCAGCTAAGCGAGTGTCAAAAGTCTAGTTCTTTCAAACTTCATGCGTACGAACTACTGCGTTTATGTGTACACTGTCATCCTTCTGTGAATTTTAGACCTACGGTTTGTATAATACATAGGAAATGTAGTAACGACTTTGCTTTGTGCTATTTCTCTATTACGATGGTGCTATTATGCTTAAATTTGGGAACATACGTGTTATTATGTAGGCTGTAAATCGGGTGGCTGAGGCCCCTGTCACGCCACGTCCGCCTTTAGTCTCAGCCTTCCCTTGGTTTTGCCAAGAAATAAAAACCAAATACTCAAATAAATATAAAAAAACGCAGTTGTATTTTGTCTTCATGGCCCTTTCAGGCGCCCCACCCCTTTTTCCCGCCCTAGATACTTCCGCTTCCACTGGCGCTCCATAGCGTCATTTTTCAGATCCTACTTTTCGGATGTACAACGCTAACGTAGCGAACCCCTGTTAATGTGTGGTTTAGCGCGCGTAGTGCAGTTACCTTCCTTCCGAGGGCGAGGCGTGCAAATGTATATGGGCGGAGGCTAGAGACGTCTCGACGCATCGCCCTTATCTATGGAACGCAGTTTTCCGTAGCCTCCAAAGCGAGACCGAAGCAGCCACGCAGCCGTCCGGGACGTAAGCTTTGTACCTACGCTAAAGAGCACCTGCGGAGAACCGGTGGAGTTTCCCTGGCTGCTAGCACATGAACACAGCAGTTTCGTAGCCTTATTTTTAAAAAATAGCGTGATGCAATCCGAGAATGTGCAGGGAACTAATACTAAAACCGCCGGCAAGAGCGATTCCTCCAACATAATGAGACAAAAACAAAAAGAATGCACACGGTGTAGGTCATCAGCAGACACCTTCACATCAGTTCCTGTATGGGGTCGCTTCTTCTAATTAGTGCCCCCTACTTAGTCTTATCAGTGACCCACAACACCTTAAACCATTTCATCGAAATTCCTCCTCAGGTGTGTTTTCTCGCCCGTCCGTAGACATTTAGCCAGTATACCATGTAGATGGACGCATCACCGACAGGCCTTGGTACGTGAGAGAACAATCTGCCCCCTTTCATTCTCCTTGCGTCCAGTGTCTGAGACGAATTTAGGACGTCTGGAGCGGAGACGGCCTGTTTGTCCGATGGATCCCGGGACTGAGCTAGCCCTCTCGCGAAACACCCCACTAAATGTTTCCACCACCAGGGACAAACAGTAAATGCACTGTTTTCGACGCCGATCTTGTGTGCCAGCTTTCTCATTGCCAACCTCGGTATTGTCATGACTGCTGCTTCATCTTTTGCTTATGAGAAGATAGTCGGATTAAATACAATGTTTTCTATGTAGTAACTTGTACGCACTTCGCTTCATAGCTGGATGAAATAGACTCGTTCCAGAGTGCCCCGAGCATATTTTTTTTTCAGTTATTGAGTTGTTCGGACAATCGAACCATGACTTCTTCCCAACGTCTTCTGGATTTGGACAATAAGGTAAGTAAATGAAATGGCCTGCTCTCTCGATTGCGAAACACCATGTTAAAGTCATCGCACTATTATTACGTGTATAGCAGCGCGTACATTAGGTTTAGCGTCTGTTCACATTCTAACATCCCTTTTCCTGCTTACTTGACTTTCAACCATGAAACTTCTGTTCCACCCATTATTTCGAGGTTTTACAGAGTACAAAAGCCATATGAAAACAGCGCATGCCGAAGCACTTCAACTGTAGACTGGTCAAGCTCCTTACCGCGATAGAAATGAGTGCGGCCAATAGCCCCGAAAGTGTTATCCTATGTTATTGCTCAGGCAACTCGAGCCATTGTTGTTGGGCTTGTGTGCATTTCTCTAATCACTCGAACTGCTCTGCACGTATATCCTGCGATCAAACGTTGCTCTAAACGTTTTGGACTTGCTCATGGCTGATGAAGATAAAGTATTCTGATAGTATCTTTGAAAGGATCTGAACTGATGGATATACCCCCCCTCCCCCTAGAAATTTTAACTGAGACGTCGCCATGCATGATATGCTTTCGAGTTTTCTCTCCACGCACAGCCCGTGCAATTAGTGAAGAACAATGGGCTATAACCCCTCTGATTGTTCAGTGTGCATTAGGAACTTTTCATCTCACTATTATGTACTATTCATCGCCGTAATAAAGAATTTAACAACTCTTTATGCCTTAAAACTCTATTGGAAATTGTAGCTGTAGCCCTTCCTGTCAATCCCAGTAGCTTTATAGAAAAACTAATACGCACTTCTGTTCAGTCACAATAACTGCAATTGGCTCGAATGGGTTAGCAATGATTTGACATTTTTTGGGACTTTTTCAGAATTTTGAGTCTAAGAGCACAACTAATTCTTGTTATACCCTTAAAAGAGTGCCCTTTTTTTCAGACTAGTAATATAGCTCAAACAATGCATGTCCCGTTAAGTTTATGCGACAATCAATTTGTTGGTGTTAGCTTCTTTAGTAAGCGGCATCATTTTTAATCATCAAAGCAACTGTCGGCTTCAATTTTAATCATCAAAGCAACTGTCAGGTTGTCCGCATATGAACGACAATTCTGGATTCTTTTGGTGTGCCTTAGGGGCACTACACCTCGCACTTGGTTGATATTCAGACTATATCTCCCGCAAGTCCAGCATAGCCATCAATTTAACACTACCACGAAGCCGCGTATTGCCCGAACAGGCTTGATAAAACAGCAAATTCAATAAAAAGTTTACCGCGTGGATTACAATAAATGCAGAAGCGCATTGCTTATTTCTACCTTCCAGCAAATCGGATAAGGAACATGAAGCGTGTTACATTGGTTTGATGATAAGCTTGTCCTGATTATTTATTTCATTTTGCTTGGTTACAATTACTACCCGCAAGAAACATTGTATTTATATACAATTAACAATCAATTTCGTCGATAATTACTTCCGCGGCTGGGGAAATTTTCAGCCCCAAGTGGTACTGAAGGTATTTAAACAAACTTCAAGGTATTTAAACTTTAACCATAAGAACTTATTTCCCACTACAGACATTTTACGCCACCAGAAACGCCACTTGCTAACAGAACAAAACTACCCGTACAAAGTTTACGACTGTTTCGTTTTGGTGTAGTTAATTCACGAGCGAAGCGTGACTGCCACACTTCAAAAACACTGGTTTGAGAAAAAGCAGAAAGAAACTCACGTGTTGTGACACACTCTTCAAGAACGGAAAGGATCTCGACGTAAGCCACACTAAAGCCGCTAGTGCTACACACGGGGAAAGTATTACCATCATCATGGAAACACGGAAGAAGTTCAGGCATGTTCTTGGTAGCACGACGGTTAATGCTATCATAAATCTGTTCTTCTGCAAACAAAAAGTAATAACTTTATTAACAAGGATATAATTGCGTAGATAAAATTTTCTTTGCAGGCACGGGACATAATGTTGAAGCTAGGGAAAAACTAAACATGCTAAACAAATCATACGGAGAAATTTTTCAAAATCAACGCCTACAATGAACCCTCCCGTACCATTTCTGATTCAAACTTCAACCAGTCATTCTGAATCTTCGGAGGCACTGTGTGCCCAGTGCAGCCGCAGGAATTATAGGCAATGCTGTGCAAGCAATCTTAATCAAACTAAAAACGCGACATGAAATATTTTCTATATTTTGGATCGTTCCGAAGCGTTTTCTTAAGGCACTCGTCTTTTTCCAAATAATAATTTCCCCGCGCCGTTACGCGGGGGAAAAACCACTGCCTCATAACCCTTTATAAAAAAACGAGCGGGGCTAGTTGGTAACACTTGTTTACAAACCAGGGGAATTACAGATGTACATATTACATGGCTTACGCTTAACATGTACAGGGTAAAATAGTTGCCAGTAAATCAAATAAGATGTAACCGCAAAGTTTGTTGAACAGCCTACTTTTAGACAAGACGGTTAGTGTCTGGGTCCTCTTAGAAAAAGTAGTAAAAAAGCTGCAATAATTATACCTATTACCCTCAGACACGAACATCTTGTGTATAAATTGAGGTAGTTTTGTGGAAGACGGGGAAATGGGCTTCGGCAAAACACTTTAAATTACTTGAGGGTACTGTACCTGTGCCCAAAGGCTGACAGCATTTAAATCCACCTTCCTATGCCAACTGACACCAAGGAACCTAGGGAGTATTAGGAACCTTAAGAGAAGGCCGAAATATAGCTAACGGAAGCATGCGGATGGAGAGGCCGAGGGAGTCACGCCAGTGGGAGTGAGGGGATTTCAGGACAAAGAAGGCAGGAGTAGGAATAAATAATATGGTGGTACGAGAATAATGGGGATATAGAGGGAACGAGGTTGAGGAGTGAAATGGTAATCAGTTATGGGAGGGATGACTAAAAAGTAATGGGAAGGGTAAAATGGACGTAAGAGGGCAGGCTGGCTGGTGCAGCAGGAATTGAGCTGGGAACACGGACTCGAGGGTTGAAGAGGAGGAATATTGACGGATGCGTCGAGAAAGTGTAACTTTGAGATAGATAATTCAAGATTGGCAACTTAAGTTGAAACAGCGTACGGACGGTAAGGTCAGGAGAGCGCTTCGTTTTGTGTTCCCTTGTGGGAAAGGAGGGAAATGACTCAGCGCTTGAGAAAAAAGGAGAATAGCTATGGGGAGGCTCTGGGAGGAGAGGGCGCTGGGGAAGTTCAAGAACCCGATATTAAAATATGCAGTGCGGCATAGTTGAATGCTACCGACTCAGGTGTTATCGGATATGTAAAGCATTTAGGTGTATATATTATTCACCTAAATTATACAAACAACTAAGATACAAAGCAGATATTAAGGAAGAAAGGAAGGAAGGAAGGAAACTTAATAAGAAAGGATGGCCCGAAGCCGCTGGGGAATGGGGAGGGCAGGAAGGACGCTAGTAATGTCCAGCCATCGAGGCCGCACAGACGAAGCTCCAGAGTGCGGTCAAGGTGTCCTTGACGCGCCAAGAGGGCCGAATTCACTCTTCGTATGAGTGAACCCACGCCGGTCGGTATTGGGCGCGAAGCACGGCAAGTGCGTGACGCGAGTGTGACGGGGCAGGCCAGTAATAGCCCTAAGCGCTTCCCGCTAGAAGACCTCTAGCTGGTGAAGTTGGTACTTCATTAGATCGTTTCACATGGCGCCGTAGACCGCTCTAGATACCAGTACTGTCTGCACTAGGCGTGGAGCGATATCTTGCGAAGCACCGCAGAAAGTGCCAGAGATGCGACGTATTATGTGCAGGAGATGTCGCCACAATGGTTTGAGCTGTCTCAGCCACTCTTCAGCTCCCCCGTTTTCATCAAACGGAACACCCAGTATGCGGATCCAACCATCTGGAGCTGGCTGGAGGGGTTGCCCTGCGATAGTTAAATGAATACGCTCACGATTAGTGGCTTTGACGCGCACAACTAAGTATTTTGTTTTTGTCGCGTACACCTCCATGCCAGTGGGTATCAGAAGGGCCGTTAATGTGTCCAAACCATGTTGCAAGCGCTGTACGGCGGCCTCAGTCGTAGGGTGATCGTTGGCCTCCGTCCAGATGGTCACGTCGTCAGCGTAAGCCGTGATATGAACGACTGTGACGGCAGCAAAGCCCTTGACCAGCTTTGCCATTACGATATTGAATAATATCGGGGACATTATGGCGCCTTGTGGTACCCCGCAGGTGTTCTTGAAACGTTGGGAAATCACACATCCCTTGACCAGCTTTGCCATTACGATATTGAATAATATCGGGGACATTATGGCGCCTTGTGGTACCCCGCAGGTGTTCTTGAAACGTTGGGAAATCACACATCCCGAGCGTATTTCAAATTCCCTGTCTGCCAGGAAGGCTCGCACGAAATTCCTCATTCTTTTACCCGGGTAACCTTCGCAAAGGGGTTGTAGTACCACGTAGTGGGAGACGGTGTCGAAAGCCTTGCGAAGGTCTACAGCCACCAAGATGTGCGGTTCATGATGTCGTGTACGCCGGAGTACCCGCCGAAGGAGGTGCATGCTGCCGTGCGTTGCGAGATTGGTTCTGAATCCAGTCTGCGCGGGGTTTAAAAAGAAAGCCTCTTCTTCCAAGTAGTGAATAAGTCGGGTAGCAGCCCTTCGTTCGGGTTTTTTGCACAATGTCTACGTCAGGGAGATGGGACGTAGATTAGATATCGTGGATGGATCTTTCCCAGCCTTGGGAATGGGTGTGACGACTGCGTGCTTGAAAGATTCTGGCAGGTGTCCAGAGGCCCAAATGGAATTCAACAGTTTCAGTATGTCGCATCTAGTTTGTTCAACTACATTCCGCAGCATTGACCAAGTCACGCCATCTTTTCCGGGTACACTGCGCACATTTACTTGCTCCAGGGCAGTTATAAGTTCAGTAATAGTGAAGGGTACTTCAAGGGGGTCGTTTTCGTTAGTGTCACTAAATACGGTTTTAGAGTATCGGCACTCTTTTCTCCCATTGTTCCGTGCCGCCGCCAAGATGATTGGTCAGTTCGCGCCACGTGACATTTGTTTACACTGCGACGGTTCATGGGCGCTGCCATTTTGTTGCTTGTGCGTTTTCAGTCGGTCAACTGTGGTAGTCCTAGCTGTTTGCCCTGTGGCTGCGCGCGACCGACGTTCCGAACGTGAACCAAACCGACCAAACCATCCCGCGCTTGGCACGCTTCGCAGCATTTTAGCTGCAGAAGTGTGTCCGGAGATGCCGTTTTGCTGCGTACTCGGCTGTTACAACTCCCAGGAAGATGGAAAACGCTTCATGCGCTTCCCGCTGGGGAAAAAGGACGGCGAGCGGCTACGCGTGTGGCTGCAACTCGTCAGCCGCAATGAATTCGTGCCCACCCCGTACTCCAGGATTTGTGAGGTGAGATTGTTTGAAGTGAATTCGCGATAGTTAATAAAAGCTGGCGCCTCGTAGGCGTTGTGAGAATTCCGTGCAGAGCGCTTCGCAGCTAATGAGCTCGCGAGACCGGCCGCCGCCGCCGCGAACGTCCGACCGCGGTCTTCGGGCCGCGATATGCGTCGTGAAATTGCTGTACTCGTTCGCTCGCCAACGCGGCCCGACAACGTACGCGTCGGCCGGGTGCTGGCGGAGTTGTGCTGGAATAAAAGTAGGCAAGAGATGTGGACGCAGGAGGTGTAGTTAAACAGATGAGAATTTACAAAGTGCAGGGGGGAGAAAATAGTATGCAAGGGAAGGAAACGGTGAGAGAGTTTGGGCCGCGCGCCAGCGAGCGAGTACGGCAATTTCACAATCCGGCACGCATATGACGACGCCTGTCTTAGAGTTCATAGAGGCATAGAATTCACATACGTGGAAATTGAAGGTGAAATGCGCGCATGTGGCCTCGCAGGGAATTAACATAGTCTCAGGGTACGGGGGGGTTCACAACGCCTACGAGGCGCCTGCCAAAATAAATACCGCCATCCGTTTAAGTTATTTCGTCCCCGCCCCGGACGTTTGCATGTCGTGGGACGTTCCATCCCGTTGGGCGACTGCCATTACGAGAATCCGAAATGGTTGGATAAATTTTAATTCGGCAGTTTAGCGTTCACGGAGGGGTCACGGGAATTAGTGCGGAACTTTCCAGAAGATTTTGGAAGTTTTGGTTTGATGTACACCGCGAACTGTCACGAGTGAAAGCGCTTAAACTTTACAAATCGCGCGTTGTTTCGCCATGTTCTTTCGTCCTCATTCGTTTTTTAATGTTTAGGCGCTCTCCCACTCATTTATGCGGCACCAAGTAGGCCCCACAGATGTGTTATTAATGTCACAAACGCCTTCACCCCATTCTGTTGCCAATTCTGGTATAAAGCTTGGCCTGTTCACTTTAGATAAATTCTACGAGGTTGTGCATTCTGTAGTATAACACGAAACTCTCAGAAAAAATAAGAACAAAACAAAAGCATTCTGTGTGCACTAAGTTATGCGTACACTAAAATTTTCAAAATATTTTCGCAGCCTACATTTATAATGCCACTGAGCGTTAGCATTCTGGCATGTTCTAAAATGCCTTGATCACTAATTGCGGGTATACTGCTTGCGATCTGTTCTGTGGCTTGTAAACTCGGAATTTACGACATGATGCTGCCGAATAAGGCCGTTAGACGTATTGTGGGGCGCAATTTAGCAGTTTCAATTTCATGTGAAGTTGACAGAGAGACGTTCAAGCGAGAAAGCATTCACACAATGTTCTGCATTTGATAAAACTTTTCTTGTTTGCTTATTGTATTGAATTGTTTGTTAGGACCACTTTGAAGACAGCCAATTTGAAACGGGCAGGGCTGATGGCCGAAAGCTCCTCAAGTGGAATGCTGTGCCAACGATCGAAGCCTCCAACAACCAGCAGAAACGGGCTAAGGGGAAGGTTCCGAGGAGGCCAGGCAGTGAACAAGCCCACGGTATGTCACTTAGCTGATGCACTGCTGAGCATTGTACCATGCATTATCTCGATGACATGTATGGTTTTTATTTTTTTGGCATCTCAGACACACTGGATGCCGCCGATGCACCTGCTGCCTCTGTTGCCGTTCGCCCATTCCCAGGTGAAGCACATGGAGTATGGCCTCCTCCATTGGATGGCGAAGCTCAGCCAATTGAGACAGGTAAGCATATGTGTGTGTGGAAGTGAACATAGCTTCATAAGATGTAGGTATGTGTGGGCCAGTTTCAAGTTCACCACACACACAAATAAGGAACGGAGCAGGAGACATGGCATTGTCTCGCAGGCTGTACTCTGTTCATATATGTAATTTTTGTCCAGTGAACAGGAAGTATGAATTGCCCACAAATTTTTTTCTGGAGGGTGCACACGGCGGCACTACCTGCGCAATGGCGCCAACTCCATTTGTACGGTTGGGCAGGCACGTACAGCGCCATGGATAACGCGGCTTGCTTCATGCTATCTCAGCATCATCCCTGTGCGGGGAGTTTCTTATGTCTTGCGTTGCTTCAAACCGCTGCGGCTTGAGTTAGGAAAACGTCTCCACCCAAGGCTGCGACGATATTTTATGTGGCTCTGGCGTGTGAGATGAGGCGGTGGTTTTACATGCCACCTAGGCCTGCTGTGCGCTTCTTGAGGAGTATAAGAGACGGTGATGTGCTCTGGTGACAGTGTTCTCAGGCCGTTGAATGCATGACCGTCCTTCACCTGAGCTCCCAATGAAGCTAAGCGAATTTTGCAAGCAGTATGGGTGGAAGCAGTCACGAGGTATGTACAGGATGAAATTAGGCAGTGGCAACGACAAAGATTCAACCGAAGATTTTAATTGTTTCATTTTTTTATGTAGACGAAGCAGAAATTATAAGCAGAACAAGAGCACAATACACGCTTTGACTGCTTCAAAAACAGCCCAGAGACAATTGACAAATCATAGCGCCCTAGTTTGTCACTCCATACACCTTCGTCTCTGCGCTGTTTTTGAAATATTCAAATTGTGGTGCCGAACAAGCTTTAGTATGTTATCACGGTACACGTTTGATCATTAGACATCAGTTGAAGGTGTACCTTGCACGTGGCATTCCATGTACGTGTGTTCACCTCAAAACAACCAAACTAGTCCAGGTTAAGGCTGGGCACCTAGCCGTGCTCGTCTTGTCCGTAAGTATGCCAGCTAGCGTAATTAGTGGAAATTTCAAGCACTCTGTTAAAGGTTCAAGCATGTGATGAGGTCTGAGGTAAAAGCTTCAATGCTGCATCGTCCCAACCTGAAATGAAACAGGTGCCACTGATTCATTACTAATTAGCCCCATCATCGGTAACTTCTTTGCTAATTTTTCGCATGAAGTCAGACCATCTTCAAGCACTGCCCAAGCCTTTGCTTTAAAAGAAAAGAAGATAAACTTTTGTTGTGCGGCTTACTTCAGGTCTGCAGTTGTAGGAAGCATGAACAGTGCATTTTGAAATTATGAAGCGACAACAATTATTCTGGCTTCACGGTACGCTGTTCGACGGTGTCGATGCGTCCGCTATCCATAAAGATGACGGGTAAACACGGTGGCACCTCCTCCCGACGTCACAGCCTTTAGTTGGTGTAGCTGCCACAGACCGCGCATGATAGTTTTTCTTCTTTCCCGCTTTGTAAAATAATTCGACTTATCAACCGGATAAACGATCAAAAGTGTGGTAATTTGAGCCAGTCTACGCAGTGCAAGCAAAACCGGGGGCTTGACAAATTCACATCAGTGTCCCTTAAGGAAGCACACTGGTCCCAAGAACTTTTTGATCTTCTTAGCTGCACTGTACACGCTGGCATGTACCTCGACAATTTCATATCACTGCAGTACCACTCGTGGGGAATTATGGGAAAATAATTATTTCTTTGTTATAAGGGGCCTCTATGGCTTTTATAAGTACATGGTACTGTTTCAAGTGCGGAATTTTTGGAGGAAAGACTTAGCAAATCAAGAGAAAAGTGATACCTAAAAAATGCTTTTCTGGGCAATTTTTTGGTCCCAAAAACCCATGTGCCCCCTTAAAGGGCTACTGAAGTGCTTTTAAAACCGGGCAAAGCTCTACTTTTTACAATTATTACATTGGTCAGTTTATGCCTGTAAAGTTTTTTTCGTCATTTTTAGCTTGGGGACAGCGGTATTCGTCGTTTAGTTGACCCACCGCTCCCTGCCGCATCGCCGGAAGAGCGAGAAACAGCGGCAGCGACCGGAAGTAGCGTCATATTCGGAAGACGGCCAGCGACGTGCGCCGCCGCTTCGCTGTGTCCCAGTTTTCTGGGCGAAGTTCCAAATTAAGCAGGCGTGTAACCTGCACTTTATTAATCATCATTGTCTAGAGTTGCTTCTGCGTCGATTTTTAACCGTAATGCTACTGCGTGATTCCCTAAAGCGGCTCCTAGATACCATGGAGATTTCCTACCCGAGCGCCCGTGGCTACTACATTGCCT
This sequence comes from Haemaphysalis longicornis, assembly GCA_013339765.2. Classification (NCBI taxonomy): domain Eukaryota; kingdom Metazoa; phylum Arthropoda; class Arachnida; order Ixodida; family Ixodidae; genus Haemaphysalis; species Haemaphysalis longicornis. The sequence continues at coordinate 86,737,956 of CM023452.1, forward strand.
TCACGAGTAGTCGCGGGGCAGGCCGTGTCGTCGGGTGCTCTGTGCTTTGTACGCGAAGCGACGGGCTCAAACAAATACGGAGGTACCCCAAGTTCCTGATCCATTATTATAAGGGAATTAGGAAATTTGTGGGACCACAGCGCTCTAGGCTTTTGTTTTCCCGATCAACGTTGTTGGCTGTGACGACAGCTTAGCTGAATAAGATTTTAAGAAGAAATCAAGCAAGCTGAAAGCATGAAGCGTTTTATGCGCGCGGAAGCGCTCCGCACACTTGCCGGTCGTGCATGCCTGTACGGGGCACAAAACGGCTAGCACCACACATGCCGCGGCAGGGACCGCCCTTCGCTGCCGTCCAGAATCAAGGCCGGCGCGAAAAGCAAGGTAAACGTGCAAGAGAGGATGATAGTGTGGTGAAAAATTGTGCTACGGATTGTCATCCAAGGTGATTTCAAAAGAGGTGATCGAACGCAAGAATGAGCACAGCAACGATCGCTAGAATGACTATCAACGTAGGGATAGTGTGTTAGTGTTTGAGCTGGGGGATTTTAGTGCAGTTTAAGCTAAACCATTTTCAAATATGTTCTGTGCATCTCGCAGGTGTCAGTCAAGCACATCAAAAAGCTGGCGGATATTGATGCCGAACGCGACCTCAAGTTGGCCCCCCACCTCAAGCCGGCCTACCTGGACCAGGACCATTTTGCCAAAATGAACGTGGCATCTGCGGTTGCTGTCCTCAACCATAGTGTTGGCGCTGCTATACGCGTACTAGTGAGTCTTGGGCGGATGGAGGAGGAGGCCCTAACCACAGCGTGGTTTGTTGAGCGGGTGTACCGGTGGTTCACCCTGATGACGTCGCGGTACATCGGCACCGCTATGAGCATGTTTAAGCCGGACGCTCATGATGAGGCAGTGGCGTTCCTCAGGGAGTTTATGGAGATTTTTGCTCATGTCTCCATAAAGAGCAACCGAAGGGACCAGTTCAAGCCCGTACAAGCAGGTGTACTCATTAGTACAACAAGTGCTCTCCAAATTCAGCACCAGCTTCTGAGTGTGCACAAGTTTAAGTTCGTGCTGCTGTGCAGGCTGACGCAGGATGCCTTGGAGAATCTGTTCTCCTGCATTCGGTCGAGGCACCCGGTGCCGAGGGCACTCGAGTTCAAGCTGATGCTCCGCCTCATAATGTTGAGCCAGTTTTTTAAACCGAGTCGCAAGGGCAGCTACGACATAGATGATTCTGTGGACCTCCTCGAGTTTGTCGAGATGAAGAAGGCAGCTCAGAAGAACAGTGTGGAGGCAGCAGAAGTTGAGCTCCTAACTGACAGCCTTCTTGACGATGATGCTCCCCCACTTGATGACGTACAAATGGAGTCTCTTGTCTATGTGGCGGGGTACAGTAACGCATAGTGTCAGCAAGAAATTCAAGCTTTGTGACACATGCAGAGAGTGTCTCCAGGCAGAGCCCGTGGAGCAGAATGAGCAGCTTTTGAAGCTGAAGTCTTACCGCTCACTGTCACAACCCAACCCTCTCACACGTCCATCAGGTCATGTCGTGAGCTTGCTGCAGCATGCGGATAGTGTTTTCCGTGCACACGAACATGACGCTCTAACAGTTTCTCTCGCCTCACTCACAAATGCTGCCTTGGACAAATGCCAACTCGCGAACAGCTTTCCGCATTGCCACGACTTGCAGAAGCGCCTAACACAGGCTTTCCTCATGCTTCGGTTGCGGATCACCCTACGAAAGCTACAGCAAGGCAAAGACTGCAAAGGCAAAATGTGGATCGAAAAGTGTTGGAATGAGGGCAGCTGTCTCTCAGATTCGTTAGTGTGTTAACTGGCAGCAGTTTGGAGAACAAAAGGCAAACTTAAGGCACCGATGTACAGTTTAGGATGATTGATTGATTGTGTGATTTTACGCATCGAAGCTGCACCCGGGCTATGGCACCGTAGTGAGGGCTCCGGATTAATTTTGACCACCTGGGGTAAACTTCAACGTGTGCCAAAATCTCGAACACACGGATATTTTCGCTTTTCGCCGCAGCCAGGAATCAAACCCAAATCCTTGGGATCAGCAACGCAACGCCTTAGCCACTCAGCCACCGCGGCAAGTCAGTTCAGGATGAATTTAGGAAACCTCACGATCTTCAGTGTGCATTGGGATCTCATACACTTAGGAGCTTATGCTTGTCACCCCCTTCGGAAAGACAGCTGCTGTGGCCGGAGTATTGAACCTGCTATGTCGTGCTCAGCTGCACAATGTCTTAGCTCCCCCGGCTCAGTGCCATGAGTTGAAGGAAGAGGAATGCAACGAGCAGTGTGCCCGGGAAATGGACAGGGTTCATGTGATGGGGAGAGTGAGAAGTGCAGCAAAGACAAGTGCCGCAAGAAGACAGCTCGAGAGTGGCGATGTGTGATGAGGAGAGTGACAACTGCGACGAAGACCAGTGCAATGAGTGGCGTATGGGCTTGAGAGTGACCACGCGTGGACAAGGTGTGTGGTGGGGAGTGACAAGCGTGACGAAAAAGAGTGCAAACAAGTAGTATGGGCTTGGGAGTGACCATGCGTGTGGACCAGATGTGTGGTGGTGAGCAACAAACATGACGAAAAGGAGTGCAAACAGAGAGCATGGGCTCGGGAGCGACCATCTGTGTGATGAAAAGGATTAGTGCGATGGCATGAGTGAGTGATTGCTTGTTAATGTCGACAGGGAAGGTATCTTTGCGATAAGCAAACAAAGCTCTCGCACAGCACAGGGTTTGAAGCCGTTTCATCACACTGCCTATACAAGTCACTGTTATTGTTGCATGCATAATCTGATCTTGGTTCTTGACGTTAGGGACTCAGAGGCTCCTCTCAATGTTGAACTTTTCCATCACTTCTTTTCGCGATTCTCCTACTTTCAGCGCCTTCAATACTTTTACCTTCGCTGCCAAGTCCTCATTCGTACTTCGTCATTTTGGCTGGTGTGGGAGAAGCCATTGCAATGCCGCTTGCGCGCATGTGACGCGCACAAACACAGTGTGAAGATTGACTGGACAGTGTTCGACACAAGGGCAAAAAAAGAGACAACTCCTTGGTTGTCTGCATTGTTCGCTAGATTGATGGCCACAGGTGGGCATTCTGCCTTTCACTTGGTTGTATAGCAATGCCGTGCGGTGTTTTTTTTTTGTTTGTTTGTTCTTTTGAGATGCACACAAGCTCGTTCGTTTCCCATTCCAATCTCGAAGTTTTTTAGGTGCGCCTTTGATTTCTGCTGCGAATCCGAATTAGCTGAAGCGTGAAGAATTGACTTTTCTGCTTATTAAAGTTGCGTAAATACAGTGAGAGTGGTTGAAACACGGCCAGACTACAATTTGCGCTAGTAATCCTGCAATGTTTACAAATTGCTTCAGTGTCTCTTTAATGTTCACATGTTTGTTGCTCGAATACAGGGGCTGGAAAAGCCCATTCTACTGCTGCGAAATGGCTGGGGCCAATTTCCTCATGGAAATGATGTAGTTGTGTAGTGCCGCAATTCGAAATCGATTGCCAACTTCATTTCTTCTAGCACTTCCGTACATGTACCTGTGTGACGTATATTCACTTCACAATAATCACTTTTCAAACAGTGCAGAAACTCTGTTTTTGTCAAATTTTTTAAGTTACAATAATTACGTTCTTGGAAAGGTTTGTTTTTATAGTTCAGTAGCAATGTGACTTCACTGTGAAGTAATGTGATTTCATCCTCGGGGTAATAGTTTTCAAGTGTGACATAATCAGCTTTGCACATAGATGCACATACAAAATTCTTCCTTGTGTTACTTTGGCCAAGTACTGATATGCTACCAAATGCATAGTCACTGTGTACAGAATATTTGTTGGATAAATGCGTTGTGTGTGTGTGTGTGCAAGTCATGGGGTCTTTGCATTCTACTTTTTGTACCAGTTTTGTGTTCAGTTATGCAATAAAACAGCAGAGTTTTCCTGTTTATATGGCAATCACTTTGCTTTCTTTCAGGGGAAAGTGTGGTTTTTTCTGCTGCTATGATAGTTTTTGTGATCTCGAGGCATTCTTCTTTTCATTGCGATAGTATGCCGTTTGGCATAAGTCGTCCTCGGAATCGGCCTCATTGTCCTCGGAAAGGCTTGCTAGAGTTCATAATGAATTTTTCCAGATTTTTTTGAACTGCGATTGGTTGTGTTCTTTTTTTGAGGCCGTTGTCTTCAATAAATATTTATTTTACATTCAGTTGTTCTTTTTTGCCCGCTCTGCTTTCATATGCTCATCGTTGATATCCTTCTGATAGTATTTTGATTTTCAGCAGTGAAAGAATACTCCCAGAATATGTGAGGCATTTCTGCACTCCATTAACTGGAGCTAAAAATGACCTGGGCGTTAGTGCTGAACGGGCTGAAGTGTTAAAAACTTTTCGAGCCAAATGAGAGTTCAAGCATCGTTCTGCATCACCTAGCTAGTAACGTCCATTATCAGAAAAAGAGGTGGCTGCATTACTGAATTTTTCTTAGCCGCTAAATGATAGCCGCTCACTAAAGTTCACTGAATTCAGTGCGTACAAAAACCAGCACTTATATGGGGGTTTTGTGATCAGGTAGGGTTTACTGGTGAGTTTTATTTCCTGAAAGCATCCATTTTGGCACTTGATGACTGAGTTGCATTTTCTTTGTAAAGGAAACTTGACAAATGAAACATGTTCAAGTCCTTTGAATTCAATTCATCGAAATTTAGCCGCTAGTGGTGTCACAAACTTTATATAGTGGTACTAGCTAGTGACACTAGTACAACCAGGAATGCATTTACCATGTTTAACAGGCCCTCAGAATAAATGCATACACAGACTGCAGCTAGTTAAGATACCATGCGAATCGCCATCCTGTTCCAGAAGGAAAGAGGAGGCTGTGAGGGGATAAGAGAAGAATCTTAGGTATGTCCTCTAAGTTGCAGACTAGAAAAACGTTACCAAGCTATACTAAATTATGTTTATGAGTTTCTGATATTGCTAACCGAAATTTAACCTGCGCTTGTCGCAAACAGCGCGCATTGCTGGGTAAAAGCCAGCGTTACTGCATAAGGTTATTTAGTGACTAGCAAGAGTAGGGATTGTGCCCGGAATACATACCTGCTGATGCAATTCGCAGTTTCCCCCGAAAAAAAAAAATCCAAAGCATGGGGCGGGTTCAGCTCGTCTTTTGTGTTCTTGATAATTTTAATGCCTGCTTCTTGAAAGTGATTTCCAAGGTGACTGGCAGAATCAGCGGAAAACTTGCTTTTCGGAAATCAACCGGAAAATTAGCTACATGCGCACAAACTGACGCTGCAAATCGAATGGTGACGTACACGGGCTAAGTTGCTAATATTTGGGCTTGCGGATCGTTATCGCTCGCCTCCAAGTTAAACGGTCGTTTAGGTGGATCACTCGTCATTGCACCGAGCGTTATTTTATCTTAGGCGCGGTTGCCTTTGCCGAAATAACCGTTTTTCGCTAATTCGCAGCGCCCGTATGCGACATTTCTGCCGCAAAAGTTCGGAGAAACCGGGCAGAAAAAGGGTTACTGTGAGCTACTACAAATGCTTGCGCGGTGTTGGCACTCTGTTACTATAAATTATTTGCAGTGCACTTGAAAGATTCTGCACAGGCGAAAAGCGAAAGCGACCGTGCGTTCTAGATTTCGGCGCACGTCAAAGATCCCCCAGGCTTTCAAGGTTAATCTGGAGCCCTACACTACGACGCGCCTCTTCGCCTGTGTAGCGTCGGCGTGTTAAATGAAAAGATTGTGCGTATGAAGTATTATTTTGAGACCATTAGCTAGTAGCTTCTGACTTCGAGGCACCACCGCCGGCTGCACGGCCCCGCCAGCCCCGCCATGTTGTTTACAAGCGACCCGGTCAAAGTTAGCGGCGAGAAGGTAGAAGAGACAATCTGGCAACACTGATAAGCACCAAAATGGCCACCGCTGCTCACTTGCGTACCTCAGTGACGGTACTCTAAAACCTTATTTAGTGACTCTAGTTTTCGTCTACCGGTTCCGAGAAGTAAATGTTCTGGGGTGCCGTAGAGGATGGCTGCTGTAAGAACGTCCTTGCGTCTTCTCGTTCGAAAGCCTCATGAGTGGCTCCGGTGCGCAGAAGCACAGCCGGGACTCTAGCCTGAGAGCTCGTGCCACCAGTGATGTCACGGAACGTTCCCCACAGCTTCCGAGCTCCGGTTCGGGGAGAAAACGAAGCGCAATGCTCCTCCCAGCGGTTCCTCGCAAGTTTCCTCGTGTGACGCCGAATGTGGGCATTGTGTTGGCGGATTCGCACGAGATCTGAATAAGTGCGGCCTCCAGCACAGTAGCGCTCTTGTAGAGTGTCTCAAATCCGCCACAATAAAATGAGGTGGCGGTCTGGAGCTGGTGTGTCAGGCTCTGTCTGTAAAGTTTCAGCAGCTCCTCTAGCTGCCTCAACAATGCGGCTAACCAGGGCATGCGTAGGAATATCGTCTGGCTGGTGGAATAGCTGGAATGGTGTTTCGGATAGAAGTACCCGGAAACGTTGCCAATCTGTAAACCTGAGTTGCTTCGTAGGCTGTGTGGAACGAGTAGAACTGCTGAGCTAAATCCATAGAGGGTAGTGGTCACTATCCCATGGAGAGGTTTCGCGCCACCAAATGGCTACCGCATTAGTAGTGGCCCACGTCAAATCGGGAATTGTGTCTCATTGACGGGGTCCTGAGCCTAGACGGGTTGCCACTGTTAAAGGAGCCATGAAGAGAAAATACAACTTTGTGTAATTTGAAAGAACTAGGATTGAGTATCTCACTCAGCTCCATTGCAGCCACAAAAGATGTTTTTTAACGAAAAAAAAAGCAAGAACTACTTAAAAACGTTCAAATTTTGCGCCACAGTGACGTGTTATGAGCAAGAATGACGTCATGCGGGCCAACAATAAAACATAATTTTCAGTGCGTTAACTGCACGTTAGCCTTCAAATGATGCGGTCAAATGGAACTAGAGGCCCCATTACAGACGTCCAGTCATGTGTCGTAGCGACAGGTCAGTTAGGCTGCCGCCAATCGCCCAAACAAGGTTCCGTGACGTCATGAAAAAGTTGTGGGAAATTGGCTAGGGAGTCGCGACTGCTTCACACGTTTTCGTTAATATCTCCGTTATTTGTTGGAAGATTGCGATGATATTGGTATCATTGTTATCGGGACTAAGCAGTCTTTCTAATAAACTCAACTTGTATTTTGTCTTCATGGCTCCTTTAAATTATTTTCCAGTACCAGGTCGCCATCCTCGGCCGCCTTTTCCAGACTGCGACCCCGAACAGATAAGCAGCGGTAGCCCCACGTTGGGCTTAACGCATTAAAATCACCTCCAAACACTGCCGTGTCATTAGGGTAGAGGCTACGGAGGCGTCGAATCCATTCAAAATCTGCACCTCTAACAGCAGGTCGAACGTAAGCTGACGCCACTAACAGCTTTTGACGGCCCAGGGAAATCCTTACTGCCACCACCTCCTGTACATCGCTACCAAATTCCATTGTGGGCACTTGGCAGTGGGGAACACCTTGCCTGGCATAATGTAGGGTGCCTGAATGTTCCTCCTCGCCCGCCGCTCCGTGAAGGGTGGAGACATTCTTTGCAGGGTCCCTCGCCGCCTCGACCGGTTTTCAGAGCCACCGACCGCCATTACGAGCCCCGCTCCTGCGGCGGAACCGCCGCGGCCGACGTGCTGTAGCTGTCTGGCTGCGATTAGCGGCTCAAAATGCCTGGTTGCTGCGTGCCTCTGTGCACAAACCACTGCAGGAATGGCTGGCGCATGTTTAAGTTTCCAACAGAGCCAAAAAGGAGACTGCAGTGGACCGTAAACGTAAGACGCGACAAGTGGACGCCTACGAAGGCGTCGTGCGTGTGCAGTGTGAGTATTGCGAGCCTCATTTCGCTCTATTTTACTTCGTTCGCATGCATGTAGTGACAACTATTGCATTGTAGTAACACGTGTTGCACGTTTGCGTTGTACAACAATGAACGAGGCTGGGAATGTCTCTGTTTGCCCCGGAACAGTAAACGCATTAGTATGTGATATGAGCGAGAGAGCCATGTGCTTGCATTATGGGGCTACAGAAAGCCATCATTGTGCTTGCGCCATAGCTGAATATTTTAGAATTGAGCTAGGCATGAAAAGAATCATACGTTGAGGTTCGCTTTACGTCTATGTTATAGGCTTCACGCATTTTTTTTTTTTTTTTTGTTCTGACATTTCCCACAGGCTCACTTCGAGGAGAATTGTTTCGAACAGAATCGTGCAGACGGCTGGAAGAAGTTAAAGCCAAACGCTGTGCCGACAGTGTTTCCGTTCAGAGGTAAGTCGTTGTAATATTTGGCATTATAATTACGCAGGTAAACTTGCTGTCCTCAATTCTTATATTTTGTTTTATTTCATTCACACTAAGGCGCTGGCACTTTCGGTCACCATTCTGTAAAGTATTTCCTACTGCGCACACACTGAAATCAATACAAATATAAAAAGTTCCAAACAGTAAAAACTGTCTGGTAGAGCTCGTTAATAACACAATGAATGACAAAAATTTAGCAAGCACTCAAAGTGGTTTTTTGAACATTAAACAGTGATTACACCATCACAAACATTTAACAATAGCTATCAAAGAAAATTTATTAAATGCATATGAAAAAATACTCAGCAGCAGTGATACAAAGGAAAACGGGATTAAGGAGTTAGTGCAATATTTCGTGTTAAATTCGGGCATATTTTAAATATTTAGTTCATGAAGTGAATGAACCGTGGAATTTGACTTCGTTTCACCGGGCATAGAGCTCCACGCTGGCACACCAAGTTATTTTGCAGTCAGTTTGCCATTGCTAGATGCTTGCCAAAAGTGAAGCGAGCAAGAGAATTAGGTGCGATTGATTGTTAAGATGCTCCCGTGCAGACCCCCTTATAGATAGGTTGTTTTGAACAAATCAACACATAAATACACAGATCTTTACACCGAATAGTTTGTTTACGTAGAGCACACTTAAAGTACAGGGGCATGAAATTAGATAGAAAGGAGAAAATGTTATGAGCCAGAGAGCCTCATTTAAAAAAAAAGCAGGTTCTCAATGGGTAGCGTAAGTATTTACCCGTGATGAAACGCAGTAGGAAAGGCGACTCTGAATTGTTGCATAGTAGAATAATAGAATAATGCATAGTTGTTAATAAAGACATGCTTTGAATAGGACTTAAATTCATGAACTTTCATACAATCGAGAACCTTGAACACCTTGTTGCTGTTTCGGCAGGAAATAGTGATAGTTCCTTAGATACGAAGCTTTTTTTACTCGAATGACATAGTCTAGATTCGGTTGTTTTCGGTGTATGTGATTGCATGGTAATAGGTAATTAATAATGCAGAACAATATCATTGCCATATGTTTTTTTCGTATACTCGGTATCTTTATCTTATTTTGGTTTACATTGTTTTAGCTTCTCCAAAGCCGAGGAAGCCACCTAAGGAAAGAACAAGACCTGTGCAATCTGCCGCCTGTCAAGGAGCCTTGCCGACTCATGACGAAACCTCTACGACTGGTGCCTCATCCCTTGCGAGCGGGGAAACGTCAGGATCGCTGACAAGCAGCACCGGAATGCCTCCAGAACAAGTTTGCAGTCCATCAGCATCGAGCCCAAGCAACACACTGGAGGACAATTTAAGCTGTGCGGAAGGTTCGTCCCCTGCCCCGCTGTGCATTGATGTACGCGACGTACAATCGGCTCACAGCTCATGCGCAGAGCTTAATAAGCAGCTCGCAGACGTGACGAGAAAATACGGCCAGCTTCAGGACGCTCACAGTAAGGCAAATGCAACCATTCAGGGCCTTAAAAAGAAAGTTCAGAAGCTTGAAAGTAACGTAGAGAACATGGGAAAGCGAATGAAGTTTCTGAATGAGGACCAAGTAGAATCCCTTTCTCGAAAAGGCAACCAGGGGAGCACTTGGTCGCCGCAAACAATCCAGCAAGCGCTTAAGATTAAGCTGTCGTGTGGAACGACTGGGTATGAAACCCTAAGAAAGCTTGGATACCTCCTTCCATCCAATAGGACCCTCACAAGGCGCCTCCACGGACTGGAGTTCATGCCAGGAATCCTAACTGATGTAGTGAACCTGCTCAAGTTAAAAGCTGAAACCATGGAAGATGTGGAGAAGGACTGCGCTTTGTTTTTGGATGAGATGGAGATTGCAGAGGGGTACGAGTTAGATCGATCTGCAGACGTTGTGTTTGGCGGTACAACTTTGCCCTTAAGACCAGACGAACCCGCACAACATGCACTGGTATTCATGGTGGGCGGCCTCACGCAGAGGTGGAAGCAGGTAATTGCGTACCATTTCACTGGGAGCCACGTCGATGGCAACACCCTCAAGGAGTACGTTCTCCAAATTGTTCGTCTTTGTCACGACATTTCACTAAGAATTCGGGTTGTGACCTGCGATATGGGAGCGTCCAACCGTGCGATGTGGCGAGAGTTGGGCTTTTCGAGTCACAGAGACTCTCGCACTGTCTGTTCTATTGCACATCCCTGCCTTGAAGATAAGGAACTTTATTTTAGTGCGGATCGCTGCACATGTGCTTAAGAATATCAGGGGCCAACTTCTGAATTCGGAGGTCTTCACTCTGAGTGAATCAGCTGTAAAGGAGCATAGTTTGCCCTCCAATAAAGTAAAAATTAAGCACGTACGCGCTGTCATAGAACATGACAGCGACAAAGAACTGAAAGTGGCACCGAAGCTGTCAGAAGTTCATGTTAGTAAGGGCCACTTCTCAAAAATGAAAGTGGGAGTAGCCGTGCAGTTTTTTCGAGACGCTCCTTCTGCGATCAGATACCTGATAAAGCAGAAAGTTTTGAAACCAAAAGCGGAGACTACGGCATGGTTCTTGGAGCTCGTGTCGAAATGGTACACCATTATGTCCTCACGACATCCGTCTACCGCTCTAAGTCTCCAAAATATGGACAAGTACTACTCGGCTATCGACACTCTGAAACTGGCGATTGAAATCATGCAAGGGATGAAGGCAGGAGGTTCGGCTCAGTGGAAGCCGTCTCAAGCAGGCTTATTGATAGCCACTACAGTCGTCCTTCAGCTTCAGGACATTCTTTTGAAGAGTGAAGGCTACGAGTACTTTTTAACGAGTAGAATACTCCAGGACTGCCTCGAAAACCTGTTCTCGGTCATACGCCTAAGGAAACCAGTGCCGAATGCTTATGACATGAAGTGTGCCTTGAAGCTTGTTTGCGTTAGCCAGTTTCTGTATACGCCAACGACAACAAGCTACGACGTCGACGATGGTCAATTTCTGGTTGACTTGCTCTCAAAGGGTCTGCAAGAGCACGCCGAAGCTGAACCAGAAGCCATTGACGACGATGAAATCCCTTTCGTCGAGGAGCTGTCGTCAGTGGACTGTGGCATCCTTTTTCACATCGGCGGGTTTCTTCTAAAAGGCATCATAAAGGCGGTTGGCGCATGCGAACATTGCAAGACTGCAGTGTTGGGGAACAGCATCAGCGAGCATTCCTATCTGACCGCGCTGAAGGAGTACGTTCGCGATGGCAACAACCTCCACTATCCAAGCGACGCTGTTATGCGCACGCTGAAGTACTGTGAGGAGCTTTTTAGGGGCATCATCACGTGGACGGACAGCGTGCTCACAATGAAGTCACCACTACAGGCCGTGACCACATATCTCAGCAAAATGTCGCGGTGCAATCTGCAAACATGTGAACAACACAAAGAAACCGTAGAGAAGATGCTTATAGCAAGCTTTGCAAGGCTCCGGCTGCGCATACATCTTCGTCAAGTTGCCAAAAGAGTAGTGGATGGCAATGCAAGCAAGACGTGCGCAGGAGTGAACTTGCCCTGAACTTTCTAGACTTCTAACTTGATTTGTAAATAGAAAACTGTAAAGTTGTGTGTTGTACAGTTTTGCGTATATATATGTACCCTTTAAGTATTTCACGCTCTCTTTGATTTCCTTCTAATTATTGTGTTGGTAGTCTTATTTGTTGCATTGACTGCATTCAACAATTCATGCTACGAACCATGGTTCTGCTGTCAGTCTGCGACACAGAGCCCACGCGCTGGTAATAAACGTGTTCCCAAGCTCGTTTTGCTTCGTCGGAATGGTTGTTTTGGTTTTGTATCGCATGCTGCACTGCTCACAACTGGGCACTGTATACCTGCCACTGAATTCATTGTTTAAAAAACCCCATGTCTCTGTGGTGGTATCTTGTGCAATATTTTTAATTGATCAAGTGAAGGTGCTGAACCAGACACCTTTTGGGATTTCATTCCATCATTTTGAGTATTATAACGAGATGTGGCTGTGTGTAGCAAACTGGGAGACTTCCTGTCGTAATCAGTTCCCCTTGAATTATATTTCATGACTTCTTGCTTTGTTTGCTTGTGTTTTGTTTTTAACTTTTTACCAAATGATCCCCAATTCTTTTACTTTTAATTATGAATCGATTGTGAATTGATTTTCCTTTTTTCTGATAGTTTTCTTTCAAGTTCCCCCCTCTATTTTTGAAGGTAGGTCCACCCCCTCACCCAAAATTAACTCTGCATGCTGCGCCACTATTTACTGTACCTATTAAATGCCTTCGCCGATTACGCATTTTTGTTGAGTTACAAGCGTACATTAATAGGGCTTCTTGGCAGATTTTTCTTTATGTGTTAACCGCGGTGCTTTAGATAAGCCTCTGCTATTTCGTTCATTCACTTTTAGCTTTTGTTTTCCCCTTGGAGAAACAACTACATACACTAATACAACAACTGAGTGTCCTCGCTTCGGAATTTGCGCATTATCTTGCATATACAAGGTAGTATGCTTTTTGCGACTATGATTTTTGGCAAAGAACGCTCATGAATAATATCAGTTAACTGCGAAATCAGACAGACTTAGTGGAAGAACAGAGCGATTCATGTAACATGCCTGTCCCGCGAAGTCTTTGCACAATACATTGCCGGTCGAACGCACTTATAAGACGCAACTTTTTCGCAGATGAGATTTAACACCAAAACTAACTACCAAGAAGCGAGCCTCATTGATGCATTATTATGCGTGTTACATTTAAAAGTGTAGAGACATTGCGCTGACTGTAGTTTACAAAAAAAAAAAAAAGTGGGAGACACACGTACGCGGTAGCGCACGGATGCGCCTCTGTGCGCCGTGTTTCTCCCGCTATTTCATCTTGTCGACTTAGCTAGCGCAGTGTTTTCACTGTGAAGACGTACAAACAAGCCCACAAATAAGTTCTCCTTCACTCTGGAAGCGGTTTGTGGCCACGGAATGCGTGTGCATGTAAGAATCCGATTGCACATCCCCGTGCTTGCAGCGCGCTGCCCCAGCGCAGGGGATCAACATGGCGGCTTTCGTAGCAGACGACGCAGTTGTCTCCACCCGTCACGGAGGGGCGGCGAGGAGGAACATCCAGGCACCCTAGCATAATGGCATAAACAGCGACCTCTTGTGTGACTTCCATTAATCCCGATCTCCCGGGAAGGACCCGTCGGATGGCCGGAGCGCCGTATCCCCTGTAACCGCGTATCGCAGGGACAGTTTCACGCGTCTCTTGCAGCAGAATAGCAACAGGCTTGTTTGGCATACCGTGCAGGTGTTCGTTTAGTTCATAAGCATTGTCTCGGCAGATATTAAAAGAGTGAACTTGTACTGACTAACCAAGACCAGTAGGCTAACACATATTTAAATAAAATAGAATGAAGGACAGCAAGCCAAACAAAGGAAGCAAGACAACGAAAAACGAACAAAATTGGAATAGAATTTAAAAACGTGAGTACAGATATACAGACCAGACAGGTCTGACATTTGGAAATAACATCATTACAATCATTCTAAGCGCAGTATTTTGATTTTTTTAGCTAAA